>PVIA01001643.1:0-261695 GCA_004024845.1 Tonatia bakeri
TTTAGATCCTAGGTGTGCTGCTTACTTGTGTCAGGACTTTGGGCCAATTGTTCGACTTACCAGGATCCAAGTAATTCCCTCTGCAAAACTAGGGTGGTGATCATCCTCATCATCATAATACTAACTCGCAGGGTTGTTGGCCTGTCTGAAATAAGGTACTGTAAACATTTAAACCAGCACCCAGCACCTGGTACCTGCTCAGTAAATTTCAGCTATCATTTTCCTTTTGATTGCCAGCTCTTCATGTAAAATCTCCCTGCAATCTATGGTTATGCTTCTTTTGCCAAGTTTATGCCCTCCACCACTCTGTGCTAATACCTGGATTAATGCAGACTGTCTCTGGATCATATTATCCCAAATTCAGCTTGTAGATGGCTACCAAATGAATCTTTTGAAGGCACTATTTTAATTGCAATTCAAAAATCCTTCAGTGATTTCTCATGGCATTCAAGAGGCAATGAAAACTTTTATTATCTTGGCATTCAGAGTCATCTGTGAACTGGTTCCTGACTTCTGTTTTCTAATTGTTTCTATTTCTTCTCTCTTTCTCACCCTTTGTCTCTAGATGGGCTGGGCTTCCAACTTTTTCTTCAGCATTCTGTTTTGGCCTGCCTCTTAGCTTTTATAACAATTAACTGTTATACTTAACATATACCAGGCAATGTGCTGAAATTTTTCAGAGTATCATTTTATTTATCTTCACAATAACTCTATAAGACAGTTACCATGCTAGCCCTATCTTACAGATGAGAAAACTGAGGCTTGAAGAGAGTGAATGATTGGCTGAAAGACACAAAGTTAGGAAGCAGTGGACCTGAGATTCGAATCCAAACTGCAGATTTTAACCATTGTATCTTGTGCCTTGTCTGTGCTACATTCCCCTTTCCTAGAGTGCCCTTTACTCTTCCCTCATCTATTTCACTCCCATCTAGTATTCAGAACCTTCCTTGGGTTCTAACTTTAGTTCGAAGTTTTCCCAGACCCCTTCAAACTTTCGTGAACTCCTCTGTGTCTTGAGACTAGGAAGGGTGTTATGGATTTCTCATGAAGCTCAGCGACATCGGAGTCTAGTTCCTAAATTCTGACTGTCGGTATCAGATTTCTTTTCTACTGAACTTCACAGTGATTTCTTGTGGTTGAGCAATTAAACTGATTTCTCTCTAATATCCACTCTTGCCCATCGTCCTAGTTAGGTTTGTGTGTTTGTTGTTTGTTTGCTGTTTGTTTGTTTGTCTCGATTGCCAGCATATTTATGAACTTAAGCAGAAGGAGAATTTGGCGGGAGGGTATGAGGCACCACAGCATGCTAGAGATAGACTTAGTCTGCTATCATACAAGGTGACAGTGCCATCCCAAGGAACACCACTTCCTGCTACTGGATGTCCCCCTCCTCTGCAGCCGCCCCAAATTATGTCTGTCTGGCATTCCCATATGTTGCCTGGCAATGCCTCCTTTTGCCTCTGTTTTAGGGAGACTTGACTAACAACTAAGAACAGGGGAAGATGAGTCATTCTGATATTGCAGAAGTCGAGGACTAGGAGGGACTCCAGGACAAAGGAACGTGGCACCTAAAGGGGAACAGAGGAGAGACGAGATGCAAATACTAGAATAAGAAGAAGTCACTTTGGAGTTGCTCAAGATTCTTCAATTCCTTATTATAAGATAGCATTCCTTTAAAAACATTTGAGTTTTCTAAAACTCCAAGTTAGGGATTCACAGCACTGTGGGTAAGAGGGCCCAAGAGGGACTGCAGAGATTTGTGACCCTTGACCATATGTGTACGTCTTCTGATGTTCACACTGTTCTGGTGAGTCCATCGTTTTTATTAGATTCTCAGGGTCCACAGCCCAAAAAGGGTTGTAAAATACTCATTTCAGCAATTAAAATAGAAACACAATCTTACCCCCAGGAAATTAGGTGACTGGAGGCAGACTCCCATGATACTGTATAATGAAAACAATTACGTCTGAAGATTAGGCATGTACAATAATACACCTGCTCATCTAACAGATGCCAAGGAGCTATTTGGAGGGTGAGGTCTGCTTAGGGCTAGAGACGTACAATGGAACTTCTAAATATTCAGTGACTGTGGCTCAAAAGGGCTTCTGCTCTGTGGAATCCCTGGTTGGCTACTTAAGTCGATCACAGATTAACAGTACGGTTTACCGCCCCAGTTGCTCTTTTTATAGTATCTTGTGATTTTCCTCATAGTTTCAGAAAGAAGTCTCTTCCGTCTCCATAGTGGGTCAGGGAATGACCAGTGTGTCTTCTCACTTGTCTTGCACAAATCGCTGCATGACAAGATGGAAGTGTGTGAGCGGCTTGTGTCAGGTGTATGTATGTGCCTCAGTTAAATGTAGTTATCGGGGAAAAGGGAACGGCCTATGTCAGTAAAAAGTAATTGAGCTAAAGGCCATGGTCATTGAAACTAGCTGGTTAAGGGAGAGATCCCCTAAGAATCCCCATCTGTGATATAGAATCAGACCTGTGTTTTCACATGTGGTTTCTAGGAGGGAAATAAGAATGTCATTCCATTTTCTAATGGCTGGAAATAAAGTAAGGGAGGGTCGTCAGAAGTGTTTAGGGGAGGAGGCCACAGTTTTTAATTGATGGTAGAGGATGCTTTGTGAAGAAGGGACATTTGAATAAGACCAGTAGGAAATTAGCAACAAGCCATGGAATCTGTGAGACCATTCACCTATGGGTTAGGTTTGCATCATCAGTGGCCACCAACCTGCACCTCCACCATTCACTGTGCTGAGCGCTAGAAAGAAAAGACAAGACTCTGGAACAAAAGTGTCCGCACAAACCACAGCGTGCTGACTCATTGTCCCCCCTCTTGGTGGTCTCCCCCTTTCCATTCGTAGCCTGAATCCTCCTCCCAGCCAGGACAGGAACAAAACTCATGAGCTAGGTAGCAGCCTTGTTATTTTCCTTTCTTAAAGTGCAAAACTCCCAGCGCATTGAGAACCTTTTGCACAGAATTCTTCTCCTGGTTAAGCTTTTTGCTTCTATCCACAATGCACATCATACAGTGCCCTGTGCAAAGATGCCTTCAACTGGCCTTCCCTGATGTCAGAGCGGGCACAGTTCATAGGGTGCTTTCCTCAAGGTGCACCTCTTTGGAAAGTTGGTGGGGGTTTCTTGAACCTCAGTAATCATGGAGATCAGTCCTCCGTGGAAATATTCCTTCAACCATCTTTATAACCCACATTGTGCTTCATGGACAAGGAATGGTTCCTCTGGCACTTATGTCACCCTGGTGGACACCACCATTGAGTAGACCCATCTGCAGATGAAGAAACTAAATCTTAAACTAAATAGCTGTCTTACACAGCAGCGGTTTCTAGAAACAATCTTTTAATGTTGAGTCAATTATCTCTTAGTCCTGTGGCCTCCAAATATTTCATGTTTTATGCACCCAGCAGAAAAAAACTGACTACATTCCCATATCCTATGTTTGTTAATAAATTATATAGTTCTTATCAATAATATGTCAAAGCACAATATACATAGGGGACAAGGTTCATTGTTAAGCACAATAAATGTAAGCCCCTTGTTAATTTTTTCATTACATTTAACCTGAGAGCCTTCTGGATGCCAGACACTGTTCTAATCATTGATGACACATGAATGAGGCAGAAAAAACTCCCAATCTCACACAGCGTTCAGTCTGGTAGAAGACAGACCATAATTTAAATAAGTAAGTAAAATGTAGAACAGTGTGGCATGCTAGTAAGCGCTTCGGAGAAAAATAAAATGGGAAGGAACGTTCAGGTGGGTGTGAGGGAAGAGTTGTGCTTTTACACAGCCCCGGAGAAAGTGAGCAAAAATCTAAAGATTAGGGAATTGAGTCTTTGACTCTTTGTAACCAAGTAGTATCAAGAAGTCCATTTCAATTTCTTTTATTTAGTAACCAATATAAATTGAATTCTAATATTTTCTTCTTGTGCCCTAAGTGATCATGTTGGACACCTCTCTAGGAAGACCACTAATTTATTCTACACTTTCATGAGAATGAAACAGACTGATTTAAACTTATTTAAACAGACTTCTGGGACCTCATATATATTATTACAGTTTACCTTTGGGATCTAGCCAAACTGATAAAGTTTGATGTCTGTTTTGGTGGCAGACATAGAACCTTGCCATAAATTAGCTTTTTGATTCAATCTTGATTTGATTCCATGGCAGACTTTACACCATCTGGTTTGTTTTGCTATGAGCAATTCTTTTGCACATCCAAAATCATTTTGTGTGTTTGTCTTACTTTAAATTGGGCGACTAGGGGGACACACACTGAACCCTATCTGCACCGCGGGTAGTTAGTGACTTACAGGAAGCAGTAACTGATCGGTGTTCCTCTCTGGCTCTGTGAGTGCGGCATGGGCATTTCCCTTTTCATCAGAGAAGAAAGAATCGTTAGGCCCAGCGAAGCTTCAGAAGGAAGAGGTCTGACAAAACTGATATTTTCAAATACTTTGCGAATCGAGTGACAGCAGTACAATGAGCTTCCGAGGAAAGGTTTTCAGGCGGGAGCCCAGTGAGTTCTGGAAGAAGAGACGGACAGTGAGAAGAGTAAATCGAGAGGAAATCCACAGACTGAGTTCTGTAGGTATCTAAACTTCGTTGTTTGCTTTCCGGCTTTGTTTCAACACTTAAAAAATTAACAGGATTAGCTCTGGGGTTGTAACCTAACATAGGCTCAGGGTGAAGTTCTAGACACACAGAATTTTCAATTTGGATCATAAATATCCTCTTTTACTTACACCATTATTGTAAATATGTTGATAGAGAATTTAAGTAGCTAAGACATTACTAGCCTACCTAGAATGTTGGAATTACTACCATTGTTATTTTAAAACATTGATGGAGAATGTAAACTGTTAAAATATGAGTAGAAGACTGTCTTTTTAAAAGAAAGGCCTACAGTTGCCTCAGTGAAGAGCCCAATCAATGACTTGTACATAGTTGTGTTTTTAAAAAAAACATTACTGCTCTTTCTTATCATGTACCACTCATTGTTTGTTTTATAATTCTTAGAATAACTCAAGATGAAAGAAAATATCAATAAGTGTTGAATGAGCCAAGGAAGAGAGTAAAAAGTGATGTTTGAAAGTGGTTTATCTACTGTTAAAAATGTTTCTGCCTTCTTACTGTTTGTAAGTAAAAATGAGAGCTCTGGATATGTGTACTTGTTGGGGAGTTCTAGACTTCTGCTGGAACCAGTGGCAGCTGAATATCAGAGCCTGTTGCCAGAGCCTGTCGGCAAACCACATGTACCGCGGAAGGCTCGTTTTACATGAAAAATGGCTGCAATGACATCATTGGGTAGTTCTTTTTACAGAAGTATCTGTTCTACAAGGTGTCCAAGTTTTGCTTGCTTCCTTCAGGGTAGGGGTTCTCAGCCTCAGCGCTACTCTTACTTGGGGTCTGAGATTTTTGTCATCATGCCAGGTTATCTATGCATCGTATGATGTTTAGTAACATTTCCGGCCTCTACCCACCAGATGCTAATGGCAAGCTCTCCCCTGCTGTGACAAAAATGTCTCCAATATTGCCAAATATCCCTTGGGAGGGAAAGGTGATGGCCCTAGTTGACAAAACCACTATGGGTAAATGTTTTTTTGTTCATGTAAACATCGAGAAACAGGGCAGCTTTTTTAAAAAATTATGTATTATGATCATGAGTCTTTATGAATAGTCATTTAGTGAGTATGAATAATCAAATTAATGAATAGTCAGCCCTTGGTAGGCCAAAATAACCAGAATAACCATCTATGTGGTGGTAATGTAATGTGGGTAGAACTTACCAGACATCTGTCTCATAGGATCAACACCGTGTTGTTGTTTGGTCGGGTCTTGGTCATTATCTCAGTAGTGCATGTCTCCCATTGGGAAGCACAGGCAAGTGAGCCCTTGACCTTGACCCATGGTGTACACCTGGGTCTTGCCACGCAGCATGTCATAGCTGGGATATTCAGAGTCCTGGACCTAACCTCTTGGTCTCCATTGACCCCAAAACAAGGACCCAGTTGTGTCTTCTCTCCTGGCTCTGTAAGAGCCTCACCAGATTTTTTTACCACCAGCCTGTTAAAGAGGATCAGAGTTTGAAAGACTTCTTCGGTTTGAGATTATTTTAACCTTTAGATCAGCCCCAAAGACATAATTTCCATGCTTTTCTCCCAGTGGAATTCAGAAGTTCCGCAGCTTATGTCGCCATGGAATTTACTTCTTCTCGTGCTCACTAAAAGAGACAACACTGAAAGGAAGAACGGGTCTGTCTCACAACAGTCATACGTATGGTCTGGCAACAGGACAGTCCCCGGTGTCTCCCCGCATAATGAAGCTAATCAGGCTATGAATTATCTTAATTGAATTTGAAGGTATTGCTACTGAGCACAGTGGGGAAAGCAGCCAGTGAGGACGGAGTGTTTGTCCCCCAGCATTCAGTAGCAATGCGTTCACATTTAATTAAGATCGTTTACACAGTGATTAGCTTTCTTCTTCGGAAGACACTGGGGACTTTCCTGCTACTGTTGCCTGCCCACAGCCGCCGTCAGATAGGCCTATCTCCTTTCACAGGTTGCCTCTTCTGTGGACTAGGGGGTTGCTCCGTCCATCCAGAAGTATTATCCCGAGATGTGGTTTCATGCTGAAAAACAAAGAGAATCCAAGATAGTGGAACGCGTAGTTAGAGCCCAAGGGGACCCTGCTGTCCCACTTTCTCACCAACAGTATGTGACCTTGTGCTTATTTCTTACATTAGTCTGAGCCTCAGTTTCTGCCTCCATGCAATGTTCATAACAGTACCTGCCCTGTCATAAGATTACTCACTGTGTTTCAAGTTTATCTTGTGCATTCTGAACATGATTTTGACACAGCGAAAGTTATGAGTTATCGGTGTTATGTAGCATTAATCTAATCAAGTAACGTATTTATGTTTCCGTGACAAAGGAAGAGGGACGTAACTGTAGGGAGATTGTTTTTTCTATGACACTACAAATGAAGTCAATGGGAAGTGACACTTTCTTCTGGGGAGCCTCTCTTGGTGACAGAGCTATGTAGCAGACACGGTTCTGACTTACATCAGGCTGAGTGCTCAGGGGTCCTAGACTGCTCTGTGTTCACGGGGTTTGCCTTAGAGAGGCCGTGTTTGTTTCCTCCTGCACCCGAAGCCCGCTGGGCCTTCCCCAGCACAGCCACCGAAGCCTTTGAAAAGCTAAACTAACATCCCTAGACTGGCTTCAGAGGTGACTCGATAATAAGGAAAAAGCAGTTCAAGTGACAGAATGACCAACAAATGAAGGTGTGTCTTTAAAGTTAGTTGAGAGAATACAATAGTGAATTCTTTTAAATTTTTGAATATATTCCTATATCGTAGGGAAAGGAGAAATAATGATTCCTGGAGATAATTATTATAAATGATTTGTTTTTATAATGATCATGTGGATTTCAGACTCAACAAAGTATTTTTTTGCAGTAAGGCAAATATAGAAATGGCCTAGTTTCTTAGCCATCTAGAATGTTTAGGCAGATGCCTGTGGCTTCCTGATAGATGTACAACCCAAACTTTACACTCTCATGACCCAAGTTGAGAATTTTATTTCTTCTGTTTCCTTCAAATGCTGTTGGAAGCTGTTTATTTAACTCTGTTGTAAATTTTAACTGTTTTAGAAGTTTCCCTTATGAATCCAATTTTTAAGTACATTTTCTAAGAAATACCTTCATCTACTTTAATTCACTTATCCGGACACCAGGAAAATGAAGTGTGTTAGATCAAGTAGGACAACTTCCCTTCATTTTTGAAATGGGTGTGGTGTTCTGTCGTGGAAAGGTTTCTTTATAACTGTCTTTTTTTAACCGAAATCATTCAGAATGATCTCTAGTACATAGGAGGTCACTAAGGAAGATAGTTTCCTTCCTAAGTTGTATGTCTTAATTTGTAAAGATTAAGTACACAAGTAAGCCGAATCATTATTATCAATCATCTGTACAATTATAAAAATGAAAAATTTATTTAAATAAATGTGAGTTGATATTTTTAAGTTCTTCCTGGTTGGTAGGCTTTAAATCTGCCGGATTTCAAAATATTTGGAAAACTTCTGATATGCATGGAAATGCTTGCTGCCCTCTTTGGTAGGAGCTCATTAGCACTTTTATAGAAAATTAATAACTGTGGACAGAGGATCTAATCTGAATATCTTTAACATACCTCCCCACACACATCATTTTCTAATATGCATTGTGTTGTTATCTTTCAAGTCTATTTTTTGTCCTTTATGCTTCTGTGTTAATGTGAGCAGCCTCCCACCCTGGTCATCTGGGCTTTCTTACTGTTAACTGTTTGTTTTATGCAAATGTCCTCAGTTACCTGTTTAGGCTGTTTTATAATGAGCCAGTTAGGTGAAGGGAAGCCCAGGAAGGGATCCCAGGATGATGGCTGCAGGCAAACAATGCAAAGAGACTGAATCAGGTTTGACACACAATGGGAAATAACGGATGAAGGCTACAGATGGATGGGATGGAGGAAGCAAAGAAACAGGTGCAATAGGACAAATTCAATTCTCTATGGAAAGGGAGAAGTGCAAATCAAAATTTGATCTGGCCTAGGAATGGAGGCCCCATAAGAGGGCTCTGGGTGTGGCCGAAGCAAGAGGGAGGAGCCAGCTCAGGTGCCAGGTTGCTGCAGAGAGGAAGCTCTCCAAATGGACTCAGGAGAGGTTCCTGCAACTTAACCAAGAATGAACTCACTTTCCTCGGGTCTGACTGCTCAGGGAGGGAGAAGAGGTGAGCCAAGAGAGAAGAAGGTGGAAGATAATCCCCACACCAGGCAGAATTAGCTCCCTGACAGTGCCCTTGACCTATCTGAGCAGGGGTAGTCCACTTGCCAGAGCAGGGGAACACCAGAGCAGGCAGGAAGTAACACCATGATTCCAACCGCCCTTTTTATTTTCCAGCTGGTGGCAGTGGTACAAAACCTGAATTCACAGGTTCCCTCAATTAGTGGCAATTTCCATTGTGGCTTTTGACGCAGACATTATCTGACATTCACTATCTGATTCCTTAGTACACCTGTTCACTTTCTTCTCTGGATCCTCTTTACCCTCTTATAAAAGTTCTGTCCTCTGTCCTTAGCACTTCCTTCCCTGAGGTGACCAGGGATGTCATACCAGCCCCTAGATTTCTCAGGTCTTTCCCTGCAGAACTGACAGAGGGAGCAGGAATAGTCCTCAAAACTACAGCTCTGTTTCAGAATCTTCCCAGCAGGGAACAAAGTTTTTATGTCACCTATTCCTGAAAGGCCATGACCTCTGCTGGTGGAGTGGAGCGGAGGGGGTGGAGCAGACCAAAGGCTTCCTGCTGAGCCTGGCTGAAACATGGGGTCTTCCGCCAACTTGCTCAGCAAGCTCTCAGAACCCACGTGTCCGCATCTGTAACACAAAGCAGTGACTATCTCTTCTAAACTTGATGTGATGCTCAAGGAGAGGAGGAGATAACTACTTCTCGTGGTCCTTGCCACTTGCTCAGGATAGCAGTAGCAGAAACATAGTAACTATTGTTAGCATATATGGGTGACTCACAAAAATGGTAGTTTTCATCGTTACTATCAGTAAATTATCTTGGTAACTATGTTATTTCTGTAATTGACCATTCTTAAAAGATGAATTAGTTTTAATGTAAAAAAAAAAAAACCAGCAAATGTGACCCTTAGAATGAAAACGGGAGAACAAAGGGAAAGGATGTGGGACCAGCAGCGGCTGAGAGATGCCCTGTCTGTCGTTACCCTAGGTGTCTACCAGCACTTCCAGCCCGGCCTCGCACTCCTGGGACAGAACGTTACCGTAGGTGGAATGTAGCACTGGATACGAATGTGGACATACTCTTGTTTTTTGGTCTCCAGTTATTCTGGTGTCATAGGAAAGGGACAAATTAGGCTTAGTGGAAAATTAGAGATGATGTATGTTTTATAGAATGAGATGACATTGGAATTCACTAGCAATGCATGAGTTTACTGAATCTAAACTCCTGAATGTGAAGGATACTGGTGGTCTTTTCAGAGCTATCCAGTCCTCATTGCCTGTTGTTTCAGTCCCTCTTGTCCACTGGCGAGGTGCAGAACGGATAATGAGAGATTAATCTGTCCTTTGATTAGGAACTTGGACCTACCCCACATCACAAGGTCATCTTCCTGCAGTGTGCTCAGCTATCTAAAGAAGGAGTCCTTGGCTATGAGAGGTTCTCATTTAAGACCATTCGAACCCAAATAAAGACCAGATGTGGAGATAATAGTCCTTTACAATAGGCATTGTCCCTTGCATTATATCTTCTTAGATTTCTTTAGTTGCAAGCAGAGGAAACCTACCCAGGTAAACAAGCACAGTCTGAAAAAGGGAGCAGAAGGAAGAATGGAGAGACAGGTTGGGAAAGAATCGGGATGGACGCAGAGCATCTCGGAGCAATGGGAAATGGGGGTGCTGCTGGTGTTTGGAAGTGAGGACAGTCGTGTGGGACTTCGGCCATCTCTCCACTCAGGATCCAGAGTTCTGGAGGGAAGTGTTGAATGGGCTTCATGGGAGTCATATGCCCTTGACCCAGAAAAGCAGGATCCTCTTCAGTGTCAGATCCACGAAGACTGCTCCATAGGGAGATGGGGCGGGGGGGAAGGGACAGAGTTACGTCACCAGAAGGAAATTCAAATGTTAGCACAAAAAACAAACAAATAAATAAATAACAGGATAGGTGTTACACAGGCCAAAAACCAGCACACGTCCACCACACATACACACATATTCAGTTTCAAGTAGCCAAAAGTAAGAAAGGAATGAGCTCTCATTAGGGGATGATTTATTGAAAACATAGGTTCATGTTTTTGATAGAACTGTTTACATTTATGTGTGTGACTTGTATGTTTTTGTGTACACACACACACATACATACACATTCCCCTCACACTTGACCTGTTAGTGAGTTTATTTGTGTGACTGTTGATACTAAAATAGTATCGGAGTTTGAGGCAGTAGCAGCTTTCATCACGGACTTCATACAAATTAGTCTGAAATTCCCAGCAGTTTGCTCTGAGGCATTAATTTCCCTGGTGGCAGGCAGACTTGTAATTGGGTTGTGATGTATTTTTAATGATATTTATTATCTTTCAAGTGTTTCTCGAAAACTAAATGAGACATGTAATTTAATTTGATTTAGATCTTCTGGGGTATTTTCTGCTTTTTTCAGTATCGGATGTAAAAGCAGTCTTTTTATTTATCTTTTATTTCCATTTGCTAAACAATAAGACATGAATATCTACACGCTCCTAAGAGGTATACATCGTCAAATCTACTTAAAATAAAGTAAGGCTCTGAAGGACTGAATTTAATTTGAAAGTGCACCTTGTTTTATAGGTCCTATAAAACATATTGGTATCTCTGGTTTTCCTGATGGAATTGAGGGTTAACAAAATAAAATATGCTGGCTTTTCCATCTATCATGTTTATGTTGAGTATAATGATTAATTTTTTTGTATTTGCAAAGGGCTTTATAATTTAGCAAGTTTAACCAGGTCCATTTCACGGCAATGGACTAAGACATTTAAAGAGTTACTACTGGTCGATTTCTTCTGAGATCTATGTCCTTTTTTGTTACCAAGGAAACCATTTCCAAATTCAGCTTAATCTGAGCTTGCCCAGCTGTACCGTGCCTAACTTGGATGCAGCTAGTGTTTTTCCACTCTCATGGAACTGTGGTTCAAAACAGAAGGTTACAGGGTCAGCAGAAGATGGCTCATTCTTTACTTAATCATTTCCTTTTTGGTAAGAAAAGCTCGTTTTGTTTTCTGAAGCTCCAACATTTGAGAAGTTGTCCAGTGGAACTCCCTTTGATGAAAGGCCGAATTAAATCTGTCACACGACCACAGGCTGACAGCTGTGACCGTGGATCCAGCTGCACGGTCTCTCTCCAATTTTCTCATTTGTTTTAAACACAAATCGTGTGGAAGTTGGTTCCATTCCAGTTGCATGAAGGCCAAGGGGCCTGGATTAAATTAAGGTCTGAAGAATCCATGTGTCATTTAGATCTTTTATTTCCCCTAAGAAAAGGAATCATTTCTCTTGAAAATGCAGAGATTAGTTAACAGCTGCATTGTTTCTGACTAGTTTTGAAGACCTTGAGGGTGGGATTCTTTTCAGGGTCTTTCTGAAGACCCCCGGACCCTCACTCTCAGCTGTTTGCTCACCAAGATGGGAAGAAGATGTTTAAAGAATTGACGTGACAGAGCCTACTGTATCGCTCCTGAAGTAAACAAGTATTTTTATGGTTTGTTTTTCTGGATCGTTAGCCAGGATGCAAGGTTATGTAAGATGAAGAAGCTATTCAGATACAAGATAAACTGTGTTATGAATCTTCTAATTAGAATCAAGTTTCAGATATCTGGAAATAACTAGGGTAATCAAGGAAATCCAAATTAGCATCAGAGAATAGACTGTATGTGACAGAAAATATATATATATATAAAACTTCTCAAAAGTAAGGACAAAAATCTCTTTTCCTAATGTGTTTCTTGAAAAGATCAGATTGTCCAAGAAGGAGCAGCAGAGCAACTGGTTCAGACTGACAAACTAGAACGAACGTAATGGTGGGAAACCAAGGTTCAGCTCCCTAATTACACTTACAATTTACAACACAAACATGGGGGCCCAGATATCCATCTTCACTCCTCTCGGATCAGCCCGTTCCCCTGATTAGTCCTTAGTGATCCTGCTGATTCCCCAGTGCTAACATGCTTGACCTGCCTGTGCGCAGGTAAAAGCTACAGAAACAGATTCTAAGTATCTACAATTTGATTATTCTCTAAATATTTATATTTGCAAAGCTAACAAGTAATACTAAACCAATCCTAAATGTAATCTTTTTTTTTATTTTAATTGTTGTTCGTGTACAGTTTTCTGTCCTTTACTCGCATCCCAGCCCACCCACCCATGCCTCCCCACCTCCCTCCCATTTCCATCCCCCAGCTAGTTTTTGTCCATGTGTCCTTTATACTTGTTCTTATAAACCCTTCCCCTTTTCCCCTGAAATTCCCTCCCCTCTTCCCTCTGAACACTGTCAGCCTGTTCTCTATTTCAGTGTAATCCTTTTTCAATCTGCAGGTATAAATACATAAAACTATTTTCTAGGCTGTTTCTCAAGGAAAAATAAAAGGTAGAAGTTCAAAGTAACTTCCATTTGCTGATACACAGAATTGGGCAGATTGCCTTCCTTCTTCCTGTGGGGAACAGAGCAGCCCAGCTTGATTCAGGAGATACATGGGGGAAACACAGACCATTTTTTTTTTATTTCACTGTTTTTCCTTATGTCATTACTTCTCTTGTGCCCAGAGTCATTGATTGTGGAAGTTTGTTTGTTTGTATTTTAAAAGGAAATTTAGATGATAACTATAGAATAATGGAGCCCATGATTCTTGGTCCATGAAGAATTTAGTGTAATTAGTTCAGTTGGCTGGTTGATTTAGCTTGGTTTTGGTGTACATTTGGGGTAAAACCTGTGGAGTAATCTCAGTCATTTTCAAATAAAGACAATCTGCGTTTGCCAGCGTTGGGTGGTTGACGTCACACCCTCATGTACCCCACCTGCGGGGTTCTTACAGTGGCACTATGACAAGCAGGAAGCTGCTGTTTGACTCATTGGACTCATTTGAGTCAACCTCCCTTAGTCCCTATCTAAATGACTTGTCCCAGTTGTGCAGCTGGTAGGAAAAAGACCCTGAACTTCCAAATGCAGATTCTGATTTGTAATCCTTCATGGCAGCGACCAGTGCACAGAGGTGTTGAAGTAATTTACCCAGTTTTCATGGTACCCTACAGAACTCAAGATACTTCAATAAACACATTGATAATTGTTCGTCCCTTTTCTGCTAACATTCTTTTCCCCAGTCTCCTTATCAAGTGTTTATGTATCCTCTTTTTAATTAGTTGGATATTAGTCCTTGAACTTCTGCACTGTGATTTTTGAGGTTCCTTTTCTGGTGAATTTTCAAAGGCTAAATAATCTTAAACTCAAACGACTCCCCATTGTTTCCATGGAGGCACAGTAATTGGAAAGACCAAGTTCATTTCTTCACCACGATGAAAGCAATCTGTGTTCTTCATAGAAAGTTTAGGAAATGTGAAAACTCAAAATAGCAAAATCCTAAATGTCATAGTCTCCTCTGAGTACAATAACTGATAATATTTGGATCTATGTCTCTAATCATTTTTCATCAAAATTTTTAAGTCTGGCGCAGTTATTCTGGTATGCAATATTCATCCCTACTTTTACTTAATAAGGCATAGCAATTTTGCTTGTTATTGCAAACTTCAAAAACTCAGTTTTAATGGCCATGTGTTATATGTTCAAATGGGTGTGCCATGATTTTTCAGTCATTCCTTATCCTTGTTAATGTATTGTTTCCCATCTTTAGCTGACTGCGTCCTTCAGACCTGACTACCCCTACAAATCTGGGGTTCTAGATCCAAACTCTAGCGTCACAATATGTGTAAATCTAGAAAACCAGTGTCAAGATGAACTTCACCTTCCCTTCTGACATGGTGCCCTTTTGTTATCTCCTCCTTTGTAGCAATGCTTGGCATCTTGATCACAGACCCCAGCCACCTTGGGTTTTCCCACAAAAGGCACTCCTATGCAGAATGTCATGGGTCAACTAACTGCAAGGAAGGGTTGAAGAGTTACAAGGAGGAATCATCACATGCACGACACAATTATGTATTGATGTGTTCCAACCCCTCTCCTATTTTCAATGTCCTGCCCAAAGCCCATTATAGCATTAAGCCTCTCTCCACAATGCACGGTTCTTTGGAAAATATAAACCACACTTTTTGAGCAGCCACTCTGGTGTCTTTACTTTGTGGATATAGCATCTACCAGCCTGCCTGCTTTTCTTATCTCTCTTGGATTAAGGTGAATGCATTTTCTTCATCTTGTTACGGAGACATCTTTATATAAATCTTGGGTAGTATGTGTGATTGTTTTTAAAATAGAGTCCCAGAAAGTGAATTTCTGGATGAAACGACATAAACTTATTACTCAACAAATATTTACCGAGTGCCTACTATTTGTTCTTTGTACACATTAAATTTATCACTGGAGTGCTTCAAATCCAGGACTAGTGAAAATTTAAAACTTAGTGCTTATGTGATGAGCACTGTGGGCGCAGCGCAGGTCTCAGAGCATAGCAGGTATTACTGCACACTAGAATCACACGCATTCCAGAGTGTGCGTTCCACTCCTGGTTGCATCTCAACGTAGAAAACCTATCATCACACTCTCCCTTTCATGTTGGAATTTCCTAAAGCAAGGCTGCATGGTCTCTGTCATTTCTTAGTTAGATCCTATTTCTATTCTGGAGGTAAGTCTAGGTTGATAATTTAGTCATTTAATTTTTCAGTGTGACATACTTCAAATGCTTAGCTGTTCAGTGTCATTTCTTCACCCATTTGATTTTTAATTACAAGTTTGAAAATAATTCAGATATTTGGATAGAACACTACTTTCTTGAAATTAGAGTCTTTAGCTAAGGCGCAGACAATCTGCTTGCTGCAAACCAATTAAACAGCTCTTGGCAGCCCTGGATATGACCAAGGTGGCAGGTTGACCAACTCTAGGACTTGGACGTTTTCTTGGCATTCCATGAGAAGCTGAGGAATAAGTAGAAGGGAAGAGAGCATTTGTTTTGTGACAGGATCCATTCTTCTACCGTGACGTTAAATTGGAGGAGAGCTGTGGATTTGGGGAAGTGGAGCAAATAAATCCCTTAATATGATGTAAGAAGAATAGGGCGTATTACCCTGTGGTGCAGCACCAACCCTGCTGCATAATAACAGGTACTGGTGGGTGCCTTTTCCCAGGCCGGGAGTGGTTTCAGAATAGCTAATGAAATTCATTACTCATTGGAAAGAAAAAGAGTGAGAGTAAAAAGTAATATAAAAATCCAGTCCAATTCAGGGTGATCTTGGCACATGCCTCATCCCAGTTGGTGCATTTCCAAAGAGAAGGAGGCACATTAAATTCAGGAGGGACAAACTCAACCGTTGTAAAGCTGTAAATCAATGCCGCTCTGTTGCCAGTTGCACTCAATGTCTCCGTAAGCAGCAATAGTGAGAAATTATCCTCTCCCACCTTCCTCGTATACATCTGTCTCTTTAACCACGGTGCTGAACAGACAGCTCTCTTGTTCCAGAGAGGTTTGTGTGCTTCATAGCCTAGATTCTTCCACCATAACAAATTCATGGCCAACACTACCAAATTGCAGGCTCTAGATGATATGAAATATATTATGGTTATTTTTATTTTTAAACCTCATGTCCACAGTAATTATAATACATAGAATATCTTGAAAGTTACACATTTATTAACACATTCCTTGTAATGATTGAACTTAACTAATGTATCTTCACCCAGAACTTGACATAATGAATTAATTATATAAAGCAGATCTGCCAGGTTGTGCAGCCCCATGTCAAATTAACCTCAGCCAACGTTTTAAACAGAAAAGGCTCATTAAAGGTCATTGATTGATTGGCTGGTCATAGCTTGAAATAAATAAATAAAAATCTATCTTCTGACAGATATTTACATCTGTTGGAAGCTGTCCCTTTTATTGGACATATCAAGGAGAGTTTAAAATTTAGTTTTTCTATGGTTTTATTGATAACATGTGCCTTGTGATATCTGATTTTCCTCTTTAAAAATATATTTTATTGATTATGCTATTGCAGTTGTCCCATTTTCCCCCCTTTATTCCCCTCTGCCTTGTACCCCACTCCCACCCGCATTCCCCCCTTCTTAGTTCATGTCCATGGGTCATACATATAAGCTCTTTGGCTTCTCCATTTCCTAGACTATTCTTAATCTCCCCCTGTCTATTTTATACCTATTATTTATGCTTCTTATTCCCTGGACATTTTTCCCCTTTCTGCCCCCTCCCCTACCCCACTAATAACCCTCTATGTGATCCTTATTTCTGTGATTCTGTTCTGGTTCTAATTGTTTGCTTATTTGTTTTTGTTTTTTAGGTTTGGTTATTGATATTTGTGAGTTTGTTATCATTTTACTGTTCTTAGTTTTTGATCATCTTCTTTTCCTTAGATAAGTTCCTTTAACATTTTATATAATAAGGGCTTGATGATGATGAATTCTTTTAACTTGACCTTATCTGGGAAGCACTTTATCTGTCCTTCCATTCTAAATAATAGCTTTGCTGGTCCTGGCTGGTGTGGCTCAGTGGATTGAATGCCAACCTGTGAACCAAAGAGTCACTGATTTGATTCCCGGTCAGGCCACATACCTGGGTTGCAAGCCAGGTCCCCAGTAGGGGGCACATGAGAGGCAACCACATGTTGATGTTTCTCTCCCTCTCTTTCTCCCTCCCTACTCCTCTGTCTAAAATGAACAAATTAAATCTTTTTAAAAAATAAATAAATGATAACTTTGCTGGATAGAGTAATCTTGGATGTAGGTCCTTGCCTTTCATGACTTGGAATACTTGTTTCCCATCTCCTCTTGCCTGTAAGGTTTCTTTTGAGAAATCAATTAATAGTCCTATGGAAACTCCTTTGTAGGTAACTTTCTCCTTATCTTTAATCTTGGGTATTGTAATTATGATGTGTCTTAGTGTGCGATTCCTTGGGTCCAACTTCTTTGGGAATCTCTGAGCTTCCTGGACTTACTGGAAGTCTATTTCCTTTACCAGATTAGAGAAGTTCTCTTTCATCATGTTTTCAAATAAGTTTTCAATATCTTGCTATTCCTATTCTCCTTCTGGCACTCCTATGATTAGGATGTTGGAACATTTAAAGTTGTCCTGGAAATTCTTAAGCCTCTCCTCATATTGTTAAATTCTCATTTCTTCATTCTGTTCTGGTTAAATGTTTATTTCTTCCTTCTGCTCCAAATTGTTGATTTGAGTCCCAGTTTCCTTCCCATCACTGTTGATTCCCTGTGCATTTTCCTTTAATTCACTTTTCATAGCCTTCACTCTTTCCTCTACTTTGCAACCATACTCAACCAATTCTGTGAGCATCCTGATTACCAGTGTTTTGAACTCTGCATCTGGTAGGTTGGCTATCTCTGCATCACTTAGTTGTACTTTTTCTGGAGTTTTGATCTGTTCTTTCATTTGGGCCATTTTTTTGTGTCTTGCAGGCCTGTCACATAGGGATGGAGCCTTAGGTATTCACCAGGGAGGGGCAACCCATGTAGCTGCATTATGGTGCTGCACATGGGTGCAGAGTCCAAAAGGGGACAATGCCACTTGCTGGCCTCTGGCTTTCAGTTACTTGCCCCACTACCCACAAGCAAATCAGACCCTCCTGGTGCTGATTCCCAGGTGGGTGTTTTGTGTCTGTTCTAGGACCCCATTGGTCTCTCCAGTGAACTCTCCTGTGAGGCTGGGAGTTTCTCACACCACCACAATCCCCACAAGTTTTTACAGTCAGAGGTTTTAAGGCTTTATTTCCCCAGTCTGGAATCCTGGGTTGCATAGTCTGTCTTGCTCATCAGTTGTTCCTCCTGGTTTTACCCACTCAAATGTGGGACCACTTGCTCCATCGGCTACCAGCTCGCACAGTCCATGAGCTGCCATCTGTCCACTCCAGTCTGTCCTCTAGTAACTACCTTGCTGCAAGTCCTCTTCACCCTGGCTGCCCATCTCCACCCTTCCTACAGGTGTCTGGATAAATGTTTCCTCTTTAACTCCTTGGTTGTCAGCCTTCCATACAGTTTGATTTTCTGGAAGTTGTGGTTGTTTTTTGTTTTTAAATTTATTGTTGTCCTTCTTTTGGTTGTGCAAGGAGGCACAGTATATCTACCTATGCCACCATCTTGGCCAGAAGTCATAAACCCTGATTTTCCTATTGTGCTATTTCAGATGGCATTAACTTTGAATGCAAGGTGGGCCCTCTTGAAATGTCTCCTTTGAAGGTCTTCTTGTCTCCAGCTTATTCATTCATGCTGTAGTTTGTAACCAATGGGAATTGAAATTAAAAAGACAGTGCAGACAAGATTGGAGGAGGCCTCTTAAAACATCTTGATGTCATTTGCCTTTAAGTCTGTCAGTTTCAACACACATACTAAGCCACATTCTCACATGGTGGGGTGAAGGAAAGAAGAGGGAAAGTGCTAGTAGCTACACCATGAACCATTGGCATGTGAGACCAAAAGGCGTCAAACCCTCAAGCTAAAAATTCACAGCAAGGGGAAGGGACATAACCAGCCAAATCTGTAAATCAGAAAACTTTCTGGTGGTTTTAAATACATTCTGTTTGATATGCCACATTTAATATACAAAAATTATATTGGGGGAAAAAGGGATTCCAGAATAAGTCATATGTTTCAGACTCAAAGGCCTTGTGGAGCAGTTGGTAAAATAAATGTGTGATTTTGCAGGACAATAGGTCATTGAAAAGCACCATGGAGGTCTGTAGCTGAACTGCAGTGAAATGCCATCACTTAAAGACTCACTGAAAGTCAACAAAAAATAAAATGAAATAAATGTTTGCTCCAAACCAAGCATCTGGAGCCAGCATGGCTCTTGAACTATCATTTTGTGATCTCTGGAATTAATCTTTTTGCCTGGGGAGATGGGGAATTGGAACTTAAAATAAGTCTAAATAAAGTATATCAAAAGACATGGATTTTAGGAGGATTTTTGTTTAATTACTCGCACGCATTGTGCAATAGTGTCTCTGTAGCTTCTACTTCAAAATGTTGAAGGTTTCACAGCTCTTTCACTCAATAGATTATGTTGGGCAACTAAATTTCTTCTTTTCTTCAAATATGGCATGGAGTTCTGTGTTTTTATTTGCTAAACCCAGCAATCTTACTTGAAAGGCCCTTCCAGGGAAAATATATTCAGTTTACATTATACTCGGCTTATTTAAGCATTTGTAAAATGGGTTTGGTTTCCTTTTGTTTTCTTTTAATGCAGAAAATACATGAAAAGCCTTGTTACTGCTCCATTGTGTTACATTTTGTTTTGTTTCATTTTTTATACTTGGAAAATCATCAGAATAAAGATTGCTACTCTCAGGAGCCCACTAGAAATTATTGAACTGTCAATAAAAATTTCTTGAGATTCACCAGCACAGGTCTTGCAAAGAAGGTCTTAGAAATGAAAGCTAATTCTGTGCTTTGCAGACTGGAGAGGGTCAAGGTTGGTAAGAAACTGTTGATGTCACTGATATGAAAAGGGAAAGAAAAACTTTTTTTTTTAATTTACAAGGTCATTCCAGCATAAAAATTTCCTGGTGATCACTCCATCTTCCAGGGGCTGTAAAATAATCCAAACAACCATTTGTTCTCACTTCAGCTGGCATAAATGCTTCATCAAAGGGCCAAGGGAACTCAGCTTGTGGCCTTGGTGTTCCTGCCTTTCTTGGTAATGCTGAAGTCTTTCCTCTGGGCTCCAGCGTTGAGAGGAAACACATCCACCCTGTAATGAAACAATCATACCTTTACCCACTAGCATTAATCTTTTTGGTGCTATGGGCAGTTTCTCTGAGAGAAGTGCCTTTCTTCTTGGCTTCAGGGCATTAATGCAGAGCGATTACCAAACTATCTTTCAGACTCTTCTCCATTTTCACCACACTGTGTCTATAATAGTTACGTTGTTCAATTATGTTAGAATTCCCCAGCTTCTCTCTATCGTGGCAAAGAGGCTCAGGGCCAAGCAATTCATCCTGACACAGGATCCATGCTCCAGTGACAACTAAGGCAGCGTGTGATACTGTGATTGCCAGCAGGGAGCCAGCATTTTCAAGTAGACCTCACAGGGAAGTATCTAATTCAGCAAAAGTGATGATCATCATCACAATACTGTAGCAAGTAACAGAAGGCCTCTCTTCCCATGGACAAAGGGAAAGGTTACATAAACCTGCAGTCTATGGACGTGATAGGGCTAAAGACAGTGAGCTTCTGAGGCTCAGTGCGGATAGCTTGAATTACTTAGAGAGAGGTCAAGTATTTCTGGATCTTCTCCTGTTATTTCAGATCTCAAAATAATAGTGACATGGCTCAGCCATACTTGCCTGGTGTCTCTGTGAGTCTATTGGAAGGGTTGCCCAATGCCAAAGCAAGCCTTGGTGATACAAGAAGTGAAACGCAACCAGGCATGGAGAAGATTATATGTGCCAGGAGTTAATATAATTTTCTCTTCTCCTACAGCAAGAAAAACCCAGGCTTCTCGAGCCTTTGGATTATGAAACTGTCATTGAAGAACTTGAAAAGACACATCAGAATGATCCCCTTCGAGACCTCCTCTTCTTCCCCAGTGACGACTTTTCAGTAAGTGTGCTCTTTTCAAGCCATCAGAGTCCGGGAGGGCCCCATAGGTGGTCCTCCCAAAGGTGTTTTCTTCCCTTGGAGAGTAAGGGGAGTGCAGTCTTTCCTGTGGTTACCCTTCCTCACGGTCAATGCACCAAGAATCCACATCCGGCAGTTTCAAGGGCCCAAGCACCTCATAGTTGTGGAAGATTGGTGCTCAGTGACATGGTGGCCCCTAGGGAGGGAGGTGGCGTGGGGTTCTGCCTGGGTCCAGCTAGTACTGTGTCCCTAACCACTGTCCTACCTGGCCTCACGGCTCCCCTCAGGCTGGTTCTAACCAAAAGCTTCCAAGTGATTGTAATGAATCAATGGCAGAGGTGGGACTCTCTTGGCACAAAAGATGTAGTTCTTAAAAATCACCCTGCATCTCGGGTGCCCTCTAATAAGGAAATGATGAGGCTTGTGGGCAAAAGCAGGTAGTCCAGCACATTTTCGTAGAGGATTTGTGATCCTTAGGATAATACTCCCTGGCACACAGACTGCTCTTGGGGTGGTAAAGAGAATGAATGAAAAGGAGATTTGTTTCAGAGAGAAACAGTATGTTTCCATAGTTATGGATACTGAGCGCCCACGTGTCCCAACCATTCCATCTGTGGGCCTTGTAAACATTTAAAAATGGTTAGTAAATATCCAACTACAAAAACAGAGATCTCAATGGGCAGGTGGTAAATTTTCCTAAAAGAAAGGTACTCTCAGACATCACAAACACGAGCATTTGAAAACAGGAAAAGGCAGCTCCAGGGTCACCCTGGGAAATGGCCATTATCATGGGAACCTCTGCCGAGTTCTGTCTGGGCCCTCAGAGCCCATACTTCCCCAAATGGCCCCAAACCTCCATGCCCTCCCTTAACTTGTGGGCAGACCTGCCTTCTGGCTTCTAAAGGTTCATCGTTTCCTCCTTCCTCCGTGGATTGATAAAGAAAGAAGGTATCATGAAAGTTAACTTTCTATTACAAGTACAAAGACAGATGGAAGAAAGGAGACAGATTTGTAGGTAGGTAAAAAACATTCTTCCAATCTTTTTCAGAATTTTAAGTGTCTCCCATGTCAGCATTTGACACACTTGAAGAGAGGCTTATCTCGTGCAGAAATCTCATTTCCGTGGTTGGACCAGGCCACAGGGTCTTGAACTGCAAACACAAAGTTGAACCATGTTTCATTTTTTTAAATTCCACATCCTCATTTTCTCTTAGACAGAAGGCAAACTTAACAAACAGCTTTTTTTCTGTCAAACATCAATATACACACACACACACAAAACAAATCTCAAAACTTTGGAGAACCTTTTCTTCTAGTTCTGTTATTCAGAAACATGTCAAAATCTACTCCGAGCCTCCCTAACTCGAGAAGAGAGTGGAGGTGTGTAGACGGAATGAAACATGTGCACTGAATTTGACTTCACTGAGTCACACTCATTGAAGTTAAGGAAGGCCTGGTTATGGTATGACCTTTGCCATCCTTAAATGGTGTACACAGAACACATGATAACTCACTTTTTTTATTTTCCCACTGTGAACATTTCAGGAAAAATACACTAAATTCTTTTATCCTTTGCCTGCTCACAGGCCTTCTGTGGCCACGTCCAATACCATCAAAATGGAGGGCAAAAACTTTAGCATTGCCCCAAGGTTTCTCCAACATCTGATCCTTGTCCATTCCTCAAGACCTTTCTCTCCCTCCTCCCCTCAACCCTCACCCCTAACACCCACAGTTGTCCTCATTCCCAACTAAGGTCGTACACTAGCACAGTTCTGAATGGAACATTCTGTCACTCCTCAGACTATGTCCCTCCTTTACTCATTCAGCAAACGTACAATACTGCATGTGAGGCATGAATCTCAGAGTGGGGAAAGAGCAATGATTAGACAGGAACTACCCTATTTCAATGGAGCTTACCTTTTGGTGGGAGGAATCAGGCAAAAATAAATAAATAAACAATGAATTAACAAGAAAATTGGGACACAGCAGTTCTGTGAAGAAAATGAGACAGGGCCCTGCAGTAGGGACTGACTACAGGAAGAACTGAGTTGGACTGGGTGGTCAAGGACAGCACCTCTGACACGGTGACATCTGAGCTGGGTTTTGAGTCCTAGAGCAGGGCCAACCATGCTAAAACCTGGGGAGGGTGGGGTGGAGAGGGGTGTCTTGGGCTGTAAGAAGCTGCTGCAAGGCCCTGAAGAGCTCTGAGTTGGAAGATGGTAGGGGTAGACAGAGGGAGTGACTTGCCTTACCGAGAAGGCCAGGCAAGGACAAGACAGGGCTTTACACCATATTCAAAAGGCACCTGGCAAGTCACTGAAGAGTTTCAAGGAGGACAGATGACTGGTGTGTGTTATCAGAACATCTAACAGGGTGAGGAGGACCCTGGGAGACTAGTTAGGAGAATAACTTCCAATTAGCAGGTACTCAAGGGACTTCTGATGCCACCGAGTCCCTATTATCAGAAAATGTCACCTCAGAAAAACAGCTAAACTTTTATTTTCATTAAGCACCCGCTAAATCAAAGGATAATGTCAAATATTATTACTGTATAACACTGCCAGTTTTTGAGCAAAATTCAGATGGATAGTTAGTTTTTCCTCTCTCCTGCCCTACAAAGTAAGAGTTGACCAACAGTGGCCCGTGGACAGCCTGCTGCCTGTTTTTGTATGTTCTGTGAACTAAGGATGATTTTTATATATTTTTTTAGCACTGCCTTGTATTTTCTTCACCAAACTGGTTAAATAGTGGAAGGGAAAAAAGCCTATTTTGTAACTCATAAAAATTACATGAAATTCAGATTTTGGCATCTATAAATGAGGTTTCCCTTGAATACCGTGATGCCCTTCTCTTCGCCTGTGGCCCACAGCTGATTTCATGACTCAAGGGCAAAGTTCAGCAGGTCTGCAGTAACTACAGCAGGGACGGAGGACCCTTCAAAATTTATCTGACCCTTTACGGAAAACATTGGGGGAGCTCTGTTGTACAGATCCCTGCTAACACACATTTTGATATTTTCATCTTCCTCTATGTGGAATAAAGAGCTTTCCTTAAAAGCTCTCTGCCCCTGTCTGCTCCATCCACAGCCCATGTCACATGGCAGGGGTTACCAACAGCGAGCCTCCTGGTCACCAGGCTAGATGATCATTCCCCGGGCTCATCCCTGAGTGATGGTGAGGATTCTGTGGGAGGTGTGTGGACAG
The DNA here is from genome assembly GCA_004024845.1 of Tonatia bakeri. Lineage (NCBI taxonomy): Eukaryota > Metazoa > Chordata > Mammalia > Chiroptera > Phyllostomidae > Tonatia > Tonatia bakeri. The sequence continues at coordinate 24,555 of PVIA01001643.1, forward strand.
TCCCCACTCTCCCAATGGGAAGTGAAATTAGAGGACTACTCCGGTCCTAAGGTGTCATGGGATGGAAGGAAGGGGAGGAGCCCCAACTCCTCCCCCTCCTCCCCAGGGCCCAGAATTCAGCTCGCTTCTGTGTTTCCACATTCCCAAGCACCCACACTTAGGGCAGACATCCTTCATCAGTTGGTTTGTTTAATCAATATTTATTCAGCACCCACAAGGTGCTGAATATAGAACGGCACTTCCTAGACGAGTGAGACTGACAGGAAAAACAAAAACGCTGTGATTAAGAAGTGTATGCCCTAATATGGATGAAAAACAAAGTCAATTAAGAATGCTTACAGTTAAGAAATACCAAGAAGCCCTGCGTTGTTTCTCTCTGTCCACGCTACTGGCCCAAGCCATCATCATCATTTTGGGCCTAGATCCCCAGAAGTGGCTTTTAAAGGGTCTTCCTGCTTCTTTCCTTCCTCCACTCAATTCATTTAAAGAGAGCTGTTAGAAATGCAGGTCAGGTCATGCCAGGCCTCTGGTTGAAACTTTCCAGTGGATTTCCCCTGTCTCAAGCACCCAGTCAAGCTCCTTCTTGCTTCATCCCAGTCATCCAGTTCCTAATGATCTCTGAGCCCAGTTTCAAGGACACCTACCATCTTTCTGGTCCCTGAACTTGCCACATTCATAAGGCCTTTACCCGCTCTGCAGGCCAGTTCCTGTTTTTTATCCGTGGTTCGGTTCAAATGCTACCTCTGCAAGGACACGTCTCTGACTTCAACCAACATTGCCCTACTCCCACAATGCACTGCGCTGTCCCATCAGCCAGCTTGCTTCTCTATGTAGCATTTATCACTACCTAGAAAGCTCTCAGGTTGCTTTTTCCCTCCTCGTGTTGCTTTCCATTAGCACATAACCTCTAGTAGGGAAGGGATGTCTTTTGTTGTGATCATTGCAAGACCCCCAGCAACTAGAGTGGTCCTTGGCACAATTCAAATGGAAAATGAATATTTATTTCAGAACCATTTAGGTTATTAGTTTAGAATATAACTTCAATCCTTTGAGTACCTCTAGGAACCAAATGACCATTCTGAAATGAAATTTGAGAATACAGAGAATGAAGTAACCGGCCTTTCCTGAGGATGAGGAAAATAGCCATTAATGTACTTTCCTTCTTGACACCACTCAACATATCACCTTGAAGAAGCAGCATTAAGAGGCCCTTTCTCCAGAGGCTCATTCAACCTAGTACAGTGCCTGGCTAACTTCCTCCCTATACCTAATGAACTTGTTCACATGCTTTTTGTTACTAGGCAAGGGAGAAGTCAGTTTATAACTGTATTTCCAGTACTCAACACAATGTTTGGCTCATGGGCATACAATAAAGATTGCTGAACATTGAATTAAAACCGTCTTCCTCCAGGTTAAGGGGCTGACATAGAAGCATCTTCATTATCTTGGCACAACAGGTAGAAATAGTTTCTCCTGGTGTGTGGGTTCTGAGAGCGGGCGCCATGGTCTTCTGAGTGACTGATGATGACTCACGGGAAAGGAGCTGTTTAGATGCACTCGCTAATCCAGTTCAAAAACGTGCACCACTTCAATAATTACATTACATTTGCTGTTCTTGTTTTTCTCATTTTTTTTGAAGCTGGTAACAGTAGAAGCTTAAGATCCCCCAAATTAAGAACTTAGTCACCAAATCGTGTCTTAGTGAAATAGGCCAGGACAGTAAGAAGGAAAAGGAAAGCTGAAGGACAGTTTCGGGGCCACACTGAGTCATATCATGGAGGGATTCTGTTTAAGGAGAGGCAGTTACAAAAGGGCAGAACAAAAAGTGAGAAAGCCAGAAATGAGTTTCTTGCCCTGAGAAAGATACAGGGAGCCTGAGGTGGAATCATTTCTGGAAGTCGTAGACCTGAAGTAAAAGGTATAGAACTCTAACCTCCAGCAGCGGCCCCCACACCATGAGAAAGCGTCATGTCCTTGATCCCAGTACTTCCCACACCAGGAAAACTGCTCTACTGAAGCTCAGCCTAGGGCCCTCGTTCTGGGAGCTAAGTTGTGAACATCACCCATATAAACAAGGACGAGTGCGTACACCTGAAAGGTTATACTTTCAACACGGGCAGTGCCATTGTCAAAGTCAAAGGTCTATCTACACGCCTAAAGTAGCCTGTTTAGAGAGTTACAAGATCTTCTCACAATTCTCCTTTATATTGAATCCCTTGTGTATATCAGAATTAGTGTCTCTGGGCTCTTCAATACATCCTGCGGTTTTCATTGGCTCGCTATTATTACTGAGTGAATTGTGATTTTTTAGCACACCAAAGCCTTGTTCTTTTCATAGTATGTTTTTAGCTATAAAAAGCAACTGGTGTATGGGGATTTCCAGACTCAACCACGTGGGTCATTTGGTGAGAGGAAGCAGCAAGGTCTTAATTTTTTTTTCAATTGCAAAGCAGAAAGGTCGTGAGTTTTTTTTTTCCTTCTTACTTCTGTTACTGAGACGCAACTTAACATTTCACAGGAATCTCAACCTCTTTTTAATCCTCAGCTTCTGAGGCTTTAAATGGCTCACAGTGTTCATGCAAGAACACTATAATTGCGACTTAAAAGCTAAGTAATAGTCTTTGTCAAACGCAGTTATTTCTAAGTTATAATATCCCTCTCATTTACAAGCTAATGAAGCTAAGATTTGAAAAGGCTCTTGTTCAAGGATGGAGAGTAACTGTGAGGACAGAAATCAAACATAAACACCTTGACTTTGGTGTTAAAGAGTTTCTATCTAAATAGCAAACTTTCGGTCAGCTACTTCTTAGAAAAATATGCTGCACGACTTGAGAGAAGTATTAACTCCCCAAATCCCAGGGTGAGTGGTGTCATTACATAATTGGTATGACAGTGAAATGACTGTAGCATGCTTGTTTCAGCTCAGTAAGAACGTGTGGAGATTTATCCAAATACAGGCCCGCACACCTCTGGTCACAGCCAGCATTACTCACGGTAGCCCCAAAGTGGAAACACCCACACACCCATCACGTGGTGAATGGATAAACAATTCCACCTGAAGAGCAGTGAAGCACTGACACATGCTATAACACGGGTGAAACTTGGAAACGTTATGCTAAGTGAAAGAGGCCAGTCACAAAAGGCCACGTGTGGAACAAGTCCATTTACATGAAGTGTCCAGAATAGGCAAATTCACGGAGACAGAAAACAGATTCGTCATTGTCAAGGGTTGGGGAGAAGGGAGATTGGGAAGTAACTGCTAATGGGCATGGGTTTCTTTTGGGGGTGATGAAAATGTTCTAAAATTAAATAGTGATGATGGCTGCACAACCCTGTGAGTGTGCTTAAACCAGTGAATTCTAAACGTCAGAGGGTGGGTTTTGTGGCATGTCCACTTCATCTCAATGACTATTATGTAAAAAACAGATTATTCTAGACATGTCTGTGTTCAAGTACTTCATTCTTTAAAAGAATTAAAGTATAACAAACAGTAAAGAACATGGCAAAACACATTTCATTTAGTGTTATAATTTGTTTCCAAAGCAGACTTAATGTGGCTTGCCTATATGCAAAAACCAAACACACACACACACACACACACACGGAAAAGGACTGCCTTCACTAATCACTAGCAGAGCTCTTGGTTCTAAAAGATTCTCTAGTTAAGCTGCCGACTTCATACATGATACAGGCAGCAAACCCTACAGTTCGGAGAAGAGGAAATGTGGGTTGCATGAATTAGAGAAGAGTTTTTCAAAAGCAGCTGACACCTGTACTAGAGCTGAGATGAGGGAAGAAAGGAGTTGTCTGAGAGGCAGGGAGCGTGGCAAGGCTTGGGCGCCCTGAGCCCGCAGGAAGAAGGAACGTGAGCAGCCGTGTGGGAAGGTGCTACGGCGGGGTGGCTGCGGCGGGTCAGCTCGTATCTGAGGCCCATTGCTCATCACAGGGCCACGTCTGCAGGCCACACAGACCACTGTGCCCTTCCTTGCACAGTGATCTCAGACCACAGCCTCAATTCCCTGCCAACAGAAGGACCTGGTACCTAAGTGTCTGTACATTGCAGCACTGGGTTTATTCATGCTCACATTTTTCCATACGTAGAATTATTTTGTCCTCACTTCCTTAGGGGGGATGAAACACATCTTGAAGACTAGAAAATGAATCTCAAAAAAGAAGTGAAATGACTTGTTCAGTGGTTTCTAGTCCAAGAGTAAAACTGGAACTGGGTCTGCAAACCTCCCCTCTTAGACACATGAGCACTGCCATGGAGACGTCCCCACGTCCCCATGCTCAACTTGACTGGATGAGGACAGCTGTCCAGCGTTGGGCCCCAGCTCCCTATCTGTGCATTCCTCATATGGTTTAACTCCAGGAAAATAAGCACCTTCCTCTTAAAGCCCAATGAAGGTATTAAAGTGGTATTCTCATGTATTTGAAAAAAAATAAAATCAAATGACATTGTTCTGAACATGGTAAAAAAAAATGGTTTTTGAGCAGCTAATGCAGCAGAAGCACCTGCTCTACTAAAATGACAGGCGCAGTCAGTGTTAGTCTGAGCAACTCAGGTGAAGATCACTTCCAAACACGTGCTTAGGTTGTAATTGACGGCCAAGTGTTACTTAAGAGTGCCTGTTGTGAGCCTCGTTGACTTCTCAGGCTGGGACTGGTGACTACAAACCCCATCACGCATGTCCTCTTTTTGGAACAGCTGGGATCTGCTGTGTTGTCACAGGGAGCTATGCTCAGCCCCAGAATAGGAAAAGCAGACTATTTCTTAGACTCTGACAGTGGCCTTTGGTCGCTTGAGAAATGGCCCTGATGTGCTTGGAATGAAGTCATCTGTGGTCATTTTTGTCAGCAGAACGGTGACGGACAAGGCCACCAAGACTACCCACTGCAGAACAGAAGGAATTGGCAGGTGACAGGGCCATGGCCTAAGATGTCTGAATATTATGGACCTGAAATTCCAAACCCAGGCCTACATGCATTGTTTCATAAATTAAAATGATAGTTTCCGTGTCCAAAGGCTTCGTCTCTGGACAATAGCCCCTTATAAAATGCTACCACCGAAAGAGGAGCTCGGCTGCCTTCCAGGGCAGCCTGGGCCCCATTTCACGCTGTTGAGCTGTGCTAATTGTCGACCAGAGGGTTTATAAAAGAGAACAGGAAGTCTGTTGTGGCCAAGGCAATTTGTAGTGGTCTAAAAGCATCTAGTTCTCAGAAAAGAAATTCTCTGTAACCTTAACACATATGCCTCTGTATAGTTTTCTTTTTTTGATCAATTTATTTTCGTGTCTAAGGAGACACATTAAAGAAGTCAAAAACGAGCAAAAGAACCACAGTCTTACCCTCGAAACTCTTTGGAGGCTTTCTGCTTTCTCAGGCAAATTCTCCAGTATTACCACAAAGTAGAACTGAGATCCATCGTATGTCATGGGCATTCGTGTGGCATGCACCCTCTTCTCGTCTCTTCTGTGTTCTGTGCCAGGTATTAGATGTGCAGTAATTTTGTGCACATTGTAAAATACTGTTTTAGATTTATGTCATGGTTACGTGGGGGCGATTCAAACCCCATAGTCATTTTATAACTAGAGGTCATCGGGAGTCGCTCAGAGCCGTTCGTTGTACACAGGCTCAGTTTTTATGGCCCTGACCCCACTGAATAATTTCCAGTCTCATACACTGCGTGGGAGACTTAGCTTAGGTATTGAAACTCTATCTGTACTATGTGACCTCATGAATCAGGCAGCCCTGTAATTATTATTACTGAAAACCTGGGTTAAAAACCTGGGTTCGCATTCCAGATGCTTACCATTAAGGGAGAAAAGCTTCTTGCACTAGCTCAGTATGCGTTCTGCTGTATCACACCACGGAGCAGCGATCTTGGTGAGGCAGGAGGGTTATGACGGAGCTGAACAGGGAGCATACGGTGGGGCCGTGCTGCTCTGCTCCCCATCAGACTGAGAACATCTAGAACAGCTATTTTTTTTTCAAAAGGCAAAAGATCGATAGAAGTCTATAGTCCATAATGAAAAAGGGGAATCGTTTGCTTTTTATATAAAAATTATATTATAAAATAGTGATTGAAGTATAGAAAAATGTTTGAATTAGAGAAAAAAAGCATCCTTAATCCTGCCGATGGATTACACTGTGTAATGTTCCCTAGAAACCGAACAAGTGACACTGTGTATATGCGAACTATCTATCCAAACAAGAAATAAATTACCCCCAAACAATCGGAATCCAGCAGTAATCCCCAAAGTTCAGTTCAGGCATGGATTTTAATCTTCTGCTTCAAACTTTGAGTGCATTCACTGTTTATCTAACAGAGTGAGTAACATAAAAGAAAATAGTTGAAAGAGGAAATTCAAAAGGGATGAAAAATGTAAATTCTAGATAATAATAAATCTTAGATTCACCCTAGGAAACTTCCTTTGAGACGTGATGGCTCTCTGCGAGTGTGCCCCTGCACTTGGTTGTATCGATGGCCACAGCCTCTTAGCGCTTCCAAACCCTGGTCACACAGCTGCAGCTCAGCCCCAGGGGAAGGCGCTGATGAAGGAGCTCCATCCACAGCTGTGGTTCGAGACGAGCGTTGATTTTTACTGTATGATGGATCTTCAACGCAGTGTTCTCACTATTTCTCGGTCTCTGATCTTGTTAGATGCACATGGCATTCTTCCTCTTTCACAGGGTCCACGCCACATGCTCCCCACGCACGCACAGACACACTCACACCGATACACTCCCACAGCACACCCACTCTCACATGCACATTTATGTGCTCACACAACACACACACTCACATCATATACATTTACAAACACACTCAGATACTGCACATTCCCATCATACTCACACAGCACACACACACTTGCACACCCTCCTCACCAGATATACATACACTTAAACACACAGGCACACTCATACACTACACCCAATCACATGTGTTCACACAGATACACACCACATGCGCACACATACGTGCTCACACAAAACACCCATACGTATGCTCACATCTCAACACCTTTTACAAGTTAAGTATTTAAGCCTTTAAGCCCTGAACCAGGCACTGAGGTTATAGCAGTAAATGAAAGAGACCTGATTTCTTGCCCTCATGGAGTTCACGTCAGGAGTGAGAAAAGAGGGAACCTGAAGAACATAGGAGTCTAGGCCTGGAGGAAGAGTAATGATGCTGCCCTTGGGGGCAGAGCCTATGGCAGCTCTGAACTCAGAAGACTGAATTCCCCAGATCCCTCTCCTCCCCATCTTTCCCCCAAATAAGAAGGGCTTTGAGACTTTCTTCGGTTCCAACAGTTAGCACAGAAAAAATACCCCTTATCTAGAATAGTTCAAATGACCTTTAGCTTGTGCTTTAGAAACTCTGATGAATCATTTGTGGGTTTGAGGATGTACAAAACAAAAGATCCCAACGGTTGGTACCATGTATGTGGACAGACTCATGATCCCAGCATCCCTGCCATCACAGGGAGCACAGACTGAAGGGAGCTGGTGCCTGGGGAAGGAAAGTCACTGTTTTACAGCATCCACACTCCCCGGCTTGGTAGGGTTGAAGGTATATGAAGAGGAAATGACCCGTGAATTCTGTTGTAGCTGTTTTGTTCTCAGAGGTGCTTTATACTTTCAGTTTATGTGTATTCATTTAATAGAAGAATGTTTGTTTAGCACTGAAAATATTTTTTTCATTTCAGCAACAACAACCAAAAATGACACTAAAAACATGACTTGTTTTCTCCTCCCCTCCCATCTCCAGTTGTGACTGCAGGCAGACACACACACAGCATCCTCCATCCTCCCCTCCCCAATTGTGACTGCAGGCAGACACACACACAGCATCCTCCAAAAGGGGCCAAATTGACCCTGTAGATGTTCAAAAGATTACTTAGAGTAGCGTTACAATGATGCTGATTTTGTAAATTGTCTTCTTTATCTCAAATTTATTTTAGCATTAACAACAAAATACACCAGTGGAATTAAACCAGTCTCAATATACAGATGTCCAAAGTTTCACTTTTTTTTGTAGGGAAGGAAACAGTTTAAAATTATGAGCTTCACTGATAGAACAGTAATTGTAATAATGCTAGTGAGTGGTAATCCAAGGAGGGTTTGGATCTTCTCTCCTAGAGGATACATTGGTAAGAACCATGGATGTTTCTCTGTCTTCTCTTAGCTTTCAATGCTAAGGTGGAAATCGCTTCCCTGTTGTTTGATGACTTGTGTAACTAGTTAGTTACACAGTGGTCTGCACAATGCTTTTGAGCTGGAGAGCTTAACTTCTTCTCCTTGCTCCCCTCAGACCGCCACAGTTGCGTGGGATATCCGAACGCTGTACTCAACAGTACCCGAAGACGCGGAGCACAAAGCGGAAAGTTTACTGGTGAAGGAGGTAAATGTGATGCTTCCAGTCATTTATTTTATAGAGCTTTGCTTCCCCCTGGTTCTTATTGTAACATTATTATTGTTGTCTTCCTCACCTTTTCAGTAGAGAATTTTAAATGCAATAATTTGTTAATGTTTTCCAACCTTGGTCACCTGGAAATGTTTTTCATTTTCCTATTAATCCGTTGTCATTGTCTGCCAACTATTCAAATTTTGGAATTTTGCTTGCTTGTTTTTATTTAACTTAAAACCCTTGCACTGAGAAATATTTGAGTATTCATAATAAGCAAATTTCATCTCATTTTACTTATTTGGATTGAGTTGTAGGTAAGGCCTTACTATGTGAGAATTTTGGATAATAGCATTCCTATTTTAAGAGATACATTTCTTTTTTTATTGTTGTGAAATTACAGTTGTCCCCATTTTCCCCCATTACTCTCCCCTAACCCCCTCCCTACATTCAGTCTTCATCCCTCCCCCATTGTTTGTCCATGGGTCCTTTATATACATGGTCCTTAAGAGGTACATCTCTTTCAGGTAGTAACTGCGGTGCTAGTTAATGGTAAAACCCTGTGGGCAGCTTGAAGAGACAGATACAAATCAGTTGGTGTGTCACCTCCTTGCATTTGATGAGTCCACAACCTGACTGCAGGCTGCTCTAGGGGAGGGCTTGGGCTGGCATGTAACAGCTACTTGGCAGGTGTTTATTGAATAAATAAATGAAGTGGTCCTTCCTTTACAGAAAATGCAATAATAAAATTTAGCCCCAGACAGGTTAACCTGAAAGTGGTCTTTAACCCTGAGAAAGTAATATATCCTAATTAGGATTTAATTAAAGCTGCACACAAGAGCGAAACCCTTTCTCAGCTCTTAAACATTCTTATATGGATATAAGCTGCATATTTGTGTATGTATTAATACCAGTGTGATTAATCATATTTTATGTCATACTAGTCTTTTTCACATATATTTATATGTCTATAAATACCTTGATGTTGTACAACATATCTTTATGTTATACTATTCTATCCAGGCCTTTTTTTTTTTTTTTGCCAGAATATTACCTGTTTATTTTTTCCAGTTCCTTGATTTCAAATTTATTTCCCAAAGTTCACATTAAATTATAGCCTATTTTAAGGAGGCAGAAAAAGAGGGAAAAAATGCAGAGTTAGATCACATCAGGATATCTGAGCATATTGTTTTCATACTTACTAATAACAATAACAAGGGTGACGTCAGTACCATAATATTTTGTTTACAGTCGCCACAGAGGAAGTTTGAATATCTACTAGGGCATCACTGTTTAAAAAAAAGGAGAGTTGGGAAATTATTTCCTACTCAGGCAAATCAGAATCAATGAGACCACGTCTACCAAAGTCCTGCGGGACATCCATATGTGTTAATGAGGTAGGGTTTGAAATGGATGTGACATTGAACTCCTGACGGAATGTTTAACCTGGTCTTCTTGCATGGTCTTCACCAAAATGTTGCACATTACTTATAAAGATCTTTGTTGTCAAATTCACTTCAGTGTATTTTATAGTTTTGCTCCAAATGTGAGTGGAATGTTAAAAATCCATTTTCTTTTCTTAGTGTTCATTACTACTATCTTTTAAAAGCTATTAATTTTTAAATATGCATAACTAGCTTACTAAGTTATCCTAATAGTTATTATTTGATTTTTAGGTGTGTGGTCACATCATAATATTTTTGTCTTATTATATTGTCTAAGATCTCTAAAACAGTGTTAATTAACAATGCTAATATTGGGCATCTTGTCTTATTTTTAAGTTGGTGTTTTATGACACTTTCTGACATAAAAGAAATGTCTAAGAAGGGTCTTTCTTGATCTCTACAGTGCTTACAACGTCTGGCTACTTACGTTTTGTAATGCATATTCGGTCTATTGATAGAACAGCTTTTCTGCTTGAATTCACAGTGCTTCGGTAGACTTAATAAGCTGCTGTCCTGGGGATCCATACTCGTGTTTCTGTTATAAACTTTTGTGCTCAGGTTGTATTATTACCTTCATACCCTACTGCATTAGAATTGCTAATATTTTACTTTAAATGTTTGCATTCATATTTATGAGTGAAATTTGGCTGTGGTTTTCTCCCCCACCTCCTTTGGTATTAGAGAAGTACTAGCTTTGAAAAATAAATTAAGACAATTTCCAATTTTTTTTATATTATGGAATAAACAAGTAGCCAGTGAAATGAAACAGAATATGTAGAATAAGATCCAAGTACGTGTGGTTTCTTAATAAATGGTAAATAGGGCACTTGACATTCTTCGGGAAAAGGGGAGCAATTCCGCAAATACTTGGTGACCCATTTGGGACGAATATAAAGTTAGGGCTCTCTATCTCACATTACATATAAAATTTGACTCCAGATAAATATTAAAAATCTGGACAATTAATCCCAGATCTGTATGAAAAAAACAAAATTGTAAAAATTGTGAAAATGGATAGACTTAAGGAAGTAAAAAATTTTAATTTGTATATGATAAATGGTACCATAAAGCCAAAAAGAAATACTTAACCACAGAAATTATTTGCAAGTCATATATCTTTTGTCCCACACACAGACAGCCATGCTCCTCACATTCAAAATCCTACAGATTAATAAGGAAAAGATTAATAACCCAGGAAAATATAAACAAAAATATGAACAAGCAGTTCAAGAAGAAGAAATACAGTTGGCCAAGATGCACACAAAGTTGCCGACCCTCTCTTGTATCATGGAAATACGAACTAAAACAAAAATGGCATGTAAAATCTGAAGGGAGAAAAATCTTAAGGTGAATACAACTTAGAGATGGAATAGAGGGAAATAAACATCACACATTGTCAGTAATACACGTCTATAACCTTATGAGATGTAATTCAGATGTCTCTTTTAAGTAGTACACATGAATATGCAACATGAATATTATAAAAACAAACACTAGGGCATAAAATATAATTATAAGCATAAGTATTGCTGTGCTGGACAGCTTGTAATATCCATTGATAAGGGTTGGGGTAAATCAATGTTGACACATTTGTATTTTATAACATTGTACTATATAGCTCATAGAACACATATATATTTAAATATATTAACTTGGATGCCCATGATATGTTGTTAAGAGAAAAAAGTAAGTTACAGAATATATGGTATGACATTAGTGAGGATATAAAACCTACATGTGTATAAGTAAATATGTTTATATACACCTAGAAAAGGTATCTTTTTTCATTTTGCATTTTACTTTATTTTTTTACTTTTATTTATTTGTTTTTTTAACTTTTATTATTGTTGCTCAAGTACAGTTGTCTCCATCCTCCCCCCACCAATCCCCCCGACCCCAGTATTTTTTTAAAATGCATATTAAACTCATAGCATTGGTTACCTCACAAGTTTGAGATCATAGGGGATAGGGAGAGATTGATTTTCAATATATATTCTCTATCATTGTGGTGTTACAAATGAATTTTTATAATTAAAAAATATTTCAGAAAAAAAATAGTTAGAATGTATCTTAAAATACTGCCAGAATTAGAAGCGACCATGTCTATTTCCTAAACTTATTCTCTAACAGTTAAAATCTACCTTTATTTTTCAAGGCATTAGGTAAGTCACCTTAGAGACTAGAGACTACATTAGATCCCTTTATTGTTGTTGTTTTAGTTAGATAATAAAAATATATAAAGCAATCAAAATCCCATATGTGTGTGCTTTTTCTACCTCTAGGCTTGTCATCTGTCCCAGAGACCATTAGGTTCACCTGACATAATCCATTCTTAATCACTTGTGGTGTAACTACCATGCATTTATACAGGATTCCAGGATTTTAGGGACTCTTCATTTCGTTGCCCTTTCACCTCTTTCTAGGCATTTGTATGATTCCAGGCCTCCAGCAGCTCCTTCAGGTGGTGGAAAATTGTTCTCACAGACCAGGGATTCTCAGCTTTCTGCTGTGGGGCTCCAGCAGCTGAGCTTTGAGGCCCTGGCTGCGGTTGCTAGCTGGCTTCAGCTCTTGCCTCCTAATATCTGCTCGTTTTATTGCCTGGTTTGCCTTTGAGGGAGGGCAAGTCAGATCAGATCCTAACTCACTCCCAGGACTGGTTCAGAAGCCTGTCCCCAATCTCTGGATCCAGTCAAGGCCCCAGAGATGAAGAGATGAGATTGCCTGGAAAGCACATTAATACGACACTGGAGACTTCTAAGGATATTCTAGGGTACTCAGAGAACGGTGGCTTTATTTGTGCTTCCATGAGTTTCTGTACCACAGCTTCAAATGAGCAGACTGACTCTTTTTTTAATTATATTTTATTGATCATGCTATTACAGTTGCCCTGATTTTCCACCCTTTGCCCCTCTCTATCCAGTGCCCCTACTGCCTTAGGCAGTCCCCCCACCATTGTTCTCTTTATGGTTCTCCGAGAATGTCAGTTGTAGCTGAGAACCGGTTGACCGCATTTGTCTTTATCTGACTCTGTGTGTATCCTGGGGCGAAATGTCTCGCCCTCACCCTTGCTCCTAGTTTAATTCCCTTTCAACTGCTTGCATCCTGGAATTATTCCTCCTCTTCTCACTTGCATCCTCAGCTTCTCATTTCTCCTAAACACCGCTCCAAGGAAAAGTCAAGTACAATGTCTTCTACTTTAGGTCTCAGGTATCTGCCAAACTTCCATGTTGCACATCTCAGGACAGAGCTTTCAGCTCAGCTACAGGGGTGAATCTTTTTATCATGTTTTTCCCAACTTCATGGATCTAAAGTAGAAACAAGAGAAAGAAGAGGAAGAAGGCTGCGAAGAAGTCTTTTCCTGCTAAAATCTCTGTATCACTCGCAGTGAGAACCTTGTGAAAACTCCCACAGTTTTGCTTGGTTCTAAGGATGGAGACGGTGACACCTGTGCCCTCTGCGCTGGGAAGATGAGATGCCCCAGTTACCAATATCACGTGATAAAAATGCAACATGAGTGGTCAGGCCGGGAGACAGTAGATAAAAGGAAAGGGGCCAGCAGAGAGCTGGTTTCAGACTGAGAAAGGAACCCAGAGAATTTTGTTGGCAAAAACGCTTGACGCAATAGCTAATAGCAGCTAATCGTTACTACTTACTTTTTGCCAGACATGATCTGAAGTGCTTTTCCTGCAGTAATTAATTACAAACATATATTTCACCCTTATCATCATCACTGCCTTTTAAGGAAGAGGAAACTGTCATGGAAAGATTAAGAAGTGAGTTGACCCTCATGCAGCTAGGAATAGGCAGGTCCAGCATCCTGACCCACGACGGCCATTGCCAGATGCTGTTTTGCTGCATCTCACTCCTCTCGGCCTTTGCTTCAGCAACCCCGTTGTAGTTGTGTTTGGGTGGCGTGTATGGTTAGTGGTCCACACTTTGAGAAACATTGGCCGGATATTTGAAACAAGATGAAGCCTGCACTAAAATGAATCCATTGATGTCTGAAGGGTTTTGCAGAAACACGTGTTTCTCTTACAGCAGCTGCTGCACTGCACTCAGCAACCTTTCTGGTCCACTCTGTGCTAAATTGCCCCACACTTCTCCACAGCATGGCGAGGAGGAATGCCATGGTTGCCAGGCAGCAAACTGGCGTACTGGAGCTTACACACAAGTCCTGCTCAATGCTAATTTTGAACTGTCTCTCACTCCGCCCTCCTGGGACAACTCTCAGCCTCTCGGGAAAGGCAGTGGGCAATGTTTCCTTTTTTCATGTTGAATGACTTCATACTTTAAATGGGAGTTTAAATAAAATGAGTGGTCTCTCACTTTTCATCTGTTATTATTTCTCTTCCTAGTATTTTAAATATAGTGTTAAATGTTCTCCACACAAAAGCATAAGTTTATTTCACATCCACGACAACACTTCACAGGTATGTTGAATGAACAATGATCCATAGTTGACCAAAGTTGTACATAATGTATTTTTTGAGCATTTTGTGACTTTGAGATATTGCTACCTCATTTTCTAGCCTACAAAGCTGGTTCTGAATATTAGCAAACTTGCCCAAGTTCACGCAGAGCCAAAATTAAAGCCCTGATTCTCTGGCCCAATGCTTGCTCCATGCCCTTACCCACTGTGCAACCTCTGGTTCTTTGAGGAATTTATTTAAACTATGCACTTTATATTCCGACTTGATGAGGATATTTCCACTGTTCACTTTGACAAACATGGAAGCTTTCTGGCTCAGTTTCTCCACCCTTAAGTAGGGAGACTGATGTAATAATCCCAATACTGTGTTTCTAAAAATAAATATAGCAATGACATGAAAACATTAGGAAAGTAGCAACTGGGGAACAACGTCTTCATCTGATCTTCATAAGTGACTTAAAATCAACATCTAGCCCTGGCTGCTGTGGCTCCGTGGCTAGAGCACTGGCTTGTAAACCAAAAGGTCACTGGTTCAATTCCCTTTCTTTCTCAGTCAGGGCACATGCCTGGGTTATGGGCCAGGTTCCCAATGGGGCCCTGTGAGAGGCAGCCCATCTGTGTTTCCTTTGCACATAGATGTTTCTCTGCTTCTCTTTCTTTCTCCCTTCCACTCTCTCTAAAAATAAAATAAATCAACATCTATAACCACAAAAACAATCATACACTTCCATGATAAAACCAGCACCACTCCCTGCCACTCAGGGCTGGGGGAGCAATTAAAGGATCTATAAATAGAATGAAGACTTCTTAAGCCAAACTTCTCAAGCAAAGTTTTCCTTTTAATATGCACAAAAGGATACTATGAAGCCAGAAGCACAGAATACTAATTAAAACTAAGCTCTTGGTTTGGTCTCTCTTAATAAAGAATATGAGAGAGCAGAGAATTGAGACTGATACTATGGCCCAAGAGGGAGCACAGGTCTAGGGACCACTCCAGCTGAATGGCTGAGAGAAATACTGACAGAGTACTAAGGTAGCAAGTTATTCTGCCTGCAAAGCCCTCTGCAATTTCTGGAAATCAGCCTGCTACAGGAGTAGAGTAATGAGGGAGGAGTGAGTTATGAATCCAAGAATGCAAGTCAAGGGGTAAAAGACTCAAGGACTTCAGAGTTATGGCAACATTAACAAATAGAAGCTACATCTATATTTGTATAAACACACACATGGTTGTGCACTGCCCTAATCCAGACAGTACTAGATTACTGGGGAAGGAAAAGTCCAGATGTTAAACAGAAGTTCTAGACCAGAAATAATGGAATTCTCCAGGAGGAAAAATCATGATTAAAAAAAAAAGATAGTACTCAAAACTGAATGGGATTTACAAACTAGATTCAAAGCAGACACAATAAATGTTGAAATCTCTGGGCTTCCATAGGAAATTCACACCAAAACACAGCCGAACAAATGGCTGAGATCAGAGCAGACACCCATTTCACAAAAGCACGAAATGTACTGCAGAAAGCCAAGTCTGCAGGACGTCCACAGGCCTCACACCCTCTCACATACACACGCACACTCCAAGTCTTTAACTTTCTAACCTCCATTGATGCCACCTTAAAAGGGAACATGGCCTAAAATGTTTCCCAAACATATTTGACCATGGAGAAATTCTGTCCATTTGCCCCCAGGTATCTTGAGAATATCCTTGAGAAATGCTGAGAAAAATCTTACAGAAGGAGATCACCAAGATCTAGGGGCCTCTAAACAGCTCAAGTAAAGCAGAATCAGCTATTAGGTGAACCTTGACATGCATTTCATCAAGACAGATGGTGATGAAAAGAAAGGAGATATTAAAGACCCTAAAGGATCAAAGAAATTCTTTCTTTCTTTTCGTGGCTGAACCTTCATTGTTAGTTCTTATTGTTAGTATCAGAGATGTCTGCCTTTGTCCCGGGAGTGAACCCTTGCAGTCCTAGGACACGATCTCAGATGCACGCCAGAGCTTAATGTTCTATGGACTGACCTTCATGCAGCAAATTATAATCATAAACGAAGTTAATTCCACAGTTTGAAATAAATAGTAAGGATCATGAAAGTCAGAGTAGCACTTTTCAGGCCTTGAAGTCTCTCCTCTCTACCCCCTACCTAACTGTCAAATTGGGTTTTTTTTTCCTTGTTCTAGAGGTTGATGCAAACTCAGTGGACTAATCAAGTGGCTCCTTTAGACAGACACAGAAGCTGCTACTCCCAGCTTAACTGGGTGGGGTTAATTAAATTATCTTTACAAAGGGTGAAATTCTTTACACAAAAAGTTCCTCTCCCACTGATTTAAACTACTACTGTGAATCATATATAAAGTGTGTGCAATAGAGGCCTTTGTCCACTGCATGAGAGATTGGACTCGGTTCATTACCCAACCACATTTATCACATAGTGAGCTGGTGAAACCACATGGATATAGCACAACCTTTGGTATCAGGAAGGAAGTAACAGACCTGTGATTATATTTTTGGTAATACAATCTGAAAAGTACTCCTGGAACAATGACTGATAAAATAGAGAAGCAAGGTCAGGTTCACATATTAGAAAAAATAACTAAAGGCAGATCACAGAATGCATTGGTAGGCTTGGGGTGGTGGGAGGGTGGGGCGAGTAAGACTGAAAAGAAGTTGGACAGCATTGAGTTCAAGACCTATACTGACATATGGCATGTGCTTGTGGCGACAGTAAGGAGCTATTAACAAGATAGAATTGACAGGAGTTGGTGACTGAGAAGAAAGGAAAGGAGAGGAATATGTTGGTGATGATCCCCACATTTCTGGCTTGGGCTATGAGATAGACAGCTGTGCCGGTATTTAAGTACGGTGCCCCAAAGACAATGAAGGTTGCTTGAACAGGGACAGATGAAGCAAATAAGTTAATATCACTGGCCAACATCAGAGAGACATCCACGAGGGACATAAATAGAGAAGGAAGGGGTGGGCCGTTGCTCTGGATTTGAATATTGAAGCTTGAGCTTAGAAGAGCTTGCCCGGGAATGCCATGAGAGCCAGGCTGGAGTTGAGAGGCAGGTCCCCGAGCTACACTCCCTCTTGAGAGCCGAAAAACAGGGCGCTGGATAGGAAGTGGAGATGGAGTGGACAAGGATGTAGGTAGAAAGCAAGGAGAAACTTACTTCTCAGAATCAAAGAAGAGTCAATAGCAAGAGTGAGTCCATGGTATAAAATGCCAAAAAAGGGTCAAGATAAGGGCTCACTGGTTTTGTAATTCAGTCATTGGTGTTTCTTGAACAGAGCACCCTCAGAAACTGTGAACTCAGCCTGGTTACGGTAGCTTAAACCCTGAAGAGATGTGGGATGTGATTTTATCAAACAAGCTGTTAGCATATTGTTGTCCCTTTACCTACAAGGCACTCTGAGAGTAAACCCCCAGGTAATGTTGGAACTCTTCAGGCAGATAACCTATGCATTCCAAAGTTAAAAATAGTTTGTAGGCTGTTATGTAGAAATATATTTTCTACATAAAAATATTGCTGAATCTCTTAAGAAGCCAAATGGCATTCAACTAATTCAAGGGAAAATTATTATATGTAGTCAAGGTAGAATCTGCATCATGTTGAGAAGTAAAACAGATATTAAACAGATATTAAATTTAAATCCCAGACATAGCAAAGAAAATTATGGGGACAGGGAGATTGGCAATGATTTTACATTTATTTTATGCTGCCCATTTTTGTTGAAAGAAATGTACCTAATTAGAATGAGATGTATCTTGACTCACCAAAAAACAAACAAACAAAAAACCCAACAACCACCACAGAATATCATTTCTCACTTTTACAATGAAAATAATATCATATCCTTTATGTTTAATTTTGGATAGCATATTATGCACATTGATAGATCATCTTTTAACCACAATGCTTTTGTAATTTATACAACAAATTTAGATCTAATATGTAAAATAACATGCACTCAAACTTTCCCAGAAATAAGAATGTTTCTCAATAAGTGATTCTGGATTTTTTGCATGTATAAATAAATTAGGTCAAAATGAATGCTCTTTTCTGATTCTGAATCATTGGGAAGCAAATGAGTGATTCAAATGCATTCATTAACTGAAGGCCAGAGCACAGTAAGTGTGTGCAGTTTTTCTCACTACAGAACTAGCACCTTCCATGTGACACCAAGGCTCTGTGCCCAGGTGACATCCCTGAAAGACACTGGGGAACATGCAACTAAAAATCTCTCCAAAGTTAAAAAAAAAAAAAAGAATTGTAGTCCTACCTTAATAAAATTAGTGAGAATAAGAAGATTTTGACTTCTGAAGAATGGAGCTCTTTCTTAGTTCACTAATGAAGGTCTTACTGGAGGCTAAGGGACTTTGCATTTTCTGTGTACTTTTTAAAAGTAAACTTATAACTAAAGCCGCTTATATTTTATGACTTCAAGAATTTAATGGAAAATGTTATCAAAATTTGTTGTTGTTCTCTATTTGGCCTGGTCATTCATATATATACACACATACACACACACACATATATATGTAATGATTTTATTTCTGTCATGGCCAGCACAAATGAATCACCAAATTTTCTTTATGCTAGATGTGCAATGTGAAAGATAATAAACATACAAAGCTTGATTAAGGTAAATTCAAGTGCATTATTTTTAGTGGCATTGGGATCAAGTATGCATGGAAAACACTGATGGAGGCAAAATGGTTTTGTGTTTCTCATGAATGACCCTGAAGAAATTTATTTTCTAGTCACCAAAACCTCTGGAATAATAGCCTTGTTTTTAAATATACGAGACTGTTCCAATTCTAACTTGGCTTCCTCTTCTCCATGATAAAAATGATCCTGTGGTGTTCGGTGGTGAATGAATGAAAGCACGGAAGTAGAAGTCAGAGACTCCGGGGCAAGAGTAGTGAAGGACCCACTTTAAGTTTGCACCTGATATTTCGATTGCATTGAATTACAACCCAGGTTTTATGCTTTACATGAAAGGGATGATTAGATCATAATATCACCGAGGTTTTCAGTACCATCCACTGTCTCGCCCTGACAAATTATTTGTGAGATGGAGCCGGGAAGTTAGAGTGAGGGGTCCCAGGTCAGGCACAGGCGTGATCTATGTAAGTCTAATTTGACAGTTTGTTCAACTGCCTCCGTACAGCACATTCCGAAAGTTACAGACCAGACATTTTATTCATTTTCAACTTAGAATCAACAAAGAAAACAAATTAGGCTACTCTATAATCCAAAGTAACAAAATAGTTTACAAAATGATTTTTCTTGTGGTTGGCATTTGAAATGACATTCCACTTTGTATTGTACTTGCATTATTTATATGCATACTAACACTATCTAATGCTAAGTAATATTTTTTAAAAATCAAACATAAATCCATTAAGTAACATTCCACTAAGACTTCAGAAACTGAGTTATATCTATATTTACATCATTTTGTCCAAACTCATTATTTTTCCTTCTCTCCCAAGTGTGCAGTGTAAGTTTTAAAAAATCGTTTTAAGTTATTTTTATACTGCAGAAGTTAATTTTCAAGGAATACATAGTATGATCCAACGACAGAAAAAAACTCGGTGCCTTTTTCCTTTTTCTCTGAAGCGTGCCCTGGTGTGCAGGCCCCCTCCCGTGCTCGAGCTGTCGGCCCGGTTAGCAGCATCGCCCTTCAGTGTGGAGTGCCTCAATGCGGACAATAAATTATTCAGCAACCCTATCAATACACAATTTCCCTAAATTCACCCAGGTTCCTATGCTAGATTTTCAACATTCATACAGGAGCCACAATTACTCCCTACACTTTGTAAAGAATAGCATGGATATGAAAATCACCACAATCATTTTACAAATACAGAATTAATCCCTGGGGTGACAAAGTGCCAAAATGAACACCTTTTGTGGTTGCATAAATCTTTCTGGCAAGAAAGTAGCGGTGTAATTAAATAAGCCTGTATAGCTAAAAAGAAAAACAATTTTGCATCTAAAAAGCCATTTACTACCTGCTTATTACTCTGCAGCCAGAATCTAATAATTAGGCCTTTTCAGAGATGGACCAATTACATTACCAAACCCGCATTGCTCTCCGAGGTAGGTAACATGATTTGAATCGATTCTGATGAGTCTCTACCAGGAGGAAGACAAATGAAAGATATTCTTTACAGCATTCTGCTGCTCTTTACAGTTACTCAAGCTTTTCTAAAATATTTAGGTTTTTAGAACTTCCACAGTACCTTGTTTAGTAACTTCTAGAGGAAAAGGGATACAGAGGATTCATTCATTTAACAAATACACATTGAATATCCACTATAAATAAATGCCATGCCGGAGTTACATTCCCTGCTCTTTTGAAAGGTTGTGTCTACTTGAGTGAAAGCCGGAGGGTGATCTCAGTTACTTGGGTTCACAGTAGGAAGCTAGGACCCTCATGCTTTCGGTTCACAGGCAAACAGAGTAACAAGGACCAAGGGACTTCTCTACAGATTCCTTGTCAGTGGACTCATGTGGGACCCTGGAACCTGCATTTTAATTAGCAACCTCAAGAAATTCATGAACACTGCAGCTGAGTGAACACTATCCTGATGGCACATACACCTTGAACCATGTTGACCTGGCTCAGCTTTTTTGTGCTGATGCTTAGCATAGCAGAGGTGGCTAGCGTAAAGGCTGAACAAGCAAACAGTACACGAATACCACGTAACTGGGTCATTACTATTTGGAAAAATTAACAAGCTCAGCATACTTCACCTTTGAAGTAGGCTGTGGGAGCCTCCATTTTCAAGGGATAAAAGGAGTTGGTATTTTTTTTATGTTGTTCAGTTACAGTTGTCCCCCATACCACGTCCCCCACTACCCTCCCCTGCCCTACCCACCCCCACCTCTGAAACTAGTGTGAGATTGGTAGTCAGTATAGGGAAACTGGAGCTACTGCCTTCTGGTAATAAGCAGAGTTGTATAGACTGTGACTTTGAATTTACAACACATCATTGCAGCTTAGATTTTGGACAAAGAGGAGTTGTAGTCATAATTAGAATAGTTCTTAATGATCTTCTTACAGTGACTGTGTGGGCTGGGACAAAGAATAGAGAATGATTTTCCATGCATAGCATTTCCAAAATGCCATAACTAAGTAAGAGAAACATTTATGTTTTTGTAAAATGCACTGGCTTTCTCAGAATCAGAGAAATCACATATTTAGAAGGATTCTTCAGGGTCATCTAGTCTAACCCTAATTCTCATCTACCCACCACCAGATACATGAAATATAGCACATCAATTCATAAAGGATTTGACTGAAACAAGACTCTTGGATAATCAGAGCTAAGATATCTTTCCAAAATTATGCTTTTAAAAATCAAAACAAACAAGTTATTATCAACCATTGTGAATGTGAATTATAGATTGAGTCACACTCTGGAAAAACTTATTTTCTTAAAGCAAGTACTTGTTAAGTACTTACTCTATGCTAAATGCTTTATATGAATCATGTTATTTGATCTTATTAAAGTTGGTATCATTTAGTTAGATTAAGAAATTTAGAGATATTAAGTTACTTAGTTGAGATCACACAGCTAATACCAAAATTCAAAAGCAGGTCTGTCTAATTCCAAGGCAGAAACAGAAATGCCATAAAAACATCTGGAATGATGGTCTGGATGTGATTTAAAAAAAAGTCTGCAATCATCATACAGCTCATAAATAAGCTGAACGGACTTGTAGAGTCAGACAAATTCAGTTTGAAATCTTCTATCACATGCAGGATCTTGGGCAGAAATCTGAGCCTCTCTTTGCCCCTGTGACCTATAAAATGGGAGTAATAAAATCTCACTGAGTGCTTATTAAGATTATATGTAAAACACCTGTAGGAGAGTATCTGACAAGTCCTTGCCACTCCGGAACAAAAGAGGCGGTTCTTTAATATAGTACACTAATATAAGAAAGTGCCACATTTGTTTTTGGTCATTGGAATCCAGGATTAGCGCCCTTCATATTCACTCCCGTAAGCCTGTGGCATATTGTGGATATTGTGCATGTCATGCACAAGTACACGTTTATCATGGCTACACAGAGGCACTGTCCATAGCAAGAAAAGACGGTGAGTACCAATGCAGTGCATCATTGTTTCATTAAAACCTTCAGATCAGAAAGTGTAGAGATGGATATTAGAGGGCAGAAACTTCTAATCCGTTCCAACATCCTAAATATTCAATAGCTACTATATCTGAGATCCAAATAAATAAATTGATTTGACCAAAATTGTGTTGGAAGTGAGTACTAATTGTAGAACAAGAAGGAGCCCTGTAGCTCCTTCTTGCTCTAGGTGCACCTTCCATTTGCATTTTGCTTGTAAAGAATATACATAGGTTTGGCAATTTTTTAATCAAGGATTTTAAAAATACTTCGAGCATTGTACCCTAAAAAAATAATCCAAAATAGGTAGGACTTAGGGGAGGATGGGAGGACTGTATGCATGAAGAAACACTCTAAAGTATTTTTTTCGACCATAGACAAATCTCAAGTAGCCATAAGGACCATTCTCTAAGTCTTTGTTCGAGTGGCAAACCCATTGTATTTAAACTGATCTCCTTTCCCCAGCTCTAACCCTCCCTCCTCTGCTTCACTTTTCATGCCATTTTATAACACATTGCACAATTTACTTATTTTTGTATGTATTAATATTAACCATCTCTTCACAAAGGCAGACGTTTCAAGAGGGAATACATTTTAGTCTCTTGCTCACTGCTGGAGTCCCATCACTGAGCACAACCCCAGGAACACGGGAAAGGCTCAGTAAGGTTTTTTTCAGGGAATTAATGAATGAATGGTCTCCAAAACTGGGAGACTAGGTTAGTAAATTAGGGCATGATAGTTTATTCTACTTTCAAGTGGTATAGAATTTAGAAAGCCACTGTAGAAATCTCTAGGATATGCCAGTTCAGTGAATAAAAAACTATTTAAATTCAAATATATACTTAGAGGGGAACGAGATAACACTATGTACCAGAGAAAAGAAAAGACTGACAGGGAGTACAAACAGGGAGTGGGTTTATGCTTTTTATTTTCTATTTTAAAATACGTTTTGTTTCATTTGAGAACTGCAGCAAGGCATGGAGCAAGGAAAGCGAGAGTAGGTGAGAAAGAATTATAGTCACGAATGTTTTGTCTCCAAGGCTGGGGATACTGTGAGCCTACATGCTCTTTGCCTGAATTCCCTGCATCTTTGTATAAAACGAAGATGGAACTCTTTAGCCATGTAGTATATCAGGGCCCTATTTTCCTCTTATTTCCAGAAATATGTAATCTGTGGAATTGGCTCAGGAATTGGCAAGTTAAGAAATTTAATATTAGCAAAATATTTAGTCTTGTTCACATTCCTTCCATCTAGTCATTACAGATCTCCTGAATTCCCTTTCCGAGTTTCCACGTCTGTTCGTCTCACTGCTGTTTCATTTTTAAACTCTTCCTCTCTCTCCTGCGGTCTCTGCTGTCATCCTCCTACTCCCGTCTTTGTCCCAGTCACACGCATTGTTCTGCCCTCAGTGCCTGGTTTGTGTGTGGGTGTTTCCCTGAACAAATACAGCCATGGCACCGAGAAAGCTCCAGGCCAGAGAAATCCAGAGCAGCTGAGACCTCCTAGTCCTGCTCCCCTCTCCCTGCCTTTTCTGTGCTTCTTGAGCCAGGTGCCTGCACTCCGTGTTTCCCATCAACCTTTCTGCACTGCCCCCGGGCCTCCCCTGCCACTTTCCGTTTCTGCAAAGGCAGTGCCAGGGCTCTCAGGGCTGCAGTCTTTCTGCACCGTGACTGCTGCCACAAAGAGAGATGCTGCCGGTCCCTTTCCCAGTCTCAAAGACAACCACAGATCTTTCTTCTTCACATTGTGTTATGTCTATTGCTCCTTGTGCTTCCACTAATGCTAGAAGACAAAGTATTTTCCTAATGCTAGCAGTTTAATCCTGAGAATCATATAATTTTGGAATCAAAAGGAATCATAAAAGCTATCCAGTGAAAAACCTCTGTTACCCACCCACAGTCTTACAGCGCTAAGTGCATTGTAGGTGTTTGAGAAATATTTGTCACCAATAAGTGCTGCAAAATCATTCATTATGGACTGTAAGATAATTACTTTGTGCCATTAACCTGTGTTTTTTAAAGAAAAAATTTTTCATCCTCATTTATGCACATAATTCTATAAAATCTATGAACAATGATGGAGAAGGTTGGACCTTACTAGGTAGTCTGGGAAATGGAAAGACGGATGTCCATTTTTCATTATATCAAGTAAGGTTGATATAAAGAACAATGAAAGTTACTGGTACAAAAACAAGGAGAAATTATGATGAAAGGATTGCATGTAACTAATAACATCTTTCTCTACTAAGAACTATTAAATAATGGAAGGAGTTGCCAAGGAAAGCTGAGAAATGATGGTGCTTGAGGTTAACAACATGACATGCCCTTGGTGTAATTCAGAGAGTATCAAATTGGGCCTCTCTTGATGGAGCAAAACAGAATAAATATGTTAAATGGTTCCTCCTCCAAGAGTCTAGGGAAGGCTAGATTTTCACTGCACTGGAAAATGTGAAATGATTATAACGAGCAAGTCCCTCACCTACCTTAAGATCGCTAACATAGCTCTACCTTAACATGGCTCCATGTTCTAGGAGAACTGTGTTCATGGTGCCTTTGCCAGGACAGCTGAATTTTTAAATGGTAATTGTTTATTGTTGTTTTTCTTTCTTTAAGGCTTGTAAATTTTATAGTTCCCAGTGGTACGTGGTAAACTACAAATATGAACAATATTCTGGAGACATTCGACAGTTACCTCGGTAAGAAACTATCATGAGTATAGCTTGGGTTTTCCATCTATAAAATACTGCTTTGTTGAAGCCCTGTCCTTGTTGATGAACGCGTGTGTGTTAATCTAGTGTCAGGGGATATTTTACAACATTTAAAAAGGAGAGTCACGATATTTTATTCCACAATGTGATGTGTGTATAGTGACAAAATCGGGAGTGAGATAAAGATATATTCCTGTTTAATCGTTGGACACAGTCCGTAAAGCACCCTTGGGCCACTCTTCTGAGAGCTGTCCTCTCCACGGCAGAGACAGAGGATTAGAAAAGTTCAGTTCGGACTGAAACTTCTTTCTGACAATATTATTTAGAGGTGTTCAGATTTGCCATTGGATCCATGTGTCTCCATGCCAGGACATCAAAAATCACTGAAATGAACCACCTCTCTGGAAGTGACATGTGTTTAAGAGAAGCACATATCATCAGGCTAAAATGATGCAAATAATCCAGAAAAAAACACGTAAGATAATCAAAAGGGATATTTTTATTAAACCTTTCCTCAAGTGAAATATTGGGATGCTATACATTGCATCTAACTTTTTAATGGACACATGGTTCAGGTTCGGGCACCACTTTCCGAGATTTCCCAGTCTACCTCCCACCCCACAACCATCTTTCCAGACTCAGACCCTTCCTTGAAAGTGCTGCTCTGAGCTTCTGAATGCAGAATTGGGAAAAAGAGTTGTGGAATGGCTCTGAGAAGGTGGTGTATGAGCTCAGAGCTGAAGCCACAGTGGCTGCCAGCACTGTGATTCTGGGAAAGAGTTCCCAGAGGGAACAGCGTGAGCAGAGGTCCTGAGGTGGGAATGGGCATGGTCACCTGAGCAGACCGACAATTGGGGATGCTGGAGAAGGAGAGAGAGTAGGTGACATGGAACTATGGAAACCAAGGCAGGAGACTTTGTAGGCCCTGGAAGGGAGCTTGGAGTCTACTCTCTTGGCAACGGAAGCCTGTGGAAGTTGTAACCAGTAGTGTGACAGGATCCAGTTCACCTCTTTGCAAGATAACTCTGTCTGCTCCATGGAAAAAGGGATTGCAGGGATGAGAATGGGAGAGAGAGAGAGAGAGAGACAGAGTCAGAAACAGAGAGAGAGGGAAGAGGCAGATATTTCTTTTGGAGTTGCATTACTGTGAAGAGCCAATGTCCCTCCAAAACAGCAGTTCTTTTTCAAACAGTGAACACTAACTTTTACCAAATCTCTGAACATTCCACTAGGTCCAGATCGCCCTCAATAGATAGCCCTCGGCGACTTCATGTTGGGAGGGTCCCCTCACACACTAAGCTTTCGTGAGCAGTGAAACTGCACTTGGAATGTCTGGATGTCAGCACACGCATTTCATAGGCTCAGTTGAAAAGTGAAGCATTTTTCTTTTCACATCAAGACTTCCTCTTTCTCAAAATAGTTGGGAGAAGTGGTTACAGCTTGGAAACTGTGTCCAAGCACTTGGAACCCTGCATATGAAGTGAGAGTGTAGAAAGCAGTATTTAGCTGGCCTTTCAAATAAATGCCTCCCACTCTGTTCAGGTCTTGAAATTGAAATTTCTATTGGCTCTATCCCTAAACACTGTTTTTCTTTTCTTATATTCATGATGCCGTAAAGACAGTTGCCAGAGGGGAAGAGGGCTGGGGGTTGGGTGAAAAGGAGGAAGGAATTAAGCAAAGAAAAAAAACGCATGGACACAGACACCAGCATGATGAGGACCGGAGGGAGAGTGGAGTGAGGGGAGGTGGAGGGGATATAAATGGAGCCGGAAGAGGACTTGACCTGGGGGAGGTGAACACACAGTGCAGTATACGAGTGATTTTTAGCCAATGTGCCACAAGAACGTTTAAAACATGCAACACCTGACTATGTAGTCAAGGGTGCTGATCTCTTTTCCCTTAGATCAGGGGTGTCAAACTCATTTTCACCAGGGGCCACATCAGCCTCGTGGTTGCCTTCAAAGGGCCAAATGTAACTGTAGGACTGTGTAAATGTAACTACTCCTTAACTAGGGGCAAGGAGCTCGGTGCTGCTGCCAAGTAGAAACAAGGTGCTGGGCCAGGTAAAACAAGGCGGAGGGCTGGATTCGGCCCACGGGCCTTGAGTTTGCCACCTGTGCCTTAGATTGTCAAATTTAAAAAATGACAACAGGCAACACAACAGTAGATATACAGTGTGAATGAATCAAAATTATATCTATTTTTGTCAGATTGGCAAAAATATATATTTTTGGTGTGCTGCAGAATTTTGGTAATTAGTTTATATATTCTAAGAAATGAAAAAGGTTGAAAATTGCTGCAATATACAGATAATATAGAATTGTACACTCAAAACCTATATAATTGTGTTAATCAATGTCACACCAATAAATTCAATAAAAGTAAAAATAATGAAGAAAAAAGAAATATATAAAAGATTTGTGGCATTTTTCTTCTATTAAAATAATAGAGAAAACACTTCTAGAAGGTACAGGGTCTTATTGACTTGGAATTGTCATAGAACATAAGCAAAGAATTCTCATAAGAAGAAATGCAATAGTAACCAAAATATTGTTGAGAATTTTTCCTATTTTAACTAGAGGAAATGGAAGTCGATACTAAGAAGGGGAAGATTAAGATTGCCACAAAATGAGAAACTAATGAACTATATATATGCAGCTCATTAGACTATAGAAACTAGGCTACTATCTTACACCACACACAAAAATTAACTCAGACTGAGTTAAGACTTGAATGCAAAACCTAAAACCATAAATGCCCTAGAAGAAAGCACAAGCAATGTTTTTTTTTCTTTGTATTCGGCAACAAAAGCAAAAATAAACAAGTGGGACTATATCAAACTAAAAGGTTTCTGCACAGCAAAGAAAACTATCAACAAAATGAAAAAGGTAATCTTTGAATGGAAGAAAATTTCTGTAAGTCATATATCTGATAAGTGGTTAATAGCCAAAATATACAAAGAACTCATACAAATCAACAGAAAAAAATCCAGCAACCAATCTAATGAAAACTAGGCAGAGGCTATGAATAGACATTTCTCCAAAGGTGACATACAGGTGGCCAACAGGTACATGAAACAATGCTCAACATCACTAATCAACAGGGAGGGTAAAATCAAAACCACAATGGCCTATCAACTCACACCTGTTAGAGTTGCCAGCCTCAAAAAGAGAAGAAATAACAAGTGTTGGTGAGGATGTGGAGAAAGGGGAAACATCATACACTGTTGGTGGGAATGTCAATTGGTGCAGTGACCATAGAAACAAGTATGGAGGTTCCTCAAAAAATTAAGAATAGAACCACCATATCAGCCAGCATTTTCACTTCTGGGTATTTATGCAAAGAAAATGAAAATACCAATTCGAAAAAGTATATACACCCTCCGTTCACTGCAGCAATATTTACAATAGCCAAGATATAAAAACAATCTAACTATTGATGGATGAATGGAATTCTGTTCCTTCATAATAAAAAGAAAGAAAAAGAGTGAAATCTTGCCATTTGTGACAACAGGATGGCTCTCAAGGGCATCATGCTAGGTGAAATAAGTCCGAGAAAGACAAATACCGTATGATCTCACTTCTATGTAGAATTTAAAAACAAACAAGCAAAATAAGCTCATCGATACAGAGAACCTACTGATGGTTCTCAGAGGCAGGAGGTGGGGGAGGCAAACTGGGTAACGAGGGTCAAAAGGCCCAAACTTCCAGTTATAGAATAAATGTCATGGGGATGCAACATACAGCGTGGCAGCCACGGTTGATAATACAGTGTGGCATGTCTGAAAGTTACTAAGAGAGTGGACCTTAACAATCCTCATCAAAAGGGGAAAAATCACAGCTATGTACGGTGACAGATGTGAACTAGACTCACTTTGGAGATCATTTTGCAGTATATACAAATTTAGAATCATTGTGTTGTGCACCTAAAACTAATAAATTATCTGTCAATTACACCTCAATTTAGAAAATATATATGAAACAAAAAATGTATATGATGCCACTGAGCTCATTAATCCAAGGGGTAAAATACAAAGATATATGACATATTTAAATGTTTTACTACAGTTGGTTTGATATAGAGGAGAAAATTTTATACAATGTATTTTGTGACCGAAGACCAAATAAAACGTAACCAGTTTGAGTGGGTTGCACTAAAACAGAATTTCTTTTAAATAAAAGAACATTTGCCAGGTGTCGACAGTGAGCCAGGATATGCTAGATGCCGTATATATAGCATCTCACTTAACACACATAATCCCACAGAGCAGGAACTGTCATCCGTGTTGTGTAAAGGGAACTCGGGCCCCAGGAGGGTCAGCAACTTGCCCCTGACTTCACAACTGTAGCTGATGGGACACTCAGGCATCCCCTCAGCCCTTATATGAGTGATGGAAGTAATTTGTATGTAGAAATGAGAAATAAGACCACCTAGAAATGACTACTAACTTGGGTTCGAACACCAGAGAGTAACGTTCCTATTGAGCCCCCCTTTTTTTTCAGAACCCCAGGGACTCAGAGACCCCACAGTGCTACTGGGGGAAAAGTGTTAAACTCAGTGGCAGGGGTGCTTACATTTTAATGACCTGTGAAGGAGTGAACAGTCATTGCCCAGTGGGCCTGCAGACGTGAGACTGAGTGGTGATGAAGGCCACTTGGAGGCGAGGAGGCTGTGCCGTGTGGGTCAGTGGGACTAGGGCCGACTGGAAAAGAAGAGTCCTCCGTAGCCCCCATGGCTTGGAGGTGGTCTGAACACTCTGCCATCTAGAGCCTTTCCTTGCATGGCTGACCTCACCTGCTATCACCCTCTCTCCCTGACTGTGCTCCAGCCCCCAGCCCTCCGCTCCTGGACACTCCAACCTGGTCCCTCCCAGGGAGCGGTACTGTCACCATTTGCTGTGCCCCAAATGATCTCCCCCCAGATCATCACACGGCCAGCTTCTTCTGACTCTCAGCTTACATGGCCATCCGTGACCACTTTTCTAAATCTGGCCTCTGCCACCCCACCTAGATCACACTTTTTCTCCTCCCCTCTTTAATTTTCTTCACAACCGTTTTCACCCAGGGAAATCATCTGTGTGTCTGTGCTTAACTATCTATTCTTTACTTCCTTGGGAGGCAAGTGCCCTCAGTTTGGGGATTTATTTTCTTGTGTGTGGGTGGTGTTATTGAAGGTCTTCTGTGTCATAGGTACTATCTGGGCACTCGATCATGTAGTGGCAAGAAGAATGAACTCCAAGAATTAAGACCGCTCTCAACTTCCATTGAATTTGATCAAGCAAATTCACAGTTTAAAAAGGCCAGCAATGAAAAGGCATGGCCCCATTCACTCACCCTCACCCCTATGGCATGATCCCCATTGACGCTCACTGGCCTGCACTTTTTTTATGAATGTGAGGTCAGCAAGGACATGGCCGGGGACTGAGGGAGTTGGCCGAGTGTTGCTCTCTGGAACACCTTCAACATAGGAAACTATTAGCGATGGGAATCCTGAATGTGCCACTGGGCTTTTTGCTGTCAGTAGTCAGATGCTGAGGTTGCTTCTGCACAGTATACATGATCTCTTAAAAAATATGCCCTGCAAATTCTATGTGTAAAACTTTCTGGCTAGATATCAAGGAATACCTGATATGGTATTGTCCAGTTTCCATTCAACTGTGAGGTAGGAGGCCGAATCAAGCCTAAGAAAGTTTATTTATCGTGTTTACCATTTATAGAGTCAGGTGTACTCTCTCGCTCCTCTGTGCCCGTCGGTGATGCTATAACATAGAGGTGTTTCTGTGCTACCATGGAAAAGCACCAAGTGAACACGATTGCCAATGAGTCACGTTGATGCAGAGGTTTGGGGAAACCATGATCAGGAAAGCAGCGCTACCTAGTGGCCAGAGCACAGGCTTGTTTTTGGAATAGGATTCTTCCATTGACCACCCTGTGCCCCTGGGCTTGTCATGTAAAGGTGGAACAGGGAGGTAATGGAAACGTCACTACTTCATATTCCAATTGAACACATGGGAGAAGGAAAATATAAACCACCAAGCCTAAAAATGGTCCTGCTCACCTTCATCTCATTCAGTTTGTAAATCTGTGTAAATAGTAACCCCACAGATGAAAATAGGGATTTATTCACTGGAATAAGTTGACAGAGTGCAGGGGAAGGTCAGTGTCTCTGAAGCAAATGGGACCCTCCCAAGATTGCATTATTTTATGAAAAGACACAATAGTTGTTACCCAGGGCACAGCAGCAAGTGAAAGCCATGTCTCAAATGACAAATCAGAACCTTTCTCTTTTGTCTGTTTTAATATCAGAGCAGAATACAAACCAGAGAAACTTCCTTCACATTCCTTTGAGATTGACCATGAAGACGCTGATAAGGATGAAGTAAGTAGACTGTTGAAAGTGAAATGCTAAAAACATGAGGATAATGAGCCCCTGTCTCTCACGCGAGCATCTCACGTTCTGAACCGTTTTTCATCAAGCTGCAATAACTGTTTGCATGAGGGCTTTTAGTCAAAATGAGTCACATTTGTTTTGAAATTGAACATGATTACTTAAGATGAGTCAGGAGAGAAACAGGGAGCTCATTTTTAAGTGCCGTGAAGATGTGGGATTCACAAAGATTGCAGTCCCGCTAAACGATGCCTTTTGCGCAGGATACCACCTCCCACTCGTCTTCCAAGGGCGGTGGGGGAGCGGGAGGCACTGGAGTTTTCAAGTCTGGCTGGCTCTACAAGGGGAACTTCAACAGCACCGTGAACAATACCATTACTGTTCGGGTAAGGGGACCTCGGGACGCCTCTTGGTTGCTATCACCGTTCTTGACACCCCTCCTTTGGTCAGGGCATAGAGGAGAGCCATTTGCATTGAGTTTGTGCTCGGTGTCATATTTTATTCATGGGAAAGGAGTGTGCTCTCCCCTCAAACAGTGCCCTACAGAAATCACACTCCTGAAGGACTTAGAAGACATGCTCGTTTCTGTGAGTAGTAGCACACTGCAATCTGAACTGCCTCCTCGTGTCTTCTCCTTTATTTAGTCATTCAAAAAGCGCTACTTTCAGCTGACTCAGCTGCCTGATAGCTCCTACATCATGAATTTTTACAAAGATGAGAAAATATCCAAAGAACCCAAAGGCTGCATCTTTTTGGATTCCTGTACAGGTGTGCTGCAGGTGAGTAGGAATCTCTTTTCCCTCTTGTTTTTTTTTTTTTTTTTTTTTAACCAAAGAGTATGTTTATCCAGTAGTCTGTTATTTATTCCAGAAATATTTATGGAGTATCTGAGATGAGCCAAGAATTATTCTAACCCCTGGGAGTTCAGTGGAGAACAAGGAAACCTTGATTCCTGCTTTCACAAAACCTACTTTCAATAAAGGAAGAAAACAAAATAGGCAAAGAAGAAAATAAAAGAACAGAATCAGTTGGTGAAATCTGAAATAAAGATAATAAACAGGGTTACTGAAGGAACACATGGTGAGAGTAGAAAAGGATATTAATTCTCCACAAGTGAGGGGTGGGAAGCATATTTGAAGAGAAAGTATTTGATCCAGAGACTGAAGAATGAGCAGGGACAGCAAGTGCAAAGGTCCTGGGGCAAGAGCAAGTCTGATATATTCAAGGAGAACAGGAAAATGACCACTCATGTGTCTGTGGTGTGGAGAACCACTGAGCTAAAGAATTCAATGAGACAACAAGTAAATCATATAGCTGAAAGCACACACTTCATAAATATTATCTTTATTATTAGGTGTGAGTTAGTAAATTCATAATGTGCCTATACATCGTCTTCCTTCTAATAGGAGGTTTCCTTCCAAGGCAGGGATTACATTGACTTCCAAGAGTTTAATTTCAGAAACACAGTGCCTTTAACAGACAGTGCTGTTCGGCAGCTTCTTGGTCTTCAGACCATGGTCCTTAGTGTTCAGTTGGATGGACCGGTATGGCAAAGGGCAGCAGATTAATTCCGTAGACCACACGTGGACATGTTACTTTCAAGACATTTATTTTTTCTGCTCTGATGAGCAGCTATCCTTATTCCCGCTACATGAAAGTTGAAGAAACCGTGTTTTACCATTACTCCTCAAATTTCATCTTAAGATACCAACTTATTGAGAGGTTGAGGACTCTGTTTCTGGTCACAGGCCACAAGAAGCAGCTCCTTCTTCCCACGGGCATTCACAGAGCGTGCTATGTAGCTGCAATCACACCTCAGATCAATACCAGGGACGCCTGACAATATGGATGCAAAGCGGCGTCCGCTCTAGTCTCTTAGTTCTAGCCTGTTCCTGGGTGGAATGATGTGGAATGACCTAGAGTATTCCTGGATGGAATTTCCCTGTTAAAATCTAGACTTCCTCCAGAAACAATGCTGAACTTTAAAAGGAAAAAATTTATTGGGTTGCTGAGCACTCCACTCAAAGTGAAAAATAACTGCATGTAAACTGTAAACGCAGATGATAACTTTCTCTGTGGAAAGAGCAATAAGGATTTAATGGAGGGTGGAGATAGTTTTTTATTGCTGGTTGAAAGGAGTCTGTCTGGCTTTAGAAATATTTCTTTAGCAATAGGTTAAAGATCAATAGCTATGTTTTATAGACATTGACTAAAAAACTTATTTTCTTTTCCATGTGGATTTCCAAGCTTGCTCTAGCAAATGAGTCACCATCTTTGAGAAAGTATCATTGCAGCCCTTGTTATATATGAAGTTTGCAGAGCTACATATAATACATAATTTCTTCTGTCAAATATCCTGTAATTCTGTGTTGTTCACACACCTTAGCGCTGTATTCTGACTTTCCTTGATAGGAACCTCTTAGAGGGTGTTTCATTCTCTGATTAAGTAGTGACTTGGAAAGAGACTGTCTTCTAGGGATACAGGTCAGTGCTGAAATTCTAGTTTTACCATTTACCATCTGAGGGCTTTGGAGTGAGTTACTTAAAGTCTCTAATCTTGTGTTCCTCACCTGCAAAACTAGAATAAATGTGCTCACGCATGAAAAGGGTCTGGGAGACAGTGTGTATGAAGCCTTCCTTCCCTAGTCTTTCCATTAATTACAAAGGCCACAACTTCTGAAGACAGACATTCCATTGTGGAAAAGCCTTTCTAGAAAATCTTAATCTACCTTCCTGAAATTTCTGCCTAAATGTGCTCATTTGTTCGTTCAATACGTATTTAGTGCTATGACTGTGCTTAGGCACTGTGGTTAGGCATTGGGAATTCCCTCCTGAAGGCATAACCAGAGAGGGAGGCAGGCTCCTCTCTATTACACAGTGCCTAAGAGCTGTAATGGAAGTATGAATAGTACTCTCCGTGGAATGCTCTAGTTGCACAGAACACCAATGAACTCTTCTGGGTCAGCTGGAGTGCTGCACGGAAAACATGGGCCTGTAGGTAGGATGCCCCAAGGTAGATATTGCATGTTAAAACATAATTAAGTAATCCTACTTCATTTTCCCAAAAATAATTGTTCAAATATTTGAGAACATTTATTAGATTTTTAAAGCGTTCAGCTCTATATTCCTTCATTTATATTCCTCTTTATCAAGAACTTGTCACCTTTTTAGAGGGAGGAACTTCCAGCTTAAGATAACTTTGAGAAACTAGGTACCTGGGTTTCTTCTCACCTGATATCTCAGTCCCAGTTCTTAACATATTCGCTTATGACTCTAACTTACAAGCTGTTGCATCTGGAAAGAATATTCTGAATGAGGTAGTACAAACTTAGTCATTGTCACAGCAAGCCTTCCGGCACAAAATGTGCCTAAAATGAAACACAACACACAAAAGCACAGAGCAAATGAATAATAGGATGAGTCAGACCTATGTTGTCAAGAATCATTGTCAGTTTCCCTTGAATAAAAGAGCAAAGAGGAACAAAGACTGGCTCAGAGAGTGCTGCCTACTATCCGGCATCTTTAGAGAGTTCAAGCTCAGACTCTTTAGTGAGCAAACCATTCAGGCCTACTCTATGTCATTGTGTTTTCCTAACAATAACCCTCAGAATTCTTAGAACTACCTTTCAAGAGTTACCTCAAGTAGAGAGAAACTCTTACCCAAGTTTCCTGGACCTTAGTAAAATAAAGACTCACAGTAGTTTTCCACTTCTCGGTAATACCATCAAACACTATTAGATCTGTTTTATAGCCCCGCACCCCCCATTCTGGAGCAGAACTTTCAGGTTTGCTTTTTCAGCTTTGATCTGGGACTAAGGGTTAGTTAGGCCTGTTATTCTATCTTTTTTTGTCAGTCTTTTGATTTATTCATTCATTTACTGGTCCATCCAACTATCCATCCATCCATCCACCTCCCTACTCCAGGTCCTGCCACTGTGAAGAAAATGAATAGCCCAGGAATCCCATCTGCCTAGGGTCCACACTTCAACAGCAATAATGACTGATGTCACTTTATACAGGCTTAAATGGGGATTGGTGCTGGATCTGGCACCTGGTGAATATGGAGTCCAAAACAATGACCTCACGTGCTTAACCAAAGGCTAGAAGCTCAGATGCCTTCTGTAGCTCAGGTAGCCACTTCATAAGGGCAGTAGGGCCAGGTGCGAACAGAGTGCAAGCAGCTTGGACTGTGCAGACCCGAACGAAGTGTGCACACCCACATGAAGGCAGTAGTCAGCTGGGGAGAAAAACACATACCTGCCCAGGGAAACAAATCTAGGAGCCAAGTGTGACCTATAGCCCACCCCCCACTGGCAAACTCTGGCTCCTAAGAATCTCACTTGCCATAATAACAATAAAAACCAGAATGACATGTGTGATTTCTTCATTTAATATATTATTTGACAGCAGTTGATGGAATATGCATTATTACTGCCCCAATTTGTTAATATAAAACTCAGAGAGATAGAGTAACTTTCCCAAGTCACAGAGATAATAAAGCAAAATTAGATCTGAAGTGCAGGAATGTCCAAATTTACAGAAAGACGCTCAAGGGAATACTTGGGTTATTAATATATTAAGTGGGCACACCTGTATACATATATACATAGGTTTGTCCTACATAAGCCACGTGGGCACAGGAAACACTACAAAGATGTGCTCATGTTGTTTTTAGAACACTACAAAGTCCTAAACAGTGAGTTTTTTATGCAGGATTTAGTTCATCAAGTGTATGTTGAAAAATTTTCTATATGCAAAGCATTGTGGGAAAGCCAAGTAAGACTTAAAGTGGCTCCTGTTTTCAAAGAGCTTCCAGCCTGTGGGAGGATGCACAGAAAATATATATATAGCACATGCAAATAAAACTTCAGTGACTCATCTCAAATATTAGGTTCTGGTAATACATGAAAGAATGAAATTATATTTATCCCTGCACGTTGGAATATTATATTACATTATAATTATATGTGTTATAGTTCTCCTTATTTGTTTATTGATACTCCATTACACTGGAATGTAGGTTCGGTGAGGGCAAGCACTTTATGTTTTTTTTAGTGCTGTGTACCTGGCACAGAGAAGGTACCAAAAAAATGTTTTTGAATGAACGAACAAGTAAACATACAAAGACTGGGAATAATTGCATGAATGGTAGCCACCAATGCCAGTAACCTGGATTGGATGTTGTGTGTTTTCTTTTAAAACTCTCCTTTTGTTTCTGCAAAATTCTGCAAAAGATGCTAGTACCATAATTGGTGTGATGGAATATTTTGTTTGGGGAGCCTCCTTGGTTGACATTCAGTCCTCTGTGGGCTTCAGCCGCTTCCTTGGAGTTTCCATTTCAGAAGTTTTCCAGATGAGCATTGTGAAACAGACCAGTTTGCTGCAACTCGTCCAACATATCCGATGGTGTTAGGACAGTCACAGTTTCCTAATTCTCACAGAGCCAGGTGGCTGGGCTGTGGGGAGCTTGGGTGAACAGAGCAGTTGCTGTGGACACAAAGAACACTGATTTCAGGGAAACAGGAGAAAATCGGGGGGCTGAAAAGAATATGATTCCTTTTTGATTACCATTGTAATGACTTAACCATTGCATTTCAACATTATTAAAATGTCCCATTGATTTTCTATTCCTTTCCCCTCTGGTGTGTTAGTTTATATGTCATTATTTTGGAGAGTGAGACAGAAAACCTCGTAGGCATCTCACTCTCCCCCGACATAAGCTTCTCTGCACAGCAAGTAGTTCTATTTCACTCCAAATAGAAAAAGGTAACTTGGTTTGTGAGCCATTGTCAATAGAATCTTTATTTCATTTATGAATACCTCTGTGAGAAACAACAGCTTATTATAATTCCCTCAAATTTTTCAAAATATTTTTAATAATATTGTTGAGGTTGACAAATATATTCAACTTATTTGACATACAGAATGCAATCTACAAAAACAAGATTTTTGTATTTATTTTTCCCCCTAAAATTGTATTAGTCACTTTGCATCAGAAAGCAGGTTGCATCTCGATACACTCTAACTTGGACCCAGTATCAGCACTTGCACGGCCGTGCCTCCCCTGGTGCACATGAGTTACAGCATCGGATGAGTGAAGGAGATTCTGTGATTTGCTTGTTTTCAAGACAGTGCTGAGATTGGCTTGCATTTGCTCTTATTTTCCAGTAGTTAACAAGATCCTAGCCAAAGCGAGGCCCTGCACTCTGGACATTTCTAGTTCTTTCCTTCCTGTCTCTTTCTCTCCCTGTGTTTTTTTTTTTTTTCCCCTATGTTTCTTTGGGGGAGGAAAGAAACCAATCTCTCTTTCTCGTACTTGCTATCAGCCAACTTGCTGTTGTCCTGAGGCCCTCTGCATCTGTGTGGCCATAGGGGTTCACTGGAGCTCCTGTGGCTGAAGCCCAGGAAGCCTGTGTGAGGGTGTGTGGAGGCAGTCTGCCCACTTCTCCTGCGGAGAGCAGAGAGCGTGGCTTCTGAGAATTTGCATTCCTAAAGAAGCTGCCTAGGTGTTTGCTTTGCACACAGGGAAGTGTGGGGCCACTGCTTTTCTGATGACTCTTCACTCTGTTGACATCGCAGCCAAAATTATTTCTCAAATTGCAGCTCTGGCCTTTTACTAGTCAAAGACATCCTGTTCTGTGCTCTCTTGGGTTCGACAGCTGTATTCTTATATTACAGTAACAATTCTGTTCTCAAAGAGAATTTTTAATACCTTGATCGTACACCTCTTCTTCAATATTTTCACACAAAATTTAAGTACATTTTTCTTCCAATTTCACATTTGTGTGATTAGTTGGTCAACACCTGTCTGCCCTCTTCTGCCAGGGCAGAGGCTAAACCTTGTTTTTGCCTGGCACAAAATATAAATGCAATAGGCACCTCTTTATGAGTAGATGTGATCACTGCACAGAGCACTAGAGATAGCTAGGCCACTTCTGCTATTATCAGGCTTATGGGCTAATAAAAGAGCCAACCTGTGAGCGATTCATTACAAGGCAAGGAAATAATAATACCTGACAATATTACAAAAGTATGGATGGGAGCAAAGAGCTTGTCCTTGGAAGGGTCTAGAAAGTGGCATTTGAGCTGTGACATGTTACAATGAGAATCACAAGTAGCTTTTTGGCTCAATCTTCTTTCTCCTTTAATTTCCACATTTTACTTTTACTTGAGGCCCCACTATCTGTTCTCAGCACTTAGAGAATTTATTACCTCCCAAGCCAGGGATACCCCATTGGTACGTGATCGTGCCAGGGAGGTAACAAGAAAAGAGAATGACATTTGCTGAGCGTCTCTTTGTACCCGGCTCATCTCAGGGGTGTTTAAAGAGGATATTTTCCTTCTCTGTCACTTGCTACCCAAGTAATCCCTAGCACATCTATCTCCCCAAGCTCCGATGACATCATATGTGGAATGGAATAATACGATTTATCTCATAAGGCTGTTGGGAGATTTAAATAAAGCAATGACTATACAGTGCTCAGCACAGTCCTGGAATACAGATGGCAAGGGTTTAGTAAGTGTTGTATTTGTAGTTGTAATTGTGCTGCTGTAGAAGTTGAAAGGGACTTGTCATTTTGGGGCAGTCTCTGAAACGATCCCAAAGAAAGAGGGCATGGTCAAGAAGATATTAAAAATTACTTATTCTTGCCACCAAGAATAACAACTCTATTCTCAAAGAAATCTTTACTCTTTGATATTTAACCACCATCTCACACAATAGTTAACATTCTCATCTTCTGGTTCTCCTATTTTTGTATTTTACTTATACAAAGGCATCTTAAGTACATAGGGTTTTCTTTAGTACACTGTGGGAGCTCTGAAGACTTTTGCAACAGTATAAGAGTTGAATGTCTGTATAAGAATTACAAAATGATTCATAACCATCTAAATTTGTATCCTTTTTTGGGAGGTTTCTTTATGTTACTTACTTGTATGGAAAAGCTTTAGAACCACCAGGGCCCCACAAAATATGTCTCTTACTCTATAAGACTTACTTATCTGGTGGGTTTTTTTTTTCTTTCTTTTTGTACCAAAGAATAACAGACTAAGAAAATATGCCTTTGAATTGAAAATGAATGACCTGACCTACTTTGTGCTGGCTGCCGAAACGGAGTCCGACATGGATGAGTGGATCCACACACTCAACCGCATTCTGCAGATCAGCCCTGAGGGACCCCTTCAGGGCCGGCGGAGCACAGAGCTCACTGACCTGGGGCTGGGTGAGGGCACCCGTACCCATCTCCCTTCCTTCCCCAAGTGTGATGTGTGAGTGTGGTTCCCGTCAGCTCCTGGAAACTGTATTACCTGCCAGGTCTAGCCCATCCATCCCTGAGCTAATTGCTCCAGGAAATCATCCTAAATCTTTCCTTTTACTGAGTAGTGAGTGCCACCACACATAGGTACAATTTTGAGTTGCCTGACATTAAATTGAGGTTGACATGCAGGAAATGATTTTGGGAATCATTTGTCAGCAATATCAAAAATGTTCCCAGGTCTGATGGGATGTAACTGTAGAGGGAATATTTTGTGTTTTATAGCCTTTTATTAAATTTAATTAACTGACATTATATTCTGTAAGGCAAATATGTATTACTTCTTTTTAATTGAAAGGAATATCATGTGTGCTTTTTGACCATATAAAGATCAGCTTACATATATGTGAAAGCTCCATAAATTTTATATAGTATTAAACATTTAACAAGAAAAAATTTTTTTCAGCCCATCCTAATTCCCTCAGATGGTTCTAATTCACTCTAGGCCAAGAAAAGGGAGCAAGAGAGATGAAAGAAAGGGTGAAGAGAAGTGTAGAAAAACATGTCTATAACTACGAGGAAGGCAAGTTCAGAGTCAGTCAGTCCTCCCAAAGGAAAGCTATTTTAAGCACTTTGCACAGCCTCATGGTGCATTAGGCCCAAAGTGTCTTTAAGTTCTAGTAGCCTAAGTATCACATGCTTTAAAGCAAACGAGTCATGTGGTAATCAGGAAAAAAACCACTATTGATTTTAATACCACTACTGTGTAGCACAGTACATGTTTTACATTCATGATTTACTTACTAATATTCAACTAGAGTAGGAATATTTACAGAGTCTTAGAGAGTTCAAGTAATGGGAGCTAGAACATGGGTTTTAAATTGATGGCCTCAGAGTCAGAATTATCAAAAATATATATGCATACAAGAAAACTTGAGTGTGCATTGATGAAGTCAAGACAGCCCCACCCATCGATGTAGTATTTATTGCAAGGGTTCAGAGTTCCTATGGGCACAGGATGGGGCATGGACAGTATCCCAAAGAGATGATCAGGGGGTCTGGTTTCCCAGCCAATACCTTCTAGCTACATGGACTACTGGAAGTAGGGTACCATAAAGGCATCTGCTCACCAACACCCATCTTCCATGGCTCTCAGGTCTCATCCAGTTTTGATATGTGACAGGCTGGAGAAATGTACAATTCATGAGAATTATTTAATAACCTGTCTCCGTGTATCTTTTCAAGATTCGCTGGATACTTCCGTCACGGGTGAATGTACCCCGGAGGAAACAGATTCTTCAGAGAACAGCCTACATCCGGACTTCACAAAAGTAATAAAGCTGACACAATTTATGCAAATAAATTTGCATTGCTTACTAATTAATGCTCTCTTTGGAAAAGATTGCTTATTAATTAATGTCTTCATGGAAAAATGCTTTTTAAAGATTTAGATGAAGAAACACAACTCAAAAATTAAAAGTGTGGTTTTTTATAATTTGCCAAGTGCTAACAGATAATATTAAAACTGTGATAATAGTAAGGGGCTACTTCTTGCCCTGTGGATGGGCTTGGCTGTAAGTATCTGGATGCTTGGACACCAAGAGCTAACACACTGTTCTCTGTAGTACCTCACAGAAACCGAAGAGACGGTCAGAGCAACTCGAAACTTGGAGAGGCTAAATCTGTTCTCGATGGACCCGGATATAGACGTAAGCTGGAATTCTTTCTCAGCCGACATGAACACGGTCCCTACAACTGTGGTTTATCATTTAGATTGGCTTTATTGGTGATGGATGTTATTTGAGTAAAACTGTCAAATTTTTTCTAGACCTTGAAACTTCAGAAAAAGGGTCTTTTCGAACCCGAATCTGTAATCAAACCCTTTGAAGAAAAAGCTGCCAAGAGAATCATGATCATCTGTAAAGCTCTCCACTTCAGTCTCCAGGGCTGTGTTACGGAGAATGAAAATGACCCGATAACGAATGTAAGTTGCTCTCCTGTTACTTCCTACAACAGCCGGACAGCAGCACACCACCCTGGTCAAAATCTTTCCTGTTCCTGATAATTCCAAGCGCGGAGTTAATACCATCTAATGAACCAGGGAACATGACTAGCAGCATTTTTCCACATTACAAATGTGCACAAGTTCTGAAATGGAATTGTCAGTATACCATCATAAAAATTTTCTGTTAACTTAAGGAAGAATCATCAAAAGAGACTATGTTCTAGGATTCTTTCTATTAAATCAGTGGAATGGTTCAGAGTTTCCTAAGATGCTGTTTGTATCTTCTTGGTAGTACTAGAGGTGGCTTTTAAATTAACATTTTTATTTTAACATGTATATGTTAATTTTAATGTGTATAGAATATAATTAAGCCCTGGCTAGTGTGGCTTATTTGGTTGAAGCTTTGTCCAATAGCCCAAAGGGTCATGGGTTTGGTTTCTGACAGGGCACATCTCTTTCTCCCTCTTTCTCTCTCTCTCTCTCCCTCAGCATTAAAAAAGAGAAAAGAATTAAAACAAACTGTGATTTCACAGTCCTTACTGTTTAAGATAAGGTTAAGTAGTGAATTAAGTAAAATAATACCAGATAAATATTAAATAAAAAATAATAGAAATGGTACATGTAAGTGGCAGGAAAGAAAGGTATTCACTGACACTTGGAAAGTGCCGCACTGCTCATTAAATCAATACCAGATTACTTTTTCTACTTAGCAGACCCCCTTGAGAGTTCTTAGTATTCTAGGGGACAGTTCTCTGCTAATTGTAAGTGTATGTGTGGGAAGGATGCACTTTTTAGCATAAACATTATTAAATGTTTCTTTCTATAAAGAAGAAAATAAAAATCACTCATAATCCTACCATCAATTAAAAAGTCACTACATCAGCATGTTCCCTTTCATTATTTTTAATGCATTCTGTTCTAACTTCTAATAAATCATCTCTCCATTGTCATTTTTCACCTCAAAGTCAAAAACTTGTCTACAGATCCACGATGCAGGCCACCTTGCTCTCAGAAGGCAGACACAGCCTTATGTTTTCTCTACAAATCATGCACACACAATTTCATCACCTCTTTTTAGGTGGAGACTTGTTAGTTGTAATGGTGAGCGGCTGGCAGAAAGGATGAACTCTTTCAGAAGACTTAACCCCTATCGCCCTTGGGTCTTTTAGCACCTTGCTGATTCCCAGAGCCTGCTTCTCTCTGGTGTAGACCCAGGAAAATGGTACATGCTATAGACTTCAGGTTTGAGAAGGAGAATCAAGTGCGTGCCTCTCCTGGATCGGAATGCCTGACATTTCCTTTCATGAGTTCACTCTGGACAAGTGGCTTGCCCACAATCTGCTCCTCTGTAAATAGGGATAATAATAACAGTAACTATTTCAAATTGTCATTGTGAAGATTAAATGAGGTCATGTATGGAAAATACTCAGACAGTATTTGATGCATAGTAACCACTCATTGAATAGTAACTTATTTAATATGGAAATTGTTTTCAAATTTGTAAATACTGTGCATGCAAGTTATTGATATTTTCAATGTGGAATTCTTGTTGATAAAGAAGCTGAAGTTGAAATATGTCACTGGTAAGAATTTTCCCCCATATGAAGCTTCCTCGCATTTTGTAACTGTTACTCTGCACTGGGTACATAAGAGAGAAAGTAGCTGAAGCCACGTTTGCTCATCCCCCAGCCAACACGTACTCCGTGTGTTACTGGGAGCCAGATTTACTGTCCACGCTGTGGAAACAGTAAGGAGCGAAATGAACAAGCTCCCTGGCCTCTAGTGGCTAGATTCTAAAAAGAAAAACCAGAGTG
Source organism: Tonatia bakeri (assembly GCA_004024845.1). Lineage (NCBI taxonomy): Eukaryota > Metazoa > Chordata > Mammalia > Chiroptera > Phyllostomidae > Tonatia > Tonatia bakeri. Next base: position 68,160 of record PVIA01001643.1, read on the forward strand.
ACTTAAATTAACAAGATAATTGTACACTGGGTAAAGTTCTTTCAAATATATTACTCAAGAGAGATGACGCAGAGGAACTGGGGAATGGGTTACTTTGGATAGGGTGGTCGTGGGGGGGTCTCCCTGGGGGTGACCTTTGAACGGAGACCTGAAGATTGAGAAAGATGAAGTCAGGTCAGGGGAGAACATTCTAGGCGGAAGAAAGAGCAAGGGCGAATGCCCTGACACAGGTAAGTCTTGGTGAGATCTAGGACCTGGAAGGAGATAGTAAGGGGAAGGACAGAATAAGATGAGGTGAGAGGAACAGTAAAAATGGAAGATTAGGTTGGGTTTCATAAGCTGTGCTGGAGTCTGGATTTATCCTAAGTATGAGTGGAGGCTATTAAAGGTTTAAAGTACTTTAAAATGATGTAGTCTAATATGTGTTTTTAAAACATCCATCAGAAGAATGGATTGAAGGGAGCAAGAGTTGATCAGGAAGAGGAGTTTGGAGGCTCCTTCTGTAGGTCTCTGCCCCGCTTGGACTGGGCATGCCAAGGAAGGAGAGAAGTGGAGGGATTTGACAGATGTGTTGTGAATTGACCTGACAGGCTTTTCTGATACATTGGATATACAGGGAAGGGGAAGGGAAACATCAAAGATGAGTCCCAGGTTTTTTCTTGGAGCCATTCTCTGAATAATGGTGCCAATTATTAAGAGGACAAGGCTGCAGTAAGAGCAGATTTGGGGACTACAGGTCAAAAATTCCAGTGTAGACACATTAAGCCTGATAGGCCTATTTGATAGCCAGATTGAGATGTCCGCTGAGTAGATTCAAATACAAGTTTGGATCTCAAGGAACTGGCCATGGACAGAGAAATAAACTTGGGAGTCTGGCCAAGGCAGTGACCTGGAGGGAATTATCCAGGAATGTCTCCATAGAGAAGGGGCTGAGCAGCGGACATTTAAACTGTGACTAAGTAGAGACGTGACCAGAGACTAAGAAGGAGCTCAGCACTCTGGACTCAGGACTCAGGACTCAGGACTCAGCACTCAGGACTCAGCACTCAGCCACTCAGCACTCTGTGGAGTGGTGCTGAGTGGCTGAGTGCCGTGAAGCCAGACAGGAGCCCCGGGCTGCAGCAGGAGCAGAGAGAACACCAGTGACTACAGCGGGAAGCACCCACGTGGAGTAGAAGCATTAGGGGGAGCAATCAGAGCATACTTTCTCATTCAGGGTTCAAACAAGAACACCAGAAACTTGTTTTTTGAAACTATTCTTTGGAAATATCAGAAAATTTTAACCCAAATGGCAATGTCACTTAATCATCTCATTTAAATCGTCATTTAAAACATTAAATACATGTTTTACCTCCTCCAGTGCAATGGAAAAGTTGAGTTCAGAAACTGAAACACAAAGATAATGGGTTCTTCCTGCCAGTGCCAGGAGCACGTGACTCTTTCCACGTGGATTCCTTTCTTTATGAAAACTCCCATTCCAAAGCTAAGTGTCTGTACTCAGGCTGATCTCCCAGGCATGAGAACAGGCCGAAGTTCAGAAGTTCTGGCGTGGCTGCCTCTCCCCGACCTGTCCGCCAGAGGGAGAAGTTGAAATGAAGTGCTTTCTATGTCTCCATAGGTCTAATTTATTTTCCAGTTGATACCAATGTTAAAAAACAAGGAGACTGGTTTTAAAAATATACTTTCATTGTGCTTATAAGCAATGATATAAAAATGATTAAAACAGTGTCACGTTAATGAAAAAGCAGTTTGTTATGTAGTGGTGTTATTTTTTAAATCCTCGCACATTTCTCAGTGACACTCATCCATGTGGCTACTTCTAACCTTACTGTTTTCAAGTCAATGAACATCTTTTTAAATTAATTGAGATATTTCTTTAAGTTGCTGAAGAGCCAACTACTGTATTTAATGAATGAGCTTCTTGATAAAAACACCCTAACAGAACTTTGTATGAGGAGAAAACTATTTAATAGCATGTAATCTTTTTAGTCCATCATTGGAAATTCAGGTTGATGGTTTTATAGTGTGAAGTATTATTTCTTTGACAGTAAGAATTGATCCCAAAAACCTGAACTAACAAGGCTGCTTCACAGCAGAGAGACATTTGAAATGTCTTGTTCTTGATTTTTTAAAAGAAAACACAAAATTCTAAACATAAGAAACCTATGACTCAATTTTTTAGGTTTTCAGGGTGCTTTATTAAACAAATCCTTATTGAAAAGCCAGTGATTCCCAGAGTAAGATTTGACCTTTAGGTTGAAAAGATGGGTTGGAAGAAATAAGTGAATCACTGTATGAGATTTAATTTCTGATGTTATTATCAATGTAGGTCATTTATTTCCAGTCACTAAGTAGAAATGAAAATCAAAATGCAGCAATTTATTAAAAATAATAAGGATTTTTCCTTTGACCTTCAATGTGCTTTGAGTCCCTACCTGAATTATTTTGAGTAATTTTTGAGTTTTTCAACTCGGCAGTCTACCACTCCCACAAACCAGGAGTTTTTATGAAATAAATTGTGTTGGTAAAATAGAAAAATTTTACTTTTTAATTATCTTATTTTAAAAAATAAACTATTGAATTTTATTTTAGTTGTGTCATTCTATTTAGCTTCTAACAGTAAAGCATCTGGTAAGTATTGCTAATTTTAAGGAATTAAGCTGAAACCCTTGTTATAAGCTCGCCATATTACTACATTTGAAAGAACACGAAGTATCTATTAAACATTCAGCAAAACCCACAGCATGAGTGATTCTGTACAGTGATGAACTGTCATAATTTGGTTTTTGTGTATAACCTGCTTGACCACAGAATGTTGGCAGATGACAGGCATCAAATTAAAATTAAGTAGCATAAACAGAAGTAAAGATATTTTTGTAGGAATATTCCAGCCGTAGAAGCCTATAGTTAACTACATATGTAATTATTTTTATACATGTATCTAATATATAAGTACGTATACATAGATTTGTTTATTTCCATCCTTGTTTTATTTATTCTGTTGTGTTTGATGTTTTTCTGGTTGAGAAAACGATTCTTTCCTGAAATTTCTTTTTTTGCTGTTTATGGTAACCTGGCAGCATTGCTTAAAATTTAGCAGTTTCTAGTTTAAAGGGGATTTTTTATTTGTGTGTTTGGTTGGTTTTGTCAAAACCATGAGTTCTCTCTTTTTCCCGCAGATTGAGCCTTTTTTCGTGAGCGTGGCGCTTTATGACCTCAGAGACAGCAGGAAGATTTCTGCCGATTTTCACGTAGACCTGAACCCCACGGCTGTCAGGCAGATGCTGCCAGGGGCTCCCGTGGCACTGGAAAACGGAAACATTGACATGCTCACTCCACGACCACCAGAAGAACCTCACATCAAGGGATTTCCGGAGGAATGGTTGAAGTTTCCAAAGCAGGTGGCACTTTTGTTCACTCGTGGTCGAACGGAAAATGCCATCCCATTGTTCTTACCTATACTATACATAGGACAAGCAATTTCCAAATAGAAATTTTTTTAAAGCTCTTCTTTTATTAATCATTTTTTATTGTTTATTCAATTACATTTGTCCCAATTTTTTCCTTTTTGCCCCTCTCCCCCATTCCACCCCCCACTCCACAGTCAATTCCCACACTGTTGTCCATGTCCATGGGTCATTCATCCATGTTCTTTGTCTAGTTTCTTCCCCTTCCTTCCACCATCATCCCCCTCCCCCCTCTGGTCAGTGTCAGTCTGTTCCATGTTTCCATGCCTAAGATTCTATTTTGTTCATCAACTTATTAAAGCAACTCTTAAAAAAATAACTAGAATGTTTTAAGTCTTCAATGTGGTTTCCTAGATGCTGGTTAACTTATTAATTCCAATTTATTTTTGTACACAGGCTATATTCTCTGTGAGCAATCCACATTCAGACATTGTTTTGGTGGCCAAAATCGAGAAAGTATTAATGGGAAATATTGCAAGTGGTGCTGAACCTTACATTAAGAACCCAGACTCCAACAAGGTAATGTGCAATATTTTCACACAGAATTTTAATTGATTTCAAGAAATAAAATCACATTGCCTAATGAATTATCAAGTTCAATAAATGTAAGTCTCAAAATGTTCACTTACTAGTGAAATCAGCATTCATTGGGAAAATGTAGAAGTATATATTCTTTGTTAATGCTTTGTCATGCAGTAGGTTTTGAGTTTTGATCGTCTAGGAGGAGATATAAATCTAAATATGTATAAAGCTTTAACTGCAAGGATCAAAGTGTTAATACTGATGAAAAGTTAGGATTAATCTGACTGAAAACAAATTAATACAGTTTACTAAGACATCAGGAATGCTGTTGGGAAAGTAAATGAAAGAGGAAGTTAGGTAATTGCATATCAAATTATAACAGCATGTAAGTGAAGAAGGAAAAAATACTGAACGTTCTTGGAATGGTGGGACTACGGGACATTTTTTTCTTTAATAATTGAATGTTACTGTTTAATAGAAAATAAATATAAAAAGTTCATATTTTCCACACAAAGGGAATATATTGAGAAAATAATGTGTTAAGAATTGAATTTGAGCATATGTAATAGTTTATGGCAGAGCCTGACAGATCTATGAGATTTAAAGTTTGGCAAACTGTGATTGTGGGCAAATGCAGCATGCCATCTGTTTTTGTAAATAAAGTTTTATTGAAACACAGTTACACTTATTCATTTATGGATTGTCTCTGGCTGCTTTCCTGCTCCAGCAGCAGAGTTGAGAAGTTGAGACAAAGACCATATGGTCCAGTGCATTTACTGTGTGACCCTTAACAGAATAATTTTGCAGAATGCTGCCATAATAAATAAAACATTGGACAGATTGTGGATGTGAATTTGATAACATTTTCCACTTCATATTTTAAGGTTTTTGAGGTCAGAAGAAAGGGAAAAAGTTGGTATTCCAAGACAAAGCTTTTTTCTGTATTTGAAATTTCCAAGTGAAAAAGAAAGAAAAATGTAATACAGTAGTTTGAACATGAAGACCATCATTTGGCTCTCTAAGGGGTGCATCTGTGGGCTAGTGAGGTGGAGTTGCACTGAGTTTCAATGTAAGATAACATAGAAAAGTGCTTGTTAGTATTTTATGTGGGCAGTTTGTAAAGTGATGTTCTAAACAGTATATTACTTTTTCCTCAGTCTGCACAAAAGATACTCAAATCCAACAGGCAGTTCTGCAGCAAGTTGGGGAAATACCGCATGCCATTTGCTTGGGCCGTGAGGTATGTTGACAATTGCGGCCAACAGAGTAGAAACGCCCTGAGAGCCTGCATGGAAAGCTTCTGTTACCTGTTACTGAAATAACAAGTAACCTCCCTGTTACCTGTTATTTTTAATATACCAGCCTCCAGAATAATGCTAATGTGTTCATCTTTATAAACCTCTTGAGCTCCCTAGAAATATGTTATAAGAAAATTGAGCAAAACAACTCATAGGAGACTGGGACTATGGCATGCACATAGTGTGGGACTATGGCATGCATATAGTGTGGACCAGCCAGCTATGCCTTGGGTTCTTGGTAGGATCAAATCAAAGTCCTAAAGTGTTTATTATATATATTTGGTTTATCAAACACTTGACATTGTATCATCCCTGAGAGTTCGGTGTGCATGAAATTCAAATGTACATGCTGTGATTTCCTAGGCATCTGCATATTTTCATCTATACATAGAGCACAGGTCTATATATGGATGTCTAAATGAAATGATTGATCATTTCAACTCCCTTTGATTTGTGTGCCGATTAGCACCCAGATTTATCAGTACCAATCAGAAATGCTGAGTTCCATGGACATGGATGCAGACTCATCTTCCTGGAAATATAACCTCTGCATAAAGAACAAAAGTTGTTTTTTAGGTCTGCTCAAACATTCATTATTATTGCCCTCAAATCTCTTCGCATCTTTATTAGTATAAGAATTTCTTAAAGAAGAAAGAGCCTGGCATAGACATGAAGAAAAAAATGTTCTGCAGTACACAAACCAAGTGAACTAAAAGTGCTACAAAAAGAAACAGCTTATCAAGTATTCATTTGAATGTTGATCACATTGTCCCAATGGAAGTGACTTTAAAATTCAGAAGGAAGAGAGAACCTGTTACTTATGCCATGTTTGGGTCTCAGAGTTCCCAGTGATGAGCATAACCAGAGTAAACTCACCAATATTTGTTGCAGTTTTAAGGGTTATACTTAAAGTTGGGACAGGTGAGTGCAGGGAAGAGAAATGTGGAAGTCTGGGCAGCAGTGCACCAATGGAGACCCACTAGCCTCCAAGAACTAGTTTGCTCTTAGGCAGGCTTGAAGCAGGTGAGAGAAAGACCAGTCCCAGGACTCTGATAGAGAGGGTCTAGATCAGGCCACTAAGTAGAGATTGTAATTTAAGATTGTAACTTTGGGTAAGTTTCCTTTCCAGTTCTCAGGGGCCCCACCTGCAGAATGAAGCTGACAATACCTATCTCATGGGCAGCAAGTACAACCTCAAGTGCAAAAGCATGCCGCATAAGTAGATCATAAACATCACTTTATCTCCCTTTCCTCTCTCCCCCTACAGGGACAAATATGCCAGGATATTCTGCATGAAAAAGGTGTTAGTGAAATTTACTGAACCCTCTAGGATAAAGTTAATGGTTTTTATTTCTTATAAGCTTCAAAAGAAGGGGTAACTTGTAATTGGCTGTTCAAACTTTTATTGATAAGTATTCTCAGCAGTTACCACAAGAAAACCTGCTGGTAAAAATAAAAGCAAGATATCCCTTGGCAAAAGGGAAATATTCCAATATAGCAAAATTATGGTGGTGGCCATATTTTCTCTTTAAGGACCCAGTGTTGTCCAGAGGTTTTAGAAGCAGGCATTTTAGAACCAGAGCTGGGTGCGAAATCCCAACTCTGTTTACTAGACAAGTGAACTTAGGCAAGTACCTATGGTCTGTCTTTACCTCAAGTTTTTTAAATGTACAACAGAAGAATGATAATACCTAATTTACCATTGCAGGGATTAATGAGCACTTATGTGTACCCAGTAAAGGATAGCCACTATTAGAAGTCATTATTTCCATACGATTATTACGAAATCTCTTGTGAAGGTCATATTCACCTCAACAAGTACCCTACCCGTGCTCCTCTTTCTAGTAAATTTTGGGCTGTGGGAAGTACTGTGAGAGAAATGGGTAGAAGAATTACCCATCATAGAGCAGTAAGGGGAAGTAACAATCCTATTTTGAAGTCGTCTAGTGAAATATGTTGGATGAAAGACAGACAAAGCTCCTAAGGAGGCTGGCAATATTTCCAATGATGAGAGTAACTACGTCTAGGACAGGAAAGCCAGCAAAACCACAAACTCATGCTACACAAATGCCTGATTAGTGGTTTGTTCGTAGGTTAGGAAACAGTAGACACCACCAATTTGCATATACATGGTTATGCTTTCGATTTACATAAACATCTCTAGCAACTGAGATAAATGGTACACTTCTAAAGATTTTATGTTTGACCACTTACATTATCTAACCACAAAAATAAGTATAAGATACAATCAAAGAAGATTTTAATGCTCCCTTTATTATGTGGAAGTGTTTCAAATAAATGTGACCGAATCAGAGAAGGACTTATTGTTCATCTCGTTTTGACATAAGCCAGCTTCCTGACATATTTCAATGCCCTATTGATACTGCTAATTCTCTGGCTACTTCTCCTTTCTGTTATATTTTCCAGATTGCCATTTGTTTCCACAATATAGCTTTGAGTGTACCCTAAAACACTTTGACCCTTAAAATCAACTGCCACTGAAAAGCGTAGAAGTGACAGTTTAGCTTATGACCATGTTTGTACCCAGAACGAATCATCCCACCCACCGCAACCGACAGATGAACGTTTGGCCATGAACGTTTTATCCGAGATGAATCTGGTGCCTGTTCTTGTCTTTGGCACCAGCCATGGTGCCATTTTACAGCAAAAATGTTTATCCTTGGGCTAGGAAAGAGAATGATTCAGATGGCTGCATAGGGTGTTTTCCACTCATTGATTCCGGAGGAAAATCAGCCCTTACAAGCATACCGTGTTGTTAGATGGAGCCCTCCCTGTGCATCTCGCCCCCATAATCCACTGTGCCTGAACCCGTGACAAGACTCTTTTTTGTTTCTTTTGCTCTGTTCCGTGCAGCATTCTAAATGGACCAATGCCCAGCACTGAATCTTCTTTAAACTAAATGAGACTACAATAAAAATGTTATTCTTATACCTCTACACTTAAAGAAGATACAGAGTACAACAACGTCCCCACCAAATGGATATTCAGCCTCTGTTTGAATCTCTCCAGTGACAAGGAGTCAAGGGCATCCCACTGTGCTTCCTCCTGTCTTTCTTCAGCTCTAATGATTAGAAAAGTCATATTTTTAAAATTATTTTTACACTGCCCCATAATCACTTTTATATTTTGTCTTCCATAGCCATAAAGAAATATGCCCAATACTTTCCTTATATCATGGCTGTCATGCTGCTTATGACAAGCTCTTGGGGACACTGACGCTCCTATCCCTTTTGGCTAAAGGTCACATTTCCCTCACTCATACCCCAAACGTCATGATTCAAGACCCTCACCATACACAGATTGCTGTTCAGCTGTGGCGACTGGAACTAGGCAGTGTCCCAAGCATCCTCTAACCATCTGTGTAAATGAGCCAGTCCTGCGTTCTCTTGCCAGTTAGCATATTCATCGAGCAAGGACGGGGTGTCTAGTGCCGGGAGCAGTACTTCCTGGCGCTGTGCTCCTCGTTCTCTGTATAAGGTGCCCCATGCAAGTGAGCTATTTCCAGGGCAGAGCTGTGTTAAGAGGAAAAACGAGTTACAACCCTTGTCTATCGATGTGTTTGCAGTGGCTGGTTAATTTTTTAAAACTCCTAATGCAGGCTCAGTTAACTTCCTCCCGTGTCGGGAAATTCATCATATTTGTTTCAACATGTCAGGCACTTGAGTTAAAGCCCAGTATTATATTTAAATTTTTTTGAAAAAACTTCAAGTTGAATATTTTCATTCTGCTTCCTCAGTGTTATCTGATAGGGGACCTTTTCCCCCTTACTTAGTGCTTGACGGAGAAAAATGAGAAGAAAGATTGGAGGAGTCTAAAAATATCATTCTTTCTGATAAATTCCTGGCACGTTTTCTATATTATTTGACATTAAAACTCTGTGATAAGATAGCCATTTAAATGGCCATTTCAGCCTGAGTACTGAAACCGTTGGTTAATTTAAAAAGTAATAAAATAGTCTAGTTAGGGCCTTTAAGTTAGGAGAAATAAAAATTCAGCATATCTCTAACAGAGAAAAATCAATTACACGTGCATCTACTTTTCTTTGGTAGGCACAGTATGATGAATTATGAGGAAGGAAATCTGACATCAGCCATGCTGTGTATACTAGTTTGTCAGAAAGTGTAACTTTACCTTACCATATTATTGGGATGAAAACAATTTATGTATTTTAACTAAATCTTTGTAGTTGCAATGAAATGGATCAAGGAAGGAAATAAATGGCTTAGATTCATGGCAGTCTCCTTATTTAACACAAAACTCTGACTCAAGCATTCTTCATTTCATATTTGTCCCTATCCTTAGATTTAGGACTCGGCACATTTATCTCCATGAAAATGTCTGAAGAATCAGGCCCTCTGTGCCCACATTCACAATCTCATCCTTTTTCTGTACTTTAAAAGCTAATGAGACCGCTCAACAGGAGTCGTCCTGGCTTGACCAGGACATAATGACAAAGGACCAACACATTCATTCCTTTTCAACTTCTCAAATACTCCAAGATTTTCATATGTTACTAAATCATAAATAAATGTAGTTGTAGTAATGAGCTGCTGTCACTTTAGATATGGAATTGAAAATAAAAATTTAAGTATAAATATAGTGTGTTAATAAAACTTTTATCTAAGAAGTCTTGTATTTTCAGCTGATAAATATTTTATAATGGAAGTTTTTTCCATTATAAATGGGAAACTTAATCATTTTAATCACCTTAAAAAACACAACTCTGTAAACATTATCCAAATACCAATCTAAATAAGTATTATTTTCTTTCAGATCAGTATTTAAGGACAACCAAGGAAATGTGGACAGAGACTCAAGATTTTCACCATTGTATAGACAAGAAAGTAGCAAGATTTCAACCGAAGACCTACTTAAACTAGTGTCAGATTATAGAAGGTAGGATTTGGGGGTTACTTTTGAAATTCACATAAATCAACACCATTGCTACTATTGATTTATAGATGCATAAATAATACTTGATTGCCTTATTCTCAAATGTCCAAATTCCTCCAGAAAGCAGATCGTTTGCAGATGACTTCACACATGCCCACATGACACCACAAGGGTATATTGGCCAGAATTACATGGAAGCAGTGTGAAGCACTAAACTGTGTCAGTTACCTCTTGCTATGTAACAAATTACCCCAAAACTTGGCTTCTTACAATAACAACCTCACTTATTTTATTCCTGAGTCCGTCATTTGAGCACAGCTAGATGAGGGGCATCAGCTGGGCGAGGTTTGCTAGAGCCAGCGGATGCACTTTTAAGGTGGCGCACTTACTGACTGCCAAGTGGGTACTGAATGTTGGCTGAAAGCTCACTGGAGCTGACGGCCAGAGACTCTGGGTCTCATCCATGGAGCCTCTCCAAGAGCTACTACAGCTTTCTCCTGGCTGGGTTCTAGGAGTAAGTGTCCCAACAGATAGAAAATGATTACTGCCAGTTTCTTAGCACTGGGTCTGAGAAAGTGCCACAGTGCCATTTCTGCCATACTATGCTGTCACAGAGCCTAGATTCAAATGCAGGGGACGTAGGCACCACTAAATAGGAGGAGAGTTAAGGAATTTTAGAACTATGCTTTGAAACTTCACAGAGCAATTAATTGCTGTGAATACAATAATTTATAATATGTCTGTCATTCAAATGCTTTTGGAGAAAATGATGGAAGTTAGTGCTAAAAAAGGAAAAATACAAAAGCCACATTTTTAAAGTGAATCAACATATAATCACTATCTTACAAAGATAAGACCTTTCACGACAAGCAACTTATCTTAGCTTATTATACCCTGACACACACAGGAGCCTTGTACCCGCTGCCCTTTCCCAAATGTTCACTCTCTGCCCCTCCCATCTCAGAGTCAAGAGTCTGTTACCGATTAATTTTGTTCATCCAAAACAAAAATAATATATCACTATGAAACAAGCATGATTAATATTTTCTGTATCTTCAATAGAGGAGGTGTTTCTCTTTAACTATAAGGGAAGTTTTCCTGATGATTTTGTTGTTGCTCTGGAAAGTCATAAACCTTTCTTAGAAAGCAAAATAAAGGTGAGGAGTAAAATCCTGGAGGATACTCTGAACCGATACTCCTTGGTTGCAATGCTCCCTACACAGGGAAACCCCTCAACCTTGACTCCTGGATGACAGCCCTGCGTTGGCTTTCCTGCAGCTACCACATGGGAACTAAGCATGCTTTTTCTCTTTACTCTCTTGCCAGTGTACTGAAGCATGAGAAGTTGCAGTGCTGAGAAGGGAAGGGTCCCATGTTACCAGCACACAGCAAAGACACTTTTCACTGTAGCAGTTAGAGGGCATCTCAAACGCCCCATGCCATCCTGGCGGGACAGTAAATCCTGTCATAGATACCACACACCTGTGGCACTTAGACTCAGTATTGTGCCGATAAATGTTTACCACTGACCCTCGAGGAGGGAAAACTGATTTGTACTGCTGGCCAATTTCTGTGGTGTAAATTCTCCTACCATTGCGGCTTTCAAGCTACCATTAGGGCTCCAGCAAATACGGGGCTGGGAAGAAATGTGCACACAGTGATGTAACATTCCCACCACACAGACAGATGTAAATCTCTAGATTATGGATAATCTTATCATGCAGTAAAATAATTAGTGATGAATTTTGAGTAGTATTTATTACTTTGGGGTTTAGTATAATTTGTTTAATGGTAAGTTTATATAATTTTATTTTTAATAATGGCTGTGTTTAACAATTGGCAGGCAAAATAAGTGAAAATTTAACAACCAGCTCTCACAAGCTGGGAAGAGCTGGTTCTGGCCTACCGCTATAATTATTCTACCTGTCAAAGTGGATCTCCCAAAAGGGAGAACACTGGAAGTGGTTAGCAGTCACTTTCACTTCACTGTGAAGGAAGCCAGGCGAGAAGGTGTTTGGAGGGAGAGGGGGAAGAAATGTGAGGGCTCTGGAGTCAGGATTCAGGATTCAGAGTGAGTGCAGGGCAGGGACCCACAGGAATGGAGCACTGGAGGCAGAGAACCAAGAATAGGCAGAGGCTCCTTGACCTCCTTGGACTGTCGGTGAAGAGGAAGAAAGCACACTTGTTGCCCACTTAGCACCTGTGCAAAGACCAGGGCTACTCCTCAGACTTCTTCAGACAACTTACGACAGTGAGTCACTGACAGCAGTTCAGACGCTGGGCCTTTCCATTACTGAGAATTATGTACCCACTGCCACGCTTCTTTGGCCATTTATGTAAATGTTATCAGGAGTAGGTCCAAATAAATGTACGACGTTCTTTGGAATATCTGTAACTTGACCTCTGACTGATTTTTATTTTTATTGGCAAGCGCACATAAATTTTAGTTTCCAAATTCAAACTAGCTACATAAAGTCCTTCACAAGATTGGTTAGGGCCCTCCTACTTACTGTCATCAAAGCTCAGAATTACAGTTGACTGTTTTTTTCCTCGACAATTAGAATAATTCAGTGTGTCTGTCTGTGTGTCTGTGTGTCTGTGCGTGTGTCTATGCCGGCATACTTTCGCAGGGCTGACCGAACAAGCAAGTTGCAGACCATCCCCGGAAGCCTGGAGATCGCTGTTGACAACATTCCTCTGGAGCATCCAAGTATGATGATGATGATGTCATAGTTTGCTTGTGGAGTTTTGAAGAGTTAGTTAGTTAGATGGTTGGTTACAAAATTTTATTGGGGTATTTTTTTCTCAAAGTTTGAGATACATAGAATTTATTACCTTATAGAAATTGCAGGCTTCTTATTTCTTTATTAAGATTATAAGTATAGTAGGACAAGAACTATATTCAGGATAACCTAATAATTATCTGGTATGCACTATGCACCCAGCAAGGTATTAAATTATATTATTTAATCCTCAAAACACTGAAGGATTGCAAATGTGGAAAGGCAGGGTCAGAGAGACTGATAAACTAATAACCCATAATGGGAGAATCTGTACTCTTTCCAGTTTCTCAGACTCAAAATACACAGCTGGTTCTGCCCAAGCACCGCGAACACCAGGCACAGCCACCCAGCAACCATGCAGGATGAGAGCTAGGATACCTGCAGACTCTGTTGTCACACAGAAAGCTTCCGTCTCTTTCAGACTGGGGTCAGAAGTCCTATTTATGTCAGCACAAAGTTGAATTTCAGATAGAGCTTGAAGAACTCATAAATAAGAGTTCCAGGATGTATTTCTTAAGTAGTGAGATCAGCTTTCGTTTTGCTATTTCTGGTTATGACTCCTAGTGACTTTCTCAGTGATGCAAAGGATGAATCCAGGCATCCTAAAAGTAACGACGCACAGGTGTATGGCCATTGCCACTGGAGATCTGAAGCACCATTAGCGCTGTTAAGATTTTTATTCTTATCAGTTTTCCACAAATCATTTTAATATGAAATGAAATGAGGATTCTGACTTAAGCTGTGTTCTAAATCACTTTTGTATTGATTGGTGTGAAAAAAAGCCGAAGATAAATGCAGCCATTTCCTCTCCCTGATATGTGGGATGTGACTTTTATTACCTCACAAAAGGGAAAGCTAAATATTCTCTTTGTAAGGACTGCAGGGCATTAGAGAAATTCAAACAAATAATAAAAGTATTATCATTGATTTTTGAACAGAAAACCTGTCATCTGATTCCCAAGCATATTTAGTTAATGATTTTGTTATTTTGAATACAGGAAGATTCCAGACGGGATAAAGGAAGGTTGAAGGCCTTGCTACCTGTTCGACCACAACTTCAGCCTCCAAATTATTTAGGGACCAAAGTTTTGATTGACAAATCCCTCATGGTGTTTTTATTTTTCTTAAGCAATCCCTGCAAGGTTCTATTTTAAAAGATTGTAAAAACTAAAAAGAAAAGTATATTTTATCTAATAATGCAGGGGGATTTCAGATCTATGTTGTGAAATCGCTCTGTAGGGGGAAATACTCTGAACCCATTCGCGCTATCAGTAGCAGACCCATTGAACCAGGCTTCGCTGTGACACATCCCTGCAGCTGCATTACTTTCACAGTCATGCTAGATAGAGGTCAGCGGGGTAGTCCATATCTTATAACACCGAGTGAGTGGGTTCAGAGGATCAGTAGCTAAATTTACTCTTTATGCCAATCTTAATACAAAAAGAAAATAATTATAAATCTACCCAAAAGATTTGCTAGTTTTTAAGACATCAATTTTGGTAGTAAATATACAGTTTGATTACCCATCCTACCTGCTTCCTAAAAATTTTTCATGCTAGCCTAATTTAATGTAAATTGGCATAAAAGAATGGAATTTCTATTTTGAGTGAATTAATTTTAAAATGCATTCAGTATGTTACTTAAAAAATCATGTTAAATAACAAACTCTTATTTTTTGATTTTTAAAGACTGCGTAACATCATCCTTTATCCCTGTCAAGCCTTTCGATGTGACGGCTCAACCGGAACCCACAGTGGAGGTGGAAGAATTCGTTTATGACTCAACCAAGTATTGCCGTCCGTACAGAGTATACAAAAATCAAATTTACATTTATCCCAAGCACCTCAAGTATGACAGCCAGAAATGTTTTAACAAGGTATGATATGTTTCTGAAACCTTATCCTCTCTCTCCACTATTTTTAGACCATGTAAAGATGGTTTCTTGAAAGCTCAAATACAAATTACTATAGTTCATCACTTTGGAAATGGAAATGATTTGAAGAAAATGCTTCATAAAGGACAATGATGAGTTTCCCCTTTAAAGTGCTAAGGGTGCATATTAATAACCTTTCTAAATCAGCTCTAAATAATGTTGCTCTAGACTTCTTTTTACTTTCTTAAGATCCTCTGAAAATAGCATACCCTCCCCCTTTTAATATAAGGCTTTTTCTTCCCTTGCAAATAATCTCTCCAAATCCTGCCGCTATTTCTGAGCACTATAGATGTCATGAGAAAGTATTGGGTATTCTACATTCCCGGGGTTTAATTAGAAACTACTTATTTTAGGCACTTAGATTGTTTTTGGTGTTATATTACAGGCCGTTACAATTTCCATTTTCCCTCGCTGTAATTTCAGGCACGAAATATAACCGTGTGCATTGAATTCAAAAACTCCGATGAGGAAGGTGCCAAGCCTGTGAAGGTAGGCCAAGTCCACCAGGGAAGTAGCATTAAAGGGGGAAGGTGGGTGCCGAGGTTCTCTCTGCCAATGAGGGCTTTTTATTTGAATGTGGTTGAGAGAGGAGCAATTCAGCAGATTTGTTTTAAATTTCCAAAAATATATTTGATGTTATGATGTTATGAGGCTATGATTAACTAAATCTATTAGACCTTCCAGATTTGTGACTATGCTTAGCTGTTCGTGATTTGGGAAAAAAAGAAAACCATTCTAGTGTGAAATAACTGCAAAGGTTCCCCTCTGGAGGACTTTGCCATTTTCGAAGATTGGCCGGCCTCTCAATTCAGCATGCTTGATTTAAAGTGCCACATCCCAGCTGGCCTTCATGTGGCCTGTGCGGAAAGGTTGCTGCCGAGTGGCCTAACGGCTAAGGCAGTGGGCCCGTGACATGCTCACACTTACGGAAGGTGGCCTGAGGAGCTGGGAAATGGCTTTGGGAAGTCGGTCCCACGTGTTGGTCACATGATTTAAAAAGATCAATAAAACAATGAGGTTTGTATGACCTGTGCTATTTTAACCTATAAAGCTGCAACTGGGTGGCATTTGTCTGAGTTCATATTTGATATATACTGTTTTTATTTTAGGGGCTTCAAACATAAAATAACCTATGAAATACAGAGGCAAACTGTTTCTAGTTGGCCAGTGGCCACATCTCCCCAGTTTCAGGCAATCAGAGAAATGAGATAGTAAAGGACAAAATGAATTGCTGACTAATCCCCCACAATTATCTGAGATCATCTCTTAAAACCTTCTGTCAGGTACCAATCATGTTCTCTGCGGTCAGAAGGTGCGGCATTATTCAGAAGAACAGCAATCAGTTTGAGAGACTGAATGAATCAGGCCACGGAGAGACTTCCTTAGAGTAGTCTTGAGCCGCTCTCCGTTCCCCCAGGTTCCAAGCTGCACAATAGCATCAGCATCAGGAGAAGAAAGAAATAAAGTGAAACGGAGTTGCTGAGCAAACAAATGCAGTGACCAGATGACAGACACACCAGGCCTCTTAGAGCAGTGTTATGCGGAAAATTCTAGGAAAGAGGAACATTCGCAGGTGTGCGGGTCCCCTGTGCCATTGCTTTGTTCTAAAGCTTTGCACAGCTACAGCAGACGCCAGAAGAAGCACCATGGGCCTCGGGCTCAGGGAGCTTGTAAAATGTGTGACTGGGAAGTGCCATGTCACATACCCCAGGCCTGACTAGGGTTATTCCATGTGGTGGAGCCTGGACCCAGCTCTATCCTTCCCACTCAACATTCTTGGATAGGGACCAGCATGTCAGGGACAGGGGTCCAACCAAGACTTCTGGTCACCCTACTGATTGCCTCAAACTCTAGGCCAGTGCTGGATACCATGGGCCCCTTCAAGGGGCCATCCTGCGGGAATCAGAACAGAACACAGGAGGTCTTGTCTTATAGTAATCAAAAATTAGCTAATGGGCTGATTTGGATGTTCAGTGTCAATGTGATATCTACACAATGAATTAAAGCTTTCAAATCTTTCTTCAGCAGCAGCCCATTGTATAATAAATACAGGGTAGCAGATCAAAGGATTTCAAAGTTAATCAGATGTCTGCTCAGCCTGGCAAGTTCTCACTAAATTCATTTTTATCCCAGGATTGGTTACTGAAGAGTAGTGGTCAGAGTTAATTTCAGACACTCATAATTAATTGACTCATAACTTTTTGAACAGTGTATTTATGGAAAACCCGGAGGGCCCCTCTTCACCTCAGCTGCCTACACAGCAGTTCTGCACCATTCCCAGAACCCGGATTTCTCAGACGAGGTAAGAGCCAGGCCTCCATGGCCCCCAGCAGCTCCTAGAAAGATGGGTGAGTGGGCAGGAGAATGTACAATGATAATCACTCCCTGCAGACCACACCTCAGACTGAGGACACACCTTGGCAGACATTGTACTTAACCAAGACTTAGAAATTACATGAACTGACTGTTGCTCCAAAAGTGTGTTGGGAATTCCATTAGTTCCACCCCAAATTGTCTTTAAAATGTGATTTTTGGGGATTCTTTTCTAATGGAACTGATTTAGTTTCTTTTATTTCTCTGGTCAATATGATAAAAATTGTGTCAGATAGCTTTTACCAATCAATTTCACATCATAATGAAAAGAACAAAGGAACAGATAGGGTATGAGCCTACACTATTGTCTATAGCCTGGGTGAATCTGAGTGACCTTGGACCCTCTCAGCCCTAAACGTGGCATGGAACAAGACCCCCCTGGCCAACTCTCAAGACTCTCTTATTACATGCGTAAAAAGAGAAATTTTCATTCTATTGCACTGTTAATCATTGTGTATTTTGAACTGCATATTAGCTTTTTTAAAGCAGGTTAGCATGTTGGTATATAACAAATATATAAGTTTGTAAACCATGACAATCCAGGACTTTTCAAACTTTATCATGCATCAGAATCACCTGGAAAGCTTGTTAAAGCACAGATTATTAGAAGCCACCCC
Organism: Tonatia bakeri; assembly: GCA_004024845.1. Classification (NCBI taxonomy): domain Eukaryota; kingdom Metazoa; phylum Chordata; class Mammalia; order Chiroptera; family Phyllostomidae; genus Tonatia; species Tonatia bakeri. Next base: position 86,067 of record PVIA01001643.1, read on the forward strand.
AGATTTTTTTTAATTCCATGTCTGGAATGGGGGGGCGGTCTGGGAATTTGCATTTCTAACAAGTTTCCAGGTGATGTTCATGCTACTGGTAATAGCTATATTATTACCAAGGACATCCCTTTGATAATAGGTGTATTAAATTCTTTCCTGAACAATGTGAAATTGGATGGATGGATGGATGGATGGATGGATGGATGGATGGATGGATGGATAGATAGATAGATAGATAGATAGATAGAGGCACAGAGAGTCTAATAAATAAGCTGGTAGATAATTTGCATGGCTCTCTATCACCTTACTGCTTGACTTGACTATTCTGGAAACGACTTACTTGCTGATATTGAATGGAATGCAGCTCACCTGTGTGGGATCCTGGGATTCCAGTGTAACATGGTCATCAGAAGATACGGGTCCTTGTCCTGGAAGATCCTATTACTGACAAGGCCATAATCTCAGTGACTCAAAGCCCACTGACATATCTTGCCTTGGTTCCTACCTCTCTATTATCCCACTCAGAAGGCTTTTGAGGGTTTAAACGTAGAGAGTTTCAAAGCACTTCTTTCCAGGAGCATAGAATATGCTCCCCATTAGGCATATTCTTAACCTACACCAATTTTGTTTTGTTTATTCAGAAGCATTATAGCTACAGCATGACTTCTTCATAAAATGGCTACTTAGTTACCACAATGCACATATTTTATACAATACACTACATAAATTTTTTGTTATTTTTTAAAATGCTGAAGTTGCATCATTAATTACTGCCACGTTCCTCAGTCATGTGCCTATGGTTGCCTGGGGATCTTATTAAAATTCAGATTCTGATTCCACATGTCTGGGGTCCTGTCTGAGACTCTGCATTTCTAACGAGCTCCCGGGTGGCGCTCATACAACTGGTTCCTGCCCACCCTCTGCACAGCAGAGAATTACGGTTCTCTCATTTTGTGCCCCTTGATGATAGGTCCCCAGTCTTTGCCTTCTTTACACTCTACAGTTGTGGCTGTGTGTGTGCATGTGCCTGTGTTGCATCCAGATACTACAGTAGCAGACATTATCTAATGAGACATACTGCGTATTCTAAAGAATCATCATCCACCACGATAAAGAAGTACAAATATCAACATCCTAACACATTAGTGCTAGCAGGATGGGTACTTCTGACACTACTAAACAGAGACCTGGATTGCAGTTAAAGCATTTTTAAAAGAATTTTGTCTTGCCCTGACCCTGAGCAAATGATTTTAATCTCAGTCCAGCTATTATCGCTTTCATTGCAGGTGAAAATTGAGCTACCCACACAACTCCATGAGAAACACCACATTCTGTTTTCTTTTTATCATGTCACATGTGACATAAACGCCAAAGCTAATGCCAAAAAGAAGGAGGCTCTGGAGACATCAGGTACTGACAGGAAGCAATCTGAGATAGCTTTGCCTGTCATCTGTTGGACTTGAATTGGAGGGTATTTGAAAAGCTGTGATTTACTCAGCTTTTTAGTGAAGTTTTGTATTCATAAATGATAAATAACTTTATTTTTCCTCCTCACCTTGGAGGCTTGTACTCAAGGTTTTCTCTTTGTGGTTCCTCTGCACAGTCGGATACGCGTGGCTTCCTCTGATGAAACACGATCGGATAGCTTCTCAAGAGCACAATATCCCGGTAGCTACAAGCCTGCCTTCTAATTACCTAAGCTTTCAAGATTCTGCAAGTGGAAAGGTATTGAATGATGTATAATTTAAAAGGGAAAAAAAATGAGCTAAGTGGCATCTTCTCTCTGCTATTTAAACTAACCCAACCATGTAACTATGCATCCATTGTCATTATGAATGAAATGTACCTACAGTATTTTGAATATCTTGTTTACTTTATGGCCAGTAGAAATGATCTATTAGCACTGATCCCCTGATACCACAGTGGTCTCATTCACCAACATTGTCAAATGCATCTTTTATTATCTATATAGTAATATAAGTTAATGGATCAAGATGGCAAATTAATGTACACCGAACAACCTGCTTATCTGTTTTCTCTGAAGTTGTCACGGTGACAGTAACGAACTCTTTTTTTTGCAGCATGGTGGGAGTGATGTGAAATGGGTTGATGGTGGCAAACCTCTTTTCAAAGTGTCAACATTCGTTGTGTCCACGGTGAATACTCAGGTGAGTCGGATGTCTGAAATGCCAGCTTCTTCTCCGACACATGGCACCATAAGGTGTCTCCTACATTTGTGGGAGGAGACTCATCATTTTACAAGTTGTCAGAAGAGCTGGTGAATGAAAAAGGAAGACTGTCTGTGGCATAATTATATGCCTGTTCCGGGGGAGATGATGTCCTAGTCCATAAAAATCCAGGCACCCAAAATACCGGAAGTGTAAAACTAAGTCTAATTCTCAATGCCCAGCCAAGGCTCCCCAACCCTGTACCCCTAACTCTTTAAACCCGTCTTTCCTCTGATGCCCTCAGCTCTGGTCAAGTCCCACAAAAGGGTTATCGCCCACCAAACCCCGCCTTTATGTATCTCAGAGTGCCCAGAGTTATTTTTCTCATTTCCAGCTGCCTTCCCAGGTCCCTCTGGAGCTCACAACTCACCTTCCTTTACCCACACACTTATTGTCCCCAGGGGAGGGGACACATTCGTCTTTTCTTTACTATATTATTGACCTCAGTTCTCCAGCACCCCAGGCCCTCTTCAGCACTGTGCCCATCGTCTGCTTAGGCTGATCCTTTGACACTCAGCATTTCCTCAGCTGGAAAGGCATTCTCTCCCTCTCTGCACCTCTGCCCCTCCCCACATTGGCCTGGCCAGCTCTCACCCACCCTTCAAATCTTAGCTCATAGGTCAGTTATTCAAGCAAGCCTTCCCTGTTCCCTGCACTTGCAGACACGCTGGGTCATCTTGTCCTGTACCCACATGGCACCTGCTTCTGTTGAGCACTTCTCAGATTTTGATCAAATAGGTCTATGTGGAAACATGGCGCACTGCTGTCTCCCTGGCGTGATGGGAGAACCCCAGAGGGAAGGAGCAGGTTTTCCTTGCCCTTCATGTTATCTGTTGTGCCTGCCAAGGGCCTGGAGCAGAGTCAGCTCTCAATAAATAATAGTCCAATCGAGGAATAAATGAAATAATACTGAACACATCACACACACACACACACACACACACACACACACGGAACTGAGGGGAACCCAAACCACAGGTGCCCTTCTAGAATTGACAAAGACCAACAAAACACACAGACAGTGTATCTTTACCCAAATTCTGTATCTCACTTCCTGATGGCATCACTCTGAGCCCTCAGCGCCAAATTTAGAGAATTTCCAAGGTGCCACTCTCTTCAGGAAATAGTATTAAAGGGTGTAGTAGTTTTCTAGGGTTGCCAGAACAAAATGCCACAAGCTGGGTGGCTTAGACAACAGACATGTCTTTTCTCACAATTCTGGAGGCTGGAAGTCTGAGGCATCGGCAGAGTTGGTTTCTACTGAGGCCTCTCTCCTTGGCCTTCTTTCTGTCTTCACGTGGGTGTTCCTCTGTGTGCGCATGTGTCTGGTGTCCCGATTCACTCTATTATAAGGACATCTGATGTTGGATTGGGGCCACCCTACTGCCACAGTTTAACTTAATTACCTCCAAACATTCATATCCTGTGGTACTGGGAGTTAGGACACCAACATAAGGATTTGGAGGGGACACATTTCATCCCATAACAAAAGTAAGAGTCAGTGTTATTTCATGATGTTAGTGTGAACTCCCTAATTTTTTTATCAGCTTGGTCATTGAAGTCTGAAAAGATCCCCATGCATATTAAAATATCCTTGTGCATTTCTCATGTATGTTAAGGAAGATGTAGGAAAAATTGGTAGAAGTCTGTGGAAAAAGGAGGAGTAAGAGGAAGAAGGAAGGCAATTTTTTAAAAAACAAGGGAAGTAATTCTCCGGCCATCGTTGTGTGGCCGAAGAGGGAAACAAATCTATGAGAATGAAATACAGAAGAGAGTGGGCTTTGGCGTGGATTTCAACTCAAGCCTCCCACATGCCAGGATATGTAGTGAAGACGAAAGCTCTGTCACTGGCCCCTCTGTACGGCGCTTGCCCGTTGCAGCATCGAGCCTGCAGAAATGCTCTTGCCCCATCACTGTGGTTGTTACAGTTTACATGTCACCAGAAATACTAGCCAAAAGGTAAAAGGACTCACAGACATGGACAGCAGTGTGGTGGTTGTGGGGGGAAGAGGGGTATAAGGGGATTAAATGGTAATGAAAAAATACAATAAAAAAAGAAATACTTTTTTTTTGGTGTTTCAGGATCCATATGTGAACGCATTTTTCCAACAGTGCCAAAAGAGAGAGAAAGATATGTCTCAGTCACCTACCTCAAATTTTGTGCGCTCTTGTAAGGTAACATGACATACAGATAGTTTCAGGGGTCTTCAGGGGGGAAATGGGCAAAAAGGGCCTTGATAATTTTCACTGAATAACGAACTAAGAGGTTATCAGTGAAGATTTTTAAATGCCTTATCAATTCAGAGAGTAAATTATTTTATTTCACAATTCCTTAATAGTTTCTGTCTGTTGATTAAAAAACAAGCAAAGGTCAATGTTTCAAAATAAAAATGATTGAAAATTAAAACCAATTATGTTTACATTAATTTTTAAGTGCTCACCCTTGCCACATCACCCCCGTTGCCCTCATGCTAAATGCAATGAAGACTAAAGCCAGATTAAGGGGACCTACAGCATTCATGTTCAAGTTCGGGAAAACCTCAGAAGAATAAGCTTTAAATTTAATCGGTGCCCTTTTGTTTCCTGTCAATTTCCCACAGAACTTATTGAATGTGGAAAAGATTCATGCAATCATGAGTTTTCTGCCTATCATTCTGAATCAGCTCTTCAAGGTTTTGGTACAGAATGAGGAAGACGAAATAAGTACAACTGTGACCAGGTATCCATAATGTGGCCTTAGGGGAAGAGAGTTTGCCTCTGTGGTTACACAAAACTTGGATTATAAGTGAACAGCCCCCTAATTGTGTATGCTTGCATTTCATCCGAACGCATCTCTCAAATTTCTCACTCTCCACTTTTCACCTTCTAATCATCTACTGTTATCATTTGAGTAAATGATTAGACCTCTTTTTTTAACCTTTCCTTTGTGATTTTTAAACTTTTATTTTGAGATCATTATAGATTTGCCCATGGTTATAAGAAATAATAAGCAGAGAGATCCCATTTTCCTTTCACCCAGTTTACCCCACAGGCAGCATCTCGCAAAACTGCAGTCAACTAGCACTTCCAGAATATTGACATCGATAGAATCAGGATGCAGAACATCCCAACACCACAGGGGTCCCTCCTGTGGCCCTTTTACAGTCACAACTATTTCTCTCCCATCCCTATCCCCACTCTTTATCCCTGGTAACTACTAACCTGTCTCCATCTCTATAACTTTATTGTAAGAATTATGTATATATACACAATGCTTCATCTGCCTCTCTATAGGTATCTTTATCTCTATATTTATCTATATAGATAGAGATAGAATCATACGGAATCATACGGTATGTCACTGTATAGTAAGTAACCTTTTGGAACTGATTTTCTTCACTCAGCATAATTCTCTGGAGCATCATCCAGGTGGCTGCATCTACCCATAGTTCCTTTCTTTTCATTTCTGAGTGGTACCCCATACCACAGGTCCCCTCTTTAACAATTCGTCTGTTGAATGAAGCTGGATTGTGTCACATTTGGGGTAGATTTGGGGTTAACCTAAGTTCTCATTTAGCTGAGAAAAATGTCCCACAGAATTCCTGGGTTGGATAAGAGTCGCATGTTTAATTTAAAAAATATATATATTTAATTGTTTTCCACAATGGCCGTACCACTTCACATTCCTAACAGATCTTTTTCCTTTTTAAAAATATTCAATTTTTCTTTAACTCTCCTCAGTTTATCTGAGGAGATAAATCCTCAGTTTATCCTCTATGTTACACATCCTTCCAACATTACTAATCTCCCTGGTGACTTTGGCAATCACAATTTCCACTTTATAGAGATCACGTCTTGAACTAATTACTGAATCATATATTCCTAATGTCATTTTGAAAACATTAGTCACAGCATTCCAGAAAAAAAAAAATTACTCTTGGCATTGAAATGTTTCCAGTACCTTCTGAACTCACAGGCACGTTACTAGCCTTTTGCAGAATGAGATCTCTGGTCTTGTTTTCAAAGTACAGCCCTGGAGCTCTGGAAAATGAAGGTAGCTCTAATAGTCCCACAGCCATTCATTTCTAGGCCCAGATTAAATGTCCCCAACTGTGTCTTCAGTGGATGCTCCTTTCCGCATGAGCGTATGTGGTGACAAGATTCCTAAATGTTTCATCTGACTGATCTGTTGAAATTCTGAGATATTCCTAAACACTAGCCATGGAGTAACTGGAAGTGGTCACATGAAAATACCTACCAGTGCCACCACTGCTACAGAAACCCTGTTCCAGTGAAGGAAGAAAGAAAAGATCCTGCACCTTAACCTAATTACTTTTTCCAAAAGCATGTACATATACTGCCTCTAGGTTGGAAGGGAAGCCTCATTAAAAAAAAGGAATATGATAATTAATACAAAGTTAAAGATCTTACATTTAATCAGGCACTAAAAACGATCCCTTCTCCAAGAAGACAATGCCCACAAACACATAGACTACAATAGCACTTTCAACTCAGGCAAGAAAAAAGTCTCCAGTGTGAGATACTGCAGCCGTAAGACAGTACTTATATCTAGCATCCTTGCATTTAGAGATTTCAAGGTTGGAATGGCTAACAGGTAATATAGATATTATGTGCTCAGTATTGGGGGATAAGAGGATGAGGGAGAGTCTGAAATTGGTTCATTCATTTATTCAGTAACTATTAAGTACCTGCTTTTCAAGTACTCCAGTGACAAACCAAATGGTATGTCCCCGCCTTCTCCAGAGAGGCCACTGAACAGCTTTGTTTTTTCAGGGTTCTGACTGACATTGTGGCCAAGTGCCACGAGGAGCAGCTGGACCACTCCGTCCAGTCGTACATTAAGGTATGGAATCACCGCTTGGCCACTGGTCACTTGCCCTTGTGCTGTGTGGCTGTCTCATTTCCTGTCTGCAATAAGTAGGAAGTTTTTCTCTGTAGCTGAATGGTGCCCCCTCAAAGTAATGTCAAGCATTCCTCTTAGCTACTTGGAATTCCTTCTCTTTGCAGTGATGGGCTAGATGTGTTGTTTGAATGTATAAATAACATGTACATGTGTAAATGAATATTTATATGGGGAGAAAAAGCAAAGAAAGAGTTAGAGGAGAAAACTTAAGCATTATCCTTCAGAAGTCAACATTGCCATGAATGAAATTCCTGTGTAAATTTAAGGAAGAATTTTCCTGTTGGTTTGTTGAATGCTCTGTGTATCTTCTGTAATGTTTTCTTAGCTTTTCTTATTGTTTTCTCAGGCATTATTTCATTTTCCCAGTTACTGTATATTTGTACCTGCTTCTGGTATGTTAAGCCCTTTATCCTCCGGCATGAACCACTAGCCCATTCCATCGACTGTGCACTGCTTCTTCCAGTGTCCTTCGTCAAGTATATAGTCTCATTTCCAGTTGGCCTGTGAATCGATGCCCGTGAACTTGCGATGATGTTTGCACATTGTAGTTCCTACATCTTCTTGAATGAAAAGAAAGAACCCATGCAGAGATAAATAAGAATAGCTTAGTTCACTTTATTTATGATGCATAGAGGACCTAAATTTCTATTTTTTCTATACACAGATGAAATTTTTTAAGACACAGCCTTCTTTAATTAAAAGAATATATTACACTAATACATATTGATAGACATGTACCCATATAATTTCACATGTCTAGAAAGTGGACTAGAAAAGAATTGTGAGGCTTTTGTGCTAGAAACTTTTTTTAATAATTTTATTGAGAAATTTTTTCATTTCAGTTTTATGTCTATATATTTTCTACCTGCCAGAAATGTTAGATGTTTTTCCAAATACCTATACATAAGTGTATGCCCTTTCTTAAAATGGCCCATATGCCAAAAATAGTCAATTACTTCAAAGTCATTTCCCTCTGGTCTAATTTTACCCAATAAGATCTACATTTCATTTGCAGAGGGCCATATTTATCTATAAATGACTTTTTAGTTTGCTCTCTATTTAAGATAGAGTCTTTGCTTGCTTTTATAGGGTATTGATGAATTTACACTCAAGAAAACCATCTACACAACCTTCACTCTCTCAATGCTTACTTCAATTTTCCGTTTCACTCTCCAAGGGGGCTGAGACAAAAAAAATTCTCCAGTCCACATTATGCAAAGTCTTCTCCATTTCAACACAAGGATTATGTACCCTTTTCCAATGGAATCACTAGAAATTACATTTAGAACCCACCGGTGTTGTGACATTTTTGTGACAGTCAAGTCTAGATCCTATGAGAACCTTAAAATCAGCTTTCAGACTCCATCTGTGACACTCTTGGAGAGGTCTATTGGAAATGTGTACTGGGATGGCCTTTATTTTTAACCAGGATGTTTGAATTATCCTGATGAGATCATTTGATTTTGTAATATAGCAGACTGCTTATTTAGTTTGTGCTCTGAAGAGGTTCAAATCCAAAAACACACCTCTATGACATTTCGAGCTGATAACAATTTCTAAACATGCTCTACAACACATTTTCATAAGCTTAAAACAAATGCAACCTAACAAATATAACTGGGTGGAGTTTTACTCTGGAAAGAGCACTGAGCTAGCAAGCAGGAAACTAGATTCTCGTCAAGGTTGGATAGTTAACTTAAGCAGTCAGTCTCTCTGAACCTCTTTTCTCCTCTGTGAAGTGAGATGGGTTGGGCCAGATGAACATCCAGCTCCATGACTCTGTGATTGGACTCCTGCTGTAGTATTGTACATGGTTGAGAGCCTGACCTTGACCAGGGAACCTGATTTTTTTTACCCTTGGTAGGAAAAGTTATTATTTAGCATATATATAGATATTAAGCCCCACAACTAGGAGTATAATGGAAATTGAGGGGCTAGTACGTATACCTGCTTTGATGTCCTTGAGAGATGTGATAGTCAATGCAATTAATATTTATTCAGAAACAAACTAAACACCATTTCAAGTTCAGTGGTGCTAAATGCTGCTAACTCACCCATCTACAATATCCAACACACACACATATACACCATGTCTTTTTCAAAAATGTATGTCTAAAGTTAATTAATGAAATGCCATGGTTTACAGAAATTCATGGCACTGACATGTTATAGCCAAAACTTTAAAATAAGAATATTTCAGAGCTAGTTGTAATACCCTTGGGGCTAACTAACTGTGCATGGTATTAGGTAGTTATGACATTCCCCTCACATGAGTCATAATCCATGATGGGGGAAAATTGTATTGCTCCTGATTTTAGCTAGTTTCACGCATCTCTTGGCTTTGTCTTTCTCCTCTGGGATGAACTTGGAGAAGTCAGGCCCCATCAGGATGACTTCACTGTGGATGAGCTATGAAGTTCACACAAATTACAGATCTAAACGTGAATGTGCTTTTGCTTTGAGTTTCGTGCCTGCCTTCACTCTTGATTATAATGAAGTCTGAATTGTGAACATCCTTAAGAAATGAGCTCCCTTGAGGCAAACCCAACTCCTAAGTAAAATACAATTTAGTAATCAGTGAATGGATGTTGATATCCTTAAAATAGATGAAGAAATACCGAAAACTAAGACTGTGGCGTGCATTCAGTGGTGCGTGCCCAAACCCATCTTTTGAGAAATAAAAGAGTGAGCAGCATGTGTAATCTCACTGATGGCCAGTGTTCATGACCCTTGGATGGCTGCGTCTTAGCATGAGATGGTAGACCCTGGGCATGTGGGGAGCTCACCTACTGGCCTCTGGAAGGCACCAGCTTCCCCACTTGGCTATTTGAGTGGGTGCTCTACCCTTTCAGGATGAAGAAGTGCTACCATGCCACCTGTTACCAGTGGAAAGAAGGAGAAGGGGAAATGTGTCCTAAGTAGGTGGGTCAAAGCCCTCCGTGCTTCCTTCAACCTGCTGAATTGCTCTCTGACTCTTTCTTTTGATTTCTACAAAAAGAGTTTCAAGGAGAGCCTAGGTGAGCCAGTCCCCACCTGTGCAAAGCCCTACCTAGGAGCAGGTGTGCACTACTCTTGTCATTGCGCCTTCGTTTGTTTCATGACAAAATCTGGCATGAGCAGACAATTTTGAGTTATGAGTTACTCATGGAACATGATTTTTGAGGCTTTGTTTTCTTAAAGCATTTGACTTATTTCTCTTTTTGGATTTTCTTCAGTTTGTGTTCAAGACCAGGACATGCAAGGAGAGAACAATACATGAGGAGCTGGCTAAAAATGTGGCTGGTCTTTTGAAAACAAATGACTCAACAACAGTGAAGCATGTCCTGAAGGTAAGGAATTTAAAGACAATTCCTTCATTGTTAGTACGAAGTTCACCGTTACCCCCAGAAGGTGATAGGACCCACTGATTTTCAGAGATCATTTCTCTCACAGTTTCTAGCATAAGCTTCATATTGTAACTGTAGCATATAAAAAGTATTAAGCAAGAGATATCTGTGTCAACAGAATAGACCACCTTCAGAAGTAGAAGGACACAAGTTACAGCCTTTGGCCTAAAGACAGAATAAATGTCTGTGAAGAGTTATCTAAAATACTGAAAAATTCAAAATGTAGCAAAAGGAAAATTTGTTGGGTTTATTACACACAGTAAGAGGAAATACACCAACAAAAGGATTGATGATATGTTAATGAGTGAACATATGGACAACAGAGAGGAAACCAAGACACAGCCATTCTGTGACCCCCAGAAAGCTGAAACGCATAAAGAAGAGATGGTGAAAGTTTATGAAAAGGCAACTCTAAAATATTACATATAGAAGAGAAAACTTAGTCCCCAGCTTAATTAATTATCTATCATGACTTGACAGATGGATAATGGATTAGTAAGTAGCTACAAAGAGAAGACAGGATCAATAAGCATCAACATGAATTCACTAACATCAAATTACCCTGAGCCAAGCAATTTGTCTAAATTACCCTTCTGAGTATATTCATTTAGTTAATTCAACGAGCATGCCTTTGGTACCTCCCGTGCAACAGGCACCATCCTTGGCACTCGGCACACAACAGAGAACAAAATAAAGATCTCTGCTAACATTCTACTGGGAAATAATAACAATAAGCCACAGACACAATAACAACGTTAATTCAATTGTATGTTAAAAGGGGAGCAGTGGTGAGGGGAAAGAACACATCAAGCAGAGAAGGGGAATTGGAAGCACTGAGAGTGCAGGGGGAGGTTTGCAGATTCAAACAGAATGGGCAGGATAGGGCTTGCAGAGATGGTAGTACGTGAGCCAAAAAAGAAAAATGTGAGAGTTGAAAGAGCTCATGTGGATGCTTAGAGTAGAACATGAAAGGTAGAAGGGGAGGCCTGTGTGAAGTAGTAAGTCAGCAGCATGTGTAGAAGTCTCTGGAGGATAATGGGGAGGGCAGGGTGGCTGGAACCAAATGAGCAAAGGAGGGAGATGGCCAGATGAACTCAGAGAAGCAGCGGAGGTTTGGCAGGTGGCAGAAGGCCATATGGGCCCTGGTGAGGGCTTTGGCTGCCACTCAGAGTGAAACAGGGACCCATGTAGAGGGACCTGAACAGAGGAGTGCTGTGAGCTGGCCTGGGTTTAAAAGGATCACTCTGATGGCTGTGTGGAGAACAGGCCTAGTGTGCTGAAGACAGACACAGGGCCCACTGGAGAAGCAGCCTGCCCAGAAGCAGGGTCTTCTGGGGAGAGTCAGGATTCAGTTAAAAGACAAGAGGAAGGGACTCTTTGGAGGGGAATTTGCATCCTCAGCGGGTGTTGCAGATGGTGGACCATGTCTTCCAAAGCAGGTGGGTGTCAGGAGATGGGAGCCATGGGGTATGTGGATATAAAAGGAACGTGTGGAGGTTCAAGAGCAGGAGAGGAGGCGGGGCCTCTTCTGTCATCTAACTTAGACAGAGGCAGGAGGCCACACTTGATTAGATCTGGGCAACTGCGGTGCAGAGGGAGGCACCAGAGTGCTGAGGGTGGAGAGTGGGGTCGGCCGAATTCCGAGGCACATGTCAGAACCTTTGCTTCATGGTTAATAACACCATTTTAGACAAAGTGACTGAAAGGGAATTTTAAGTGTTCCTCGTATTAATATGCCCAACAACATGAATTTGATTTCCAACACCATTTATTAAGAAGTGACCCTTTTATTAAGTCAGAACTGCCCCATTGGAACTTAAGCTTCGTCTCAGTCAGTCTTTCAGAGTTAGGACAACGTACTCAGAAGTTCCTAGCAGTATGGTTGGTATCAGCCTAAATTTGGATATAATTCCAGTGCCCATCCACAGCAGAGCAGTTAGGTAACTGTGGTTAGATACACAATGTTGTAACAATATGGGACCCTCAGCTTCATGATTCAACATAAAGGAACCTCAAAACATAATTTGTTGAATGAAAAAGGCAATTGCAGGGGAATACATACAGGATGATTCCATTTGTATGAAATTCAGTGGTAAACAAAACTAAGTATATTGTTTTGTTTTGTTAATTATTTTATTGTTGTTCAATTACGCTTGTCTGTATTCTCTCCCCACCCCCTCCAAACCCACTTCCCTCCCTTGCTTCCACCCTCCCCCTTGGTTTTGTCCATGTATCCTTTATAGTAGTTCCTGAAAACCCTTCTCCCCACTGTCTCCTCCCCCCTCCCCCCTGGCTATTGTTAGACTGTTCTTATTTTTAGTGACTCTGGTTATATTTTGTTTGCTTTTTTCCTCTTGTTGATTATGTTTCAGTTAAAGATGAGATCATATGGTATTTGTCCCTCACTGCCTGGCTTATTTCACTTAACTAAATATATTGTTTTAATGTATAATATCAGTAGCAAAATTATAAAGTTAAGCAAGGAAAAGACTGCCCAAAATTCCGAAATTTTTGTGATGGAGGGGAGGAGAAAAAGAAATGATGGGGAGGTGCATTCTTTAAACTGTATATACACAAAATATACATTTTGTGTGTGGGATAATATCACCCTTTCACCCTTAGACCTGAGAAACAGGGTCTCCACTGCGAACATGTGCTCGAGTCTCTGCCACCTGTGCCTTCCCCATAGGAAAAAGGTGTGAGAGTAGCCAAGGGACATGCTCGCTGGGAGCCCTTCTGAATCTTTGAGTATTCCAGGAGCTCCCACTGCCGGCCCTGCAGGTTGACTCACTTAGACCTCATTCCTAAACCCAGCCTTCTCAGGGAAAGTCTTGATGCCAGAGTGCAACGCTAGAACCAACTGGGGAGCAGTCTGCAGTGGAAGGGAGGGGCTGGTTTGTGGACAGCACTTGGACGTACAGGCTGGACAGTCACATGTGAGCCAGGCCTCTCAAGGTGCAGGACAGAGCCTTGAGACACAAGAGGGAGGAGGCCAGGGTGCTCTCTCCCCAGGTCCCCACATTCTGGTACAAGACTCCAAGTTGTCATGGAGTTATACTTGTCAAGGTAGGACGATCAAACATATTTTATTTAACACTTTGTTGGTATGACTTGAACTCAGATATTTAGACATGAAACATCCATTTTCAATTTGCCTATAACCCTGGAAATGTTAGGGGTAAGCCTGCTATGATCTATTATAAAACGAAAAGGTTTGAGTTTTATTTAGATAAGTGAAACAAATACAGCCCCATGGATAAAGACCTCATAAGAGTACTCTTCAATTAGCCATGCCAAGTACACTGGAATCTTGTTTTAGTTCAAACATTCTTTGAGATTACAGAGAAAATGGAATGTATGCCACTTACTTTTACCATTAGAACTTTGATAAAGATCATCCTAACACAATGGAGAAAATAGCATTGCTCTGATGCATTTACTTTTAAAGAATACATTTTTAGATAAAGATTTTATAATACTACAAGTTGTAAAGAACAGAATTATATTATTTTGCAGTAAGACAGCAAATTTCTTACTGTCTTTTCTTTTCCTAACAGCATTCCTGGTTCTTCTTTGCAATTATCCTAAAATCAATGGCACAGCACTTGACTGACACAAATAAAATTCAGGTAAGATCACAGGCAATAAATACTGTCCAAAAATTATACTAATGAATATGCAGTCAGGAGTTCCGTTTTTATTTACTCTGCACACTTAGCAATACATGTTCATTGCTTTTTAAGCAGGAGAAATGATTGCACGTGTCCCTCACACTCCATGGCTTTTATTGCTGCTGCACACAAGGCTGGGCACTCAGAATTTTAGAAATGTGTGGCTCAGTCTAACAGTGATTTTTGTGCTTTTATCTACAGTAAAAACATGAGTTTAACTTTAAAGCCAGCTTGTGGGATGAATGGATTTTACCTGTCTCGTGCAAAGAGGGTGTGCAAGTTCACAAGGTAGAGATGGGAGACTAGAAATCGCAGTTGTCTGGAACTTTCCCCGTATGCAGGAGTCCAGACAGGATGAGTGAATTTCTGGACCTAAGAGTGGTCTTTAGGGATCCATGGAGTTTTATCCCACGAACCATATGGAATCTCATAGCCAAGGCCTTTTGCATCTGGTGGCAGAAATCCCTTGACTCTGAGGTCCCACAGGCACCCGCTGCAGCAAGTGCTGGGACCACGGGGTTAAGACTAGCTGGTGCAATCTCTCTGCTATGAGTAAGGTCTGAGGATCTACCTGGGACATGGTGATCATGGTTGGGAATGAAATTTGCTAGGAGAAAATGGCAAACGTTCTCACACAGAAAAAGCTGAATATGTGAGGTGATGGATGTGTTCAGTGACTAGATGAGGAAAATTCATTCACACTGCACATATGGACCAAAACATCAAGATGTACACTTTAAATACCTTATAATTTCACATCAATTATACTTCAATAAACCTGAAATAAAACTTCCAAAAGGACTAGCTGGAACTCACTACTTACTAGAGGGCATGTCAAACCAACATTTATACTCATTCAGTTATTCATTCATTGATTTTTTACAGTGGTTTATTGGGGGGATTCCAGTTTAAAAAATCAAAGTAACTGATTTTTGACTAAATAGAGAACTATGTGTCAAAGGAAATCTAGAATAACATTCATTAAACTATTGATAGTATTTACTTCCTGAAGGGGCAGTGAGGGGAATTAAGATGTGAGAAGTAATATAGTCACTAATATTATAATAACTATGTATGGTCCCCGGGCACTAGATTTATGGAGGGATCAGCTAGTAAGTTATACAAATGTCTGACCACTATGCTGTGCACCTGAAACTAATATAATATTATATGTAAACTGTAGTTGAAAAAAAATGTGAGGAGTCATAGAAAATATTACACCGTTTTAATAGTTCCCACTTAAAATGTAACAATTTACTTTTTTAATGAAAACATGAAAATTTTACTAGCCAAAAGAGAGGGAAACATTAAATGAAAATGATGGAAATCATGACCTTGAAATTAAAAGGGCTTCTATTTTATTACCACATTCAAGTTTTCAAAAGGACTCTTTGTTTGGCAATATATAAAATGAAGTAATTGTTTCAGTTGATTTTTTTCCAGGCTTAGTATTTCCCCATGCCACGTTATAAAGAAATGATCTATTCTTTCCTTAGCTGCCTCGGGCTGAAAGATTTCCTGAATCTTACCAAAACGAATTGGACAATCTTGTCATGATCCTGTCTGATCACGTGATTTGGAAATACAAAGATGCCCTTGAAGAAACCAGAAGGGCCAACAGCAGCGTTGCCAGGTTTCTTAAGGTACAGTCATATAAGGTCACAGTCCATTCAAGCCCCGACGCTAGTGGACACAAGATGTTCTCGGTGTCATTTGATTCACATGTTCATTTATGAAGAAGCGCCTGGAAGGACCTGGCACGCTGCTGGGAGCCTGCATAGTGCAGCGGTCTCGAAAGCCCCTCTTCTCCCCATCCTCCCCATAGGACTCTGCATCACCTGAGCCTGGGGGCACCCTCGGGTGTCCACCTCTCCCTCTGTTCTTCTGGGAAATGAGAGGAGTCATTGAAAGAACTTAAATTTGTATTAAAAAGGAAGATACACATGAGGCAGTATACTATTATGGAATGAATACATATGTTAAAAACGCTCCAAAGGATAAAGACAAAAATAAAAAGGAAAAAACAAAACAGAAACACAAATGACCTAACAAATGGAAGAATGTTATTTGAGAAAATAGCTCTTGTTTATGCATAGGCATAGTTCAATGGAAGACATTCCACTCAGTAGACTACGTATAGCAAGATTTTATGCCCAGTCCTTTGTGAGCAGAGATTTGTGAGTAAAATTGAGGAGAGATCCAAGAAATGCAAAACCATTGCACTGGACCATCCTAGACTCTTTTGGACAAGAGAGGAGCTTTCCGTACTGAGTGGCACAGCAGTGGGAAGAGTCCCCAAATGCTTTTCCCCGTGTGTGAATGGATAGAATGGGACACCTGTAGCGATGACCCCCATAGGGTGACCTGCTATAATGCCTCGAGATCCTCATCAGGAAATACAGGGTGGGGCAAACGTAGGTTTATAGTTTTGAGTACATGAAACACAAAGTTTATTCTCATGTTATTATTTATTAATTATTGCATTATTTTGTATATACTTTTGTCCCACCCTGTGTGGTCCATGCCTCCTACTTCCTACTTTTTCACCGCAGTCCTTGCCCACTGTTGCTTGGTTACTAGTCACATGGCCTTCAGTGTTTTGGAGGAAGAGTGGGTGCTGTGCCAACTCGGAATGCTTGCCTGTCTCCTGCAAAACTACCTACTTAACACATTCATTATTAAGAGATTCTGACAGCACAATAAGAGACACGGAGGAGCTTCCTGATAGAAATCTCAGAATCTCTTACCTTCGCTCTTTAAATTCAAGCTGCCTTCGCTAGAGGAAAGCTAGTCTGCTGAAGGAGGCCAGTGCGGTTTTAAAAGGTTTTCCTGATCCATCTCTGCCACCTCCATGCCTTCCCAGAGCAGTATAGCACAGGAATCAAATTGCTAAAAAACTATAATAAAATGTACCTAACTGTTTAAAAAATAAATAGGCAACTGAAAGCTAAAACTTTCTATACAAAACTTTCTAATATTTAATTGCGAAACTCCAAGTGATGTATAAAATTGATTGGTACGGGCTGTAACTTTCTCATGTGTGTACTACACCTAATATTTTAACTAGTTGCCATATGTAGACAAATGCTTAAACATATTTTAGAGATTTTTTAAACACTTAACAATACAACACATTTAGTTTAATGCTATTTTATTTTAATAAATCTCATTATCTTTTCTAAAATCTTTAATGATCCTAAAAGTAAGAATGTTTGAATTTAAAACATTATCCTTTTTAGCGCTGCTTTACGTTTATGGACCGGGGCTTCGTGTTTAAGACAGTGAACAGTTACATCAGCATGTTCTCCTCCGGCGACCTCAAGGTGAGCCCCCGGTGTGGGAATGGCTGCGTCCTCCGTGGCGGCGTTATAAATAAATAAGTTGGTCTCTATATCTGCCTAGAACATTAACGTATCCGTGCTCTGCATCAGAAAAATAAAATAAATAAGTTCTATACCAAGGAGAGGCGGTTTTTTAAATGGTTCATCATTTATAAATTGCAGTAGTTTAAATTATTGACTCAAGTTGCCATAAAGCATAATTCTAAAATATCTAAGCGAAAGGAATATGTTTTATTTTATTAGCTGATGTTAGCAAATATAGTGAACACCCTCTGAGTCTTAAAAAAGTGATCCCTTACCTTGCATGTGAGGGAAAATAGAACAGTTATGAAACGTGCTAATTATCCCGACTTCTGTGGTTATTCTTAGCCCATGTATCACAGTTGGCTTAGACCATGTCCGGACCCCATTTGTCACTGTCCTGTGCAGAATACTATTGAAAAGCAAAGCTGTTGGCGGGAGCAGAGGCGAGGTCAAGCTAATACTGCATCCTGAGAACCAATGGCGCAGGAGACAGACTCACTTCCGCTTTTCACCGTCTGCACCATTGTCTTCCTAGGCCCTGAGAGCACTGGAGCTGATTGTAGTGATCCGTTTTAGGACCTGAGTGTAGTTTTAGGGCCCTGTGCATTTGGCAAGGCGTTATTTTTCTCTAAATAAACATGTTACAATATAAGCTAAAAGAAGTGAAAAAATGAGTCAGCAAGATAGGTTAAAAATGAGATTATAAAGGCCTTGACCAATCTCTTGAAACAGGAAGGTGACTGATGTACCAATTGGGAGGGGACAAAATTCCTTAAACTTAACAATTAGCCGGTGGCCACACAAAAGGAATTGTATCTTCTTTCTAGCCATAAGATTCAAGAGCAGATTTTCGTTTTGTACTAACTTTCGTGGTGTGTAAATAATAGTCAATCAGCTTGTCTCTTTTTCAGACCTTAAGCCAGTATAAATTTGATTTTCTTCAAGAAGTATGTCAGCATGAGCACTTTATCCCTCTGTGTCTCCCCATAAGATCAGCAAACATTCCAGGTAACGATTCCGAGAGTTTTCATCAGCTCCTACGAAGTGAACATTTTTCTTTGTTTTTCGTTACTTTCCTGTTTCCTCTATCTTGGCTTGGTCTCAAGATGTCACATGAGCAGTAGACCCAGATAATCAGATTTTTAAATGCAAAAGAAATTGTTGGCCCGTGGTAATGAGTACAGCTCTATAATTCTCAATTTTTGTCTATGTTTCCCTTTTCATTAAAGAGAAGGCCAAGAAAATTTTAAAATTGGTGACTGTAGCTCAAAGAATGTTAACCTGGAGCCATACTGTCTGTCTTTCACCACGCTGGCTCCAAAAGACAGCTCTCCTTTGATTTTGAGAAATAAAGTTATATTTTTTTAGTATAAATTCATTTAAAATTATCAGTGAATGTGTGTATTTATGTTAGAATGTGATTCTGCAAAGGGAGTTTGAGACGAAGAAACTGATACCTTGGAAGGCAGGCAGGCAGGCAGGTGGGTGGACAACATTATAAATTGTTGACATCTCTGGGTCAGAAGGGCACAGAGATGGGCATGCAGGTAAGAACTGCCCTCCACGTTTTGTTTCCTGTGCTTCCTATGGCATAAATGGTGGACAGGAAATACTTTCGTTCATTACATTTGGTACATACGCATTGTATCACCCACCTAAATAATCAGACACTCATCAAGCATCAAGATGCAAAAGAAATACTAAATGATTTATGTACTTTTTTAAATTTTAATTTTATTAAACTTACTGGGGTGACATTGGTTAATAAAAGTAACCAATTTTATTTGTATAATTCTATAATACATCGTCTGTATATCACGTTGTATGTTCACCACCCAAAGTCAAATCTCCTTCCACCATCACCACACGGGAGGGGGCAAAAGTAGGTTTGTAGTTGTGAGTACAGGAAACACAGCTTATTCTTGCATTATTATTTATTAATTATTATATCATTTTCCATATGAGCAACCGGAAACCTACTTTTGCCCCACCCTGTATAATTGACCTCCTTTACCCTTAAATACTTTACTTCTAAGCAGTGAGTAAATTATTCACAAGGTGCGATTTTGATGTTCGTAGAAAGCATGAAGTAGGATGATGAAGAGCCTGCTTCTATGTATTATAACTTGCACTAATATTTGGGGGAGAGGGAGAGAGTAAAGTACATTATCCAGCCTCTAAAAGTTTTGTCAGTTTCATCTTAACTATAAGCTATATACACTCTTCCATTCTTTTTCCAATTTATTAAGCACATTTAATCTAAACGCCTTTATAGAAAAAAGGATAGAAATGTTATTTCATATGGTAAAATGTTTATACTTTCGTGTTTGTTTTTGTTCTATAAACGAGCGCCAGGTTATCACCGGGCTGGCCACGCTGGCTAAGAGCCTCGAGACAATCCCACCTGTACTGGGTCACTCCGATTCCAGTGGTTTGCTGTTGGTCAGTAGCTCAGACAAAAAGGCCTGGTTGTCTCTTTGTAGATCTGATATTATCAACAGTGAACATAAAAATAGACGTTTCACAGCAATCATGTTTCTGATGGAAAAGTAGGTGCTCAAACAGAAGACTAAGAATTAAAATAATTCTGTTCATGGCATTCTTTGTACAGAAACAACTGACATAAGGCATTTGTCTTAAAAAACAAAGTTTTACTGAAGTGACTCACATTTTAGAACAATAGATTTTAATTTTGCAGTATACATTATATGTAGTTAATAAACATAGTATCTAAGTATAGATATATCTGAACTTTGTTTATTTATATCAAATCTAGATCCTTTGACTCCTTCAGAAACAACTCAAGAATTACATGCATCAGGTAATAATGGAATTTTGTGTGATACTACCTAAGCATCAATAACCACGTCACAGTCCTATAACATTGATGAGTACAGACATTACAGATTTCTAGTTTCCAAATGCTAATAAGTAGCTATATATTTAATACCATATAGTCAAAATAAGCAAAAAATTGTCTGAACATTTCTCTAGTCACAGATAATTAAATAATTCCTTGAATTCTTTCATGTTTTATGATCTAGAGTTTAATTCTTTTTAATTTCCCAAAGTACCTGAAGTTCCTTTAGAGTGTATCATAAATAAAACCCCCAGCTACATAGCATGTTTGTTCCATGTAAGTAGATTTATATATTCCTTTCAATAAACCACAACCTAGTTTGGGCTGTTTTTTTCAAAATTGAGATTATTAATACCACATAAATTTATAAATGAAATCTAACAGGAATGTTCCAATGGTTCATTATACTAATCATAACTGCCTTACCAGCTGTCCTGAAAATTAAATAAGGTAATGCTTATGAAGTGCTTAGCCTGGGGTTGGCACACAGTACATGTTCTATGGGCGGGTGCTAGTTCTATAATTAATAGTTACATTTAGGAGACACATTGGACAATTCTGCATAAATGTGTATTATTCTTGGGAATCTTAACACTCCTTTCTTGGTAATTCAGGCTCAACATTTTGCAGCCACCCTTGGTTTTCCTCTCTCCTTGCTCCTTCACATTCTTCAGACAACTTGTCCTGCTGATACTTCTACTACTTCAGTCCTACTCACCCAAGCCCTCTAATATCTCCCTCCCTCTACTCCTGCTACAGCCTCTTGTATTGTATCCCTTACCCCATGTCTTCCTACGGTCTAATTCATTACATCCAGCCACCATATTTGTTAATCAATAAAGCACGGGTCTGATTGGGCCACTGATCTCAAAGCCCTTAGTGACTTACCATCTCCTAGAGAAATGCAAATAGAATTTCAACAGATGCACAAATAACAGAGAAACCAAAATGCCAGCTAAGGAATTTGTACTTAAGTCTCACATCATCTATCCCCAATCTGTGGCTCAAATCTGAACTCTCATCCCTCCCCTTTTGGGGGTTGTGCTTACTGTGCCCCATACCTGTGTTCCCCTCAAACCTGCCACGGAAACCCTGGATCTTCTCTTCCCAGTGTCTTCTTCCCCCACTGCCTCCAGCTGTCCCCACAACCCTGCACCTCCAATTCTTAGGCATCCTCAATGGCCCGTTCCAACATACTACACTTCCAGTCGCACATTTCCTGACTCCCTCAGACAGAAAATAGGTTTTTCTCTCTTCAGCTCTGACACTGAAGACACACCACTTTCATGGAACTGGATATTTGACGTCGTGCATTGCTTGTATTCACACGCACCCAGTAGCCCCGCCTCTTACTGAATGTTCCTCTCTCGTATTTCCCGTCTCCGTGGCGAGACTGTATCACCGAGTCCTCCTGGTAGTGAGAGCCATTGACAGTACTTTGATAAATCTATCGTGATTATAAAGTGATCATTTGCTTTTCAATAACATGATCTCTTTACTTGCCTCATGAAGATATGCCTGAATATTCCGTCACGAATGAGTTTTGCCGCAAGCACTTCTTAATCGGGATTCTGCTCCGAGAAGTCGGTTTTGCTCTGCAGGAAGACCAAGATATCAGGCACTTAGCTTTGGCTGTCCTAAAAAATCTAATGGCCAAGCATTCATTTGATGATCGATACAGAGAACCAGTAAGTGGCCTTCCTTTCTTCCTTCCCTAAACACCACTTAATGGCCCACTGCATTAAATGTGTAATCAAACCTGGGAGCCCATTGATTTTTCACGTGTATCATTTCTTTTGGCTCCCTGTTCACCCAGAGAAAGCAGGCCCAGGTAGCAAGTTTATACATGCCCCTCTACGGCATGCTTCTGGACAACATGCCAAGGATTTGCCTGAAGGACCTGTTTCCCTTCACTGCCAATACGTCGAACCAGGCAAGTCTGCACACTATTTCCAATGTCTATTGGAATAAAAAGGTAGCTGTTTGTATATTTTTGCCCGGATACCACTTCTACCCAAATGTGAGCAACTGAGGATTAAAAAGCATTTCTTGCAAGATATTTCTGAGACATTCATATCAGTGCCACTAGATCGGTCACTGAAGTGTCCTAGATTGGTCACTGAAGCCTTCTACCTGGCCCATCTACCCAGCACTTTGTGTTGTCATGTTCCTCTGTCCTCTGCACCATTTCCCAGTTCTCTCCAGCTTCTGCCAGGCTCCTCGGTTGCACCCACAGCCCCATCCTCAGCAGGCACCTTTCCCACCACCTTTTTGTATCAGCTTCATGACCGACCACCTGGTTGTCATACAGCCAAGTCACAGCCCTGGAGTGGCCTGTTTGTCACCCTTCACCACTGAGCCATCATAGTGACTGTACAACAAACCCTCTCTGGACCTGTTACCTGTGTTCAAATCCCAGCTGCATTAATGCACTGCTGAAACCAGCAGCCATACAAGATAGTACCATCTAGAAGTTGAGTGCTACGCCTTAGGAACTTTTTTTTGAACCTTGTTCAAATCCCAGTAGTATCAGTTACTAACTGTGATATTAGATAAATTATCCAACTTCTTCAAGCACCTAATTTCTTATTTATAAAATGGGATAAAAATACCTCCATCACAGGTTTCTTATGAGGATTAAATTGTGTAATAGAAAACACTTACCATAGAAACTAGTACATAGTATTTAGAATCTAGTTTTTAGCAATAGTAATACATATAAGATATCATATGATAAAAATGATATATAATCTATAATATAATCCATGAATGTAACAACTTCAGTCATTTACTCTATAACTAAAAGATAGTTTACACTACATTGTAAAAAATTTTTAAATCTCATACAAAATCAAACTGTGACCAAAAGTTTGGTTTTGACTATATTCATTATTATTGCGGGCTTTGGCAGAAGACCTTTGCTGGAATATAAAAGACCAAATAAAATGTCATCTAATTGAAAGCCCAGTGAAGAAGGCATTTGTGGGTTTACAATGTTGAAATATGATGATTCCTATTCATTTCTTCTGTGCTTTGAATACAGGGCTCTAGAGATGACCTCAGCCCCAATGGAGGACTTCACAGCCAGTCAGCTATGAAACATGCAAACTCTGTGGATACATCATTCTCTAAAGATGTTTTAAATTCCATAGCAGGTACTTTCTGAGGACCCTTGTGTTTAACAGTCATCCATGTTTACATTGCATATTATTGTGTTTTCACCCAGTCAGTAATCCATTACACATCATTTATATGGCAAACTACACTATATTTATATAGCTGAAGAGTCTTTTTACATTTTGGAATGCCATCCAATGATTTCCTCGTCTACTTGGATTTCATTTTTTATTTGGCTCGAGGAGTAGTCTACTCAGATGTTATCAAATTGTGCTTCATTCTGGAAATGATATTTAAGCTTTCTCTGCATACAGCCTTCTGAGATAAAATAACTCTTCAACTTCAAAGAATATTTAAAGAACAATTTTGACAATTTCATCTTGATTTCTTATAAGCTGTCAAAAACGGAAAGCTTTTTCCCAAAAAGTATCCTTGTGAACTTTTATTAAAGCATTTTAAAACAGAAACTATTTTAAAAGCTTTTTAAGACATCAAAGAAACAAGCTTTATTATATTTCCATTTATCATGGTCTAAATTTTTCTAAATCCTTAACCCTGGCGTCGCCACTGTAATAACACTCAAAATGTTGCATATCTCTCATGCCAATCCCAGACTCCACCATGTCAAGCTTTCAAAACACTGCTCAATGGTCAACATCTTTTTGGTTCATCATTTTAGCTTATTTTGCATCTGTGTCCATACATCTCATTATCATCCGTGTGCTGTGGCTTGTGTTTACAGCATTTTCATCAATAGCTATTTCTACAGTAAACCATGCTGATTCCAGAGCATCCTTAGCAAGCCTTGACTCCAACCCAAGTACCAATGAGAAGAGCAGTGAGAAGACGGACAACTGTGAAAAGGTAGGACTTCCCCTACAGTCTTACTCAGCACATTAGGACTCAGAAGTCTCATACTCTACTCAATGCTTATTGGTTCTTTGATTCCTAGATCCCAAGACCCTTGTCTTTGATAGGCTCAACGCTTCGATTTGACAAGTTAGATCAAGCAGAAACCAGAAGTCTTCTTATGTGCTTTCTTCACATTATAAAGAATATTTCAGAGGGTAAAGAGAGCTCTTTAAAATTAAAATCTTTAAAAGGAATAACACCTTGAATTTCAAAGAGTCTCATACTACATGATGTTTCCTTTCAGAGACTCTCATCGCATACTGGCAAAGAGCGCCCAGTCCGGAGTTGTCCGACTTCTTCAGCATCTTGGAGTAAGTTATAGTGTTGATTAGTTAACACTTTCTTTTTCTGGAACCTTCTAAGTAGTTTATTGTACCATTCTACATTTTAAGTACCCATATGGTACATTATCTATCAGTAATAATGCATACACTATTTAAAGAAAATTTAATATTTTTCTTTTAATGCATTTAAATGAATGGTTTGCATAAATAAAAATGCAAATAATTTAAATGTGATTTTTTTTTCCTTTCTAGAGTTTGTCTTCAAAGTTTCAGGTACCTAGGAAAACGCAATATAATAAGGTAATAATTTTAATTTCCAATAGGTTAATCTGGTTTTTCAGAAAGAATTATGACACATTAATGCATCAAGTTAGACTTAAAAATATATGATAGGAATCTTAAATTGCAAATAAGATGATAAAGTTGACCTCACATTAGAAGTTTGAGAACTGTCCATAAAGCCGCAGAGGTAGAAAATCACAAAGCAAACATTTCTAAGAGGAAACCACATTTTGGGCATCTTGGAACAAATGTATCTGCCTATATTGGGATAAAACTGGGAAGATACCAATTTAAGAAAATATTCCTAGTAAACAAAAAAGAAAAATTAATCAGGAATAACTGTGCTGCCGTTCTTTTCTCGTGCACCACAGCCCAGCCCTCAGCATGGCTGCTGCATCCACAGGGGGCTCTCCATTTCCAGAAGGAAATGTGATTTTCTTTTTCACAGCATGTGAATTTGTAGTTACCATTCTTTACTTATATATAAAACACAAACACTGAGCTATGATGAAAATACCTGTTTTTCTTGCAGAAAAATTGCTGCTGCATTTAAATTTGTGCAGTCCACCCAGAACAATGGAACTCTCAAAGGGTCGAATCCTTCCTGCCAGAACTCAGGCCTCTTGTCACAATGGTAATGCCACATCTGCTTGATATTTAAAATTATATTGTGTGTACATGTTTGCGTATATCTATGCATGTATCTGTGGGGTGTGGACACACATGCATGTGTGCACACATGTGTGTGTAGGTGTGTATATATATATTTCAAACCAAATGCAGAATTCAACTATGTTTCTCTGAAGAAACTTCTTAGGTACCTCCCTATCTCCCCACTAATTGTAAAAACTTAAGAGGAAAAGACTATCACTTATTTACATGTACCAAGAGCATAATGCCTTGCATGAAATAAGGGTTAATGACTATCTTAATTTATTGAACCTGAAAAGGAATAATTCCAGTAAATGCCTCATTTAATGTTTGCTAATCTCCCAGTGACGGAGTAACATGTGAAGTCATGAATCCCCATTATTTTTAGTAATTTTAGTGTTTTAGCTGTGTTCTTACAGCTGAAATTGCTTTTTAAAGGGTAACAGGCAAAGAGGAAGTATGGATGGCCACATAAGCTCATTTTAGATTCCTCGTCATTAGACAGATTCTGCTGGCATGTAGGATATTCATTAACCTATTTTATGGGAAACATTTGGCCTGGAATCCTACCTTAAAGCTCCTCTGGGTCTACTAAATAAGAAGCCTTTGCTAAAACTTTTTCCAGTTTGATTTATTCTTCCCAAAGGTATAATAATATATAATATTTTTAAATGTCTATATTTTAGAAAGGGTTTTAGAAAGAAATATTAAAGTGGTATAAAGCCAACAAATTTTGCCTCTCTGTCTATGAGGATCCCTTGAAATTGCCCCTTTGTGAGAAACTAAAGGAAAAAAATGTAATGGTGGTGTTTTGATAGTGGTAAGAAAATAGAGGACTATCAACAGTTCCTTTTTGCATTTAATGACAATAATAACCTCCCTGAGGTTCTGTACCTGTTAGATGGGTCCTTTCTGAACCATCTGGACAGATCCTGCCCATTCCTGCCCCTCCCCTCCTAGAAACTGGGGCTTACTCTGCAGGAGTTAAGACCGAAGTGAACTCAAATCCTGGAAATAATCTAGTCCCAAAGGTCCAAGCCCTCTGCCCCAGATCCCATGATTCCCTGTAGCTTCAGGAATGACCCAGACACCCCTGGCCACTGAAAGCCAAAGTCAGATCTCTTGGGACCCAGGTTCATCAGAATATTAGAGGAGTATGACACAAAGGAAATCATGGCCTCTTTTTCAAGTTTGACCCTTTAGGGTACCTCCCATTGTCTGCTATCCTCAATGGCATATTCTATTACCTTGGCCAAATGGTAGTCTAAGTCACAGATGAGAATGGGTAGTATTCCTATCACCACAGTACCACTGGCTCATTCCCCTAGCTGGAAGTGCCAAGGAGGCATTGAGTGGGAGCCATTGCAGGTCACGGTCATTGCCCTGGGGAAGGCGCCCCCCAGAGGCCCCAGCTCTCTCTACGCAACACGGATCCTGTGTCAATAGGACTCAAATGGAAAGATGAAACATGAAGCATTTCCAAATATGAACATCTAGGAGAGCAAGAGTTGTTTTAGACTAGATTTTACTTTTTCACATTTTGCCTCCTAAAAATAATTTCACACAATGGAGCTATCCAGCATTGTAATACATTTTAATATCTGCCATTCTGCCTTCCTGATCTACCAATAACCAGCCTCACATCCACAGAATCCCATGATTCATTAAATACTAATGAATATGCTTATACAGATTTAAATTCATTATTACTCTTCTATTATCTTTCAGTATTGCTTATCTTTCTGAACCTTTCTTTTGGCTTAAATAGAACTTCTTCAGAAGGATTTTTGAAGTCCCTTGCATTACGTCCACTTTAATTAATATTTTCAATAAAGAGTCTCAATTCAAAAAATGGTTTTATGTTTGCCTCAATCCAGAATACTTGCATGCACACTTGGATGTCACACCCCCGTTACTTTAACCATTTTTCCCATTTAATTTTCAGGATGAACACCAATCCCAGTCATGAAGGACACAAGCAGCACAGATCACAAACGTTACCTATAATTCGAGGCAAAAATGCACTTTCCAACCCCAAACTCTTACAGATGTTAGACAGCACCATGACCAGTGAGTAAATGAGAAATAATGGGAACAGATGATTATCGGTTTTTCTCTAGACAGCTGTAGGATGTGAAATGCATTATAATGTTTCAGAAATGGAAAGATCACTGTGGCGCTGCTGAGGTCACCATTTTTCAGGCTTGCTGCAGCCTGGGGGTGCTTAGAGAGGGACTCAGCACGATGTGCTTAGGATGTATAGTGTTCTTATGAGGAAAGAAGAGGGAAAGCAGAACTCTCAGTATCAGATGCTTAGTGCGGCTCCTCTGAAAACATGGCCTTCGGCATTATGAGGGTTATGCAGTCCTCTCTCAGTCAGGTTACCTACTGGCTGCTCTGTGGGAAGAGGAAAACAGTGTCCATGGCCTAGAAATAGAAAGCATGACATCTTGAGTCCAGTGATGCACGCACTTCAGCTTGTGAGTGAGGAAAAAACGAAACCAGAGTTCTGCATCATATAAATGTTAGTGATTGTGGACACATGACCACAGTGAGCCATGTGAAGGTATGTGCTGTATCCTATAAATATATTTAATGCTTTTCTGAGGAGGCCATAAATGCAGGTAGTCCTCTGAAACCGTACATTTGGTGTCCTAGCCTGGGGCCCTACTTGACCCAGACTAACTCTGGAAGAAATATGAATCTGGCAATGACGGAATTAGTGGGAAAGATGTAAGAAGTGATAGAAGTAGACCACTCTGGTCTTCAGACTCTGCAGATGAACATAGGGAAAGGGAACACACACTGTCTTAGTTGAAGCTGCTACAAGACACCATAGACTGTGTGACTTAAACAACGTTGATTTCTCACAGTTTTGGAGGCTGGGAGGTCCAAGATCAAGGTGCCAGTAGATTTAATGTCCAGTGAGAACCCACCTCCTGGTTTGCAGCCGGCTGGGCTGACTTTGTGCTGTGTCCTTCCATGATGGAGAGAGAAGGGCCATTGTTCTGGTGTCTTTTCTTAGAAGGGACCAATCCCACTCGTGGGGCTTCACTTTCATGACCTAATGACCCTGCAAAGAGTTCATCTCCAAGCACCATCACACTGGAATTCACATCAACATATGAATTTGGGGAGACACAAACATTTAGCCTATATAATCCACTAAAGATTCTTTCTGGTGTTTTTGATTCAGCCCATAATGAAGTTGAATAAACAAAAGTGTTTTAATACATGATTCATTAAAACACCAGTAAACACTGAGTATGTAATAACAAAAGAAAGCCCATGATAGGATACAAAGCGATACCTTAGATGTCTCCATGCATGTTCTGCTCTGTACTTTTAGGCAGTTCCAATGAAATAGACATCGTGCACCATGTGGACACAGAGGCCAATGTAGCCACAGAGGTTTGCCTGACTATTCTGGACCTGCTGTCTCTGTTTACTCAGATTCACCAGGTGAGTGTGATCACAGCCTCTTCTGCAATGTGATAAAATGCAAGGCATAAAAGTCATGTGATGTCAAGAACCTGAATTAAAATATTTTATGAAGTCACTTAACCTTATGTGAATCAACCTAAGTGTTAGTGGAAACCATGTTAAAGATGAGATACAGATTTTATCAGGAGTTGACTATTGCTCAATTGATATCTCTTCAGTGAAATCATACCACTAAGTACTATTAGAATAGCTGAAGTTACCACGACTGACTGTACCAAGTTATGGCAAAGATATGGAGAAACTGGAACTCTCATTTACTAGTAAGGGGAATGCAAAATGGTATACACACTTTGGAAAATGGTGTGTCAGTGTAAAACATTAAACACGTATCACATCAGTCATGTGACCCACCATCCCTATACTAGGAATTTACCTAGCAGAAATAAATGCATTTGTCCACACAAACCTCTGTGCACAAATATCCATGAAAACTTTATTTTTAATAACTAAATTCTGGAAACAACCTAAATGTGCATCAACAGGAGAATGGCTTTAAAAAATGGTGTTGTATTCATATAATCAATACAGTTCAGTTGTGCTCAGTAAAAGAAACCAAACAAAACAAAGTATATACTGTACAGTTCCATTTATATAACATTTTATAAAATGCTAACTATAGAAACTGAATGTTAATTAAACCTTGGTAAAGCTGCTAAAGACATTAGCTGCACCTAATGAGTTCACGGATGTTAAGATTTGAACTATGAAAAGTTGGATGTGTTGAATAAAGTCTACATCACACCTAATGAGTACACCAAGAAAGTCCTGCAGGTGAAAGGTCAGCCTGGTGGTAGACAAAGCAATCACCGCATTTTAATTTTTATGGCTCAGTGGAAATGTCACTCAAAGCTCATACCTCTTACAGGCTTCACAAATGCCCATGAAGGCTTGCCTGTCTGTGACCGTATCTCTTACCTCTCTCACGACCTCAGCCCACTCCTATGCTCAGACTATTCTGATCTTTAGTCCTCAGCCTTGAAGTCACAAGCTCTTTTCCTTCTCCTGTTCCTGACTCAAGTCTCCCTCTTTGGTCAGCATCCCAGATTTTCCCATGGCACACTCTTCAGCTCACACGTCAGTCCTTCCGTTAGAAAGGTCTTACCTAACCACCGCATCTAAAGTATAACCCTACCCCTACAGCAATTACTTTCTATCATAACATATCATTCTACTCTATTTCTCATTTAGTAATTTTTTTTTCAATCACTGCTATGTCAGCTTCACCAGGCCTTCTCTTCTTATTCAGCATTTTATTTCCATCACCCAGAATTGTGCTACCACTGTGTAGATTCACAAAAAATATTTGAGAGAATTCAGGTATCCTTACCCTCCTCCCAAATAACTTTGTTAACTTTCCAGAGACAACTCCAGCAATCTGAATGTCAAAATTCACTGATGAAACGAGTCTTCGATACCTACATGCTCTTTTTCCAAGTCAACCAGTCAGCCGCAGCGCTGAAGCATGTGTTCGCTTCCTTGAGACTGTTTGTGTGCAAGGTAAGAGCGCCCCAGCTCCGACGACAGGGTAACAACCAGTGCACGCTAGTCCTTAAGTCTTCTGGTATGGAGGGAAGGTATGTTTTCTTTCATTTTGCTATATTGGTTTTAGTAAATTGTTTATTTGGTTTTATTAAACTCCTTGATTCATCGCCTCAGCATAACCTCAGAGCCTGGACAGCCTGTCTGCTTGAATATCAAAAGGGAATGAAATTAACCTCTGGCCACCAATTCTTTGAGGTCTCAGTGTTTGTGGCAGAATTAGGGAATATGCACACCATGAACTGTGAAGTCCATTCATGTCAAGTGAAGGTTCCATATGAAAGTAGCTATAGCGATGACCTTGGAGGGCCCCTGTGGCTTTACAATGTGGGGCAAACAGAAAACATCTCGAAGCTCTCACTCAGCCCTTTTGGGCTATCATTATTTATTCCTGCAAGGGATACTTACAATATAGAGAATCATTATGTCTAGAAAAAAAGAGGAATACTAACATAGATTTTAATAAATAATAGTATATACTCTTCCACTTGCAAATAGAAGAAAAGACTGGGTTAAAAGAAAAGAAAGAAGGATTTCATTCTAGGGAATTTTAAAATACTGGAGAGAACAGAGCACAGGGGAGGAGTGCAGCTGACCTCACCAGTGTTTCCCTTCCCGTAGTTTCCTTCAGCATTCTTCCAAGGGCCTGCCGACCTGTGTGGATCATTCTGCTATGAAGTCCTAAAATGCTGCAACCACAGGTCACGGTCAACTCAGACAGAAGCGTCAGCACTCCTCTACTTCTTCATGAGGAAGAATTTTGAATTTAACAAGCAGAAGTCAATTGTCCGATCCCACTTACAAGTAAGTGCTGCTAATTTTCAGTAATGCTGTTTGTGTCCAAGCCACTCCTCTGTTTCAGCGTTGATAAGAGCCTGCTGTCTGCAGAGCAACCAGGTACCAATGCCTCTGCCAGATTCCGCTCTTAAAGGTGCCCATCACACTGAGTTCTGATTCATGGGCTGAAGGCAGTTGGGCAGAAATCAGCAAGGCCCATAACTCCACCTGAACTTCTCCTTTCTTCAGCCAGGATAGAATTCTTCACCAATATAATGTACAGAGTATACAACTCAAGAATCCACGGCTTTTCTAGGATGCCTAATCCCACCAGATCCTAAATGCATGAATTTCTTTCTTCAAGGAATCCTAAGATTCTTGCAACCTTCCTTAAGTATTTAAATTTATAAGAAAATCCCAGGATGGGCCTTCTAAAGATTTAATACATAACAATGTCATTCATTGGGCCTACAGGGAGAAATTAACAATACATGCATCCAATCCAATGGATTTCTTTATGACTCCTATTTCTGAGTTACTTATTTCTGTGGTTCCATTTGTCTTTTCTCTTTCAGCTCATCAAGGCTGTAAGTCAGTTAATAGCCGATGCTGGGATTGGAGGCTCTCGGTTTCAACATTCCCTTGCAATCACCAATAATTTTGCTAATGGAGACAAACAAATGAAAGTAAGAAATGGTTTGTAGGCTTTTTAAATAATTGGGAACAAACTAAACTGGAGTATTTTGTGAGATATCTAAATTAATAAAAAATGCAAATTTTATATATTGAGATTTTGAGTCCTTGCATTAAGTCTGCATGTTTGAACTGATAATCAGTTCTGACGCTTTCAGAATATAATCTGCTAAGTGGAATTTCCAAGACGTGGGGTTGAATAGTGTGTGACAAGGAAACACCACAAATACTCAAACATCCAGACATCCAATGATTCTCTCATAATTCCATTCTTGGCCAAATTTATCTTATCTCTTGTTTAAAACATTCTGAAGAATTTCCTTTAGTCAGGATACTGAAAAGCCCAGGGGTGGAGCCTGGCTTCAGGCATGGCTAAACCCAAGGGCCAAAATAATGTTTTCAGATGTCCTCCCCCTGTCTATATTTGCCCATCTTCCTACCTCTCAGTTTAAATTTCCACGTTGTTTGTTCCAGTTATGGGTAGGCTTTCCCCATGAGTTCATTCTTTCAAAAATTCTAAGGATGCTGGTAGTATTCCCTGAGTGGAAAAAGGACCTTGTCCCATAGTGCCAGCTGAAGTCCCAGAACTGAATCTCTTTCATCCAACCTTGTGTCATATGCCCATCCCTAAACCAATCACTGTGGCCTGGTGGGAACCAAAAGAATATGATCGACTCAGCCAGTATCATGTGCTCCCCTGACCTCGGTGCCTGGGAATGAAGTGGATCCCTTCAAATCACATGAACATGAGGCAGAGAGGAGAGCATCTCAAAGGCCAATCAGGATACTATTACTAGAAGGTGGGATGGAAGGTCAAAAATGTAACCTACTGCAATTCTTAATTCCAAATGTGCATAACCACAATCGCAATGCATAGGACGCATGTATAAAGCATGTGCATACTTATGAGCAATATATAGGATGCACCAAACTGTGATGCCAAGCCATAATTCGTAGCCTAACTTCTGAAAGCTAAGCAGATAATGACTCGGGCTCTCTCTGTTCCAAAGAACAGCAGTTTCCCAGCAGAGGTGAAAGATCTGACCAAACGTATAAGGACTGTTTTGATGGCCACGGCTCAGATGAAGGAGCATGAGAAGGACCCCGAGATGCTGGTGGATCTCCAGTACAGCCTGGCAAACTCCTATGCGAGCACCCCCGAGCTACGGAGGACCTGGCTGGAGAGCATGGCCAAGATTCACGCGAGAAATGGAGACCTGTCCGAGGTGATTGGCAAGGGCTGTCACTCTCCATCGGCATTGTCCTTTCTACCAGGGCGATGGGACTTTCATTCACAGCAGGAACATAAAACATGATCATATTTTCCCACTAATCTGGATATAGCCTAATTATACATTACATGCATTAAATTTGCTGCCTGACCCCCTGTAAATGAAATCAAATAAAGGCAAGTTTATAGGGACAATTGTAGGCTATACTGTGCTGAGCTGAATTCTATAAACCTAAGGCTAAGGAGGATGGCTGTAAGGGTTCTGGAAATTCAGACTTATATAAGTTAGGGGTCTGTGTTTTAAAGCTTCTTCCCTGTAATTGGAGGTGGATGGGGAAGCTTGCCACCTCAGTGAGTAAACTCAGGCTGCGGTGATCCGTCCTCACTGGCAGCCAGTCTGCACAGGTGATGGAGAAAGTGACACTCCCAAGAGCCACATGAGTAAAGAGAGGGTCCACTGGGTGAAGGTTACAAATCCATGGCCTAACATTTTTATGTCAGTTTAAATGCCCTGGGGATTTATAAGCAGCAATTCACAGATGGCTTCTGGACACCAAACCGGAAAGTTCTGCTTTGTTCTCAGAAATATGCCCCCTTTGGGAAGAGATTCACTTGTCTCGGGTAGTCCTAAAGCTCTTCTAAACGCTTGTGAGGGACTCTGGGGTGGAAACAGAGCCTCGCTTGGTGGCCATTTGATGAGGACAAGAATGCAAAACTCCATTTCCCTTGGACTGCCCTAAAAATGGGAAAATTCCTCCATAAAACTTCAAAGGGAAAAGCGGAAGTCTTCAACAAGTCCTAGTATGTGTTCAGCAATGTTTAAGGCTTTACAGGAGATATTAGGGAAAGATGAAATGTCGCCCGTGTCATCTGGTTGAGGGGAACAGACACTATACACTAGGACACTAGGACTCACTGTTTAACCAAAGGCCGCCTTGCGAGGCAGCCACTGTAAAGATAGCACATATCCGAGTGAGGACTGTCGCTGGAGGCAAGAAAAGTAGGAAGGCAGCTTTCGCTGTTTCCAGATTAGATCCAGATGCTATAGTTTACAGTTTTCACAAGAAAAGAGAACTGTGGATTCAAATATATATTTATAAATATATAAATACATGTTTATATATATACGCACACACATATGGTATGGGTGGGCAGAAGTAGGTTTACAGCTATGAGTACGCAAAACACAGTTTATTCAGCTATTGTCATAATCATAACCTGCATGTCTTTTTCATTATGAACAACTGCAAATCTGCTTTTGCCCAGCCCTGTATATACTTAGATAAAGAGAAAGAGAGAGAAACTTAGGTATTAGGGAAGGAAGGTGAATGGGAAGATTCTTCAGGCCAACTCATTCATCCACCTGAAAACTGCTGAAATCTAATTGATTCTTAGTTATGTTACTAAAAGGATTCTTCCACATATGCTGATGTGGGATACTCTTCACCTGAGGTTTAGGCAAAAAGCTGAATGCACAGTGTGCCCTCCGCTGACACTGTCTCTGTCTCACTACAGGCTGCCATGTGCTACATCCACATCGCCGCCCTCATTGCAGAGTACCTGAAAAGAAGGGGTAAGGGGACTGGGGGAGGGGGGCAACGCCCGGGAATCCACATGTTGCAACCTAACTTAAAATTCATTTATTAATTTTAGATTTTTTAACCTTTTATGTCCCATTAAGCAACATTAGTTGTCACAAATGTGTCTAATTATATCGTGCTCTGAAGTTTTAACTCTCTCTTTCATGTCGTTATCATGTTGATTTTACGTACAGCAGGGCTGTCAGCTTCTTAGTTGGAATGAGAGTGACGCGTCGGTTAACGATGTGTAGTTTTGTAAGCTTGAATTAACACAGCCGTGCAGCAATGTGCTAACCTCATCTCGCACTACCATAGGTTACTGGAAAGCAGAAAAGATTTGCACACCGTCCCTGCTCTCGGAGGAAGTCCACCCCTGTGATAGCAACCCATTACTAACAAGTCCCGGTGGCGGAAGTGAGTGGTCTAACCGAGCGCCTTTACCCCACGGAACCGTGCGGAAGAAATTAAGCTGCAGCTTAAATTTTACTTCAGAGAAACTCTTGACTGTATTCCTGGAAGCAAAAACTGTGTCAGACATACATAACTCACTCTGTAAAATCCCGAAGTTCCTAGCTTTCAGAAGTCCCATTCCTTCAATTTTTATGAAGTTTAGATTACTGAATAGTTTTCAGCAAATAGAACTTCATCTTATCCTATATTATTATGAGTTATGGCCATATTTTGCTACCAATTTGCCTGCTGGTCTGCCTTTGGGATTTTATTCTGAAATTGATGAATTATTTAAAATTGCAAGAGAAGTCTATTTTATTTTTGAAATGTAATAAAACTATTTTAAAAAAGGATGTAAAATGAACACATGTAACTAGAGTGCATTTACAGGACTATAGTTATAATGAGCATGTCCCATTTCCTTTTTCAAATGCATAACTGATTCTGGCAACTTATATAATACTTTATAATATTGATTTCCATTGATTAGAAATATTCTACCTTCATGTCTGATAAAAAAAGATTTTATAATGATGACTAAATAATTACTCTTTGTAAAAACATTTGGCAATATAGTTAACACATTTAATCCATTTTCTTTTGCAAAAGTTTGCTCAAACCCAAAGTTTATGAGCTGCAACATGCCTCACAACGTAAGCTTCAAAGAGCTGTGGAAAAGTCAGTGTATAAAAAATAGAAACAAACCACTAGATATAAAGATTAAAGTACTAAACAAAAGGTACTGAACTTTAGTTACAGTATTTTGGGAATGTAATTTGTCCCTTATTCTTTTAAATATGGATGTATTTTCTAAAGAATCTCGGTGGATTTTACAAAGAAGACCTTTGAACCAAATGACCGAAGTGAACTGTGGGACTGTGCGGTCACTTGCTTGGGGACCTTGGAGAAGAGACCAGGCCCAGCATCACAGCTCACTCCCACACTAAAAGTCAGGGACCTGCTCCCTCAGTTCCGGATTTCCGGTTGAGCCTTTCTTTTATATGCAAATCACCAAAATCATTATTGTTCTGTTTAACATGCCCTCCTTCCCCAGCTATTTTTTATCATTACCAGATACTACACAGTTCCATAAAGACTATTTCAAATTCTAGCTAAAAAAACAAAATTGGAGAAAACTGATAAAACTAAGTGTTAATTGAGAAGTTGTGGAAATTTATATCCCAAAATGTTGTGTGAACTTTAATATTCAAAACATTTTAAATATCCACTTTTAGACCTGAAATAATATTAGAATATATCATACCAATAGAGAAAAGAATGCATTTGTTTAGTAAACTTTACATTAAGGAATGCAATCATTTATGAGGCACTAGCATATATGCATATCATATAGTTGAAGTCCTTGATTCACTTTTTGTTACAATGTTTCTAAGTCAGAGGAGTAAACTATCCCTTCAAACAAAGTGTGAATGGTAATAATATGGGTAAATATAGATGACTCCAGAAAACACAGCTCTAATAATGACCATCATCCTGTGAGAAATCTGTCGTGACATTTCCTGCCACAATCAATTATCATATATTTTAATATATGTTTAATTACAGCAGGAATATTATTATAGAGATGTAGAAATGTAGACTTCTTAATGCAAGGATTAGACTGCAATAATTATTATAGTTATAATTTTTAGCACGTTTGGAGGTGATGATTAAGTTACATAGCCAACGAGCTGATACTTAAAGCTTCCCCACAGAAGCTTTAGCTACAACTCCAAAAGCCACTGCTCACGTCAGGAACTGGACCGGGCTCCATACTGGAGCAGCATCTGTTAGTCACCAATAACAAGTCTGGGAGTCAGGTGCTGTTGCCCCATCCTGATCACAAATGAGAAAACCAAGAGAAGTTCAGCAACCTGCCCTGGAGCTCGCAGTTAGTTTGTGGCGGCTGAAGTTCAAGGCTGGGCTGTCACTCAAGGCTGTGTGCCTGACCACTCATATTCCCCACCATTCAGATCCAATCCCTCCTCGAGGAACATACCCATTATCAACTGTTTTCATATATATTTGCAGAGTCAGGCCTTTTTTAAATCTTGGTAGCAAAGATGCTAAAAAACAATTAAGAAGTTTTCTAGATAATGCCAAAGAGTAAAAGTGAGTGAGTATCGGGCACTGCCTTTATAACGCACTGATCATAAGAGGTATTTTCTCAAATGTCAATCTTTTCAACCATCCCTTGAGATAGACATTAATGCCCCCAGCCTAACAAATGTGAGAGGCAGGCTCAAGGAGCCTAGCTCAACCAGAACACTGGAGCTACGTCAACCTGCAAATCGCATTGTCTGCCCATAACCCTACGCCAGCTTCTTAGAGAAAACCTGTCACCGGAAAACACTACAAAATTACAAAAGGGTGACACTGGTTGCCTGGCAGAGAGCATTTACCAACAGTCATAGTCTAGCCATCTCGTCAGCTGTGTGAGCATTATGCTGCCACCTATAATGTCATGAAGAAGGGCATGGTCTAATCCAAGCAATGTCTGACTCAAATAATAACGTTGCATTTCTCTTATTCCTCTCAAGGCATGTTCTCCATGGGCTGGCCGGCTTTTCTGAGCATTACCCCAAATATTAAAGAAGAAGGAGCAATGAAAGAAGATTCGGGAATGCAAGACACACCATACAATGAGGTGAGAGCAAAATTATCGAGTATACAGTAATTTAGGAAAAAGATGCTTTGAATTATAATATTAAACTAAATAGGGAGGACAAGATCTCATTCAGAAGTTAAATGATGTTATACTATGACTGGGGCAAAATGAAATACAGGTTAAAATTAAGCTAAGATTAATCAGTATCAGATTTTGTGATGAAGCATAGTTTTCAATGAAAATTTAAGCTAAACTTTACTTCTTTAAGATGAATCCAAATATATATGATCAGCTCTCCTATAAGATAAATAATTTCTAGTCCTTTTGTAAAAGTAGTAAAGGATGCTGAAATTGTTGTGAGCTGTTCATAACTTTTTTAATACATTAGAAAGTTTATTTACAAGTACATTTGAACAGAGAGGTACACTAGTTTCTGCAGAAAATCCCCTGATATGTAAGCCTTGGTTATTTTTCACTAATAAAAATAAGCTTTCTACTGGGAATAACTTAGCAACAGTTCTAATGAAGAAAATAACACCCCCTCATCAAATAAGTAAAATATTACATAAATTAATTTGTTAATCATAATATTGCATAGATTGAAAAGAATGCAGAAAGCAAATTTGGGGGTGGATTTTAAGGAAATTTTACATATGGTTCTACATTAATTCAATGTACATTGCAAAAAGACATTGAATGTAACTACATATTTATATTAACTAATTCAAATAATGTTTAAGAATCTTTTCTTAAAAGACACTGTTGGAAACATTCCAACAATACTATTCACTTGCTTAGAGAGTATGTACTCTGATTCAGTTGAACATTTGTTAGACCACTAGTGCATGTGAGGCAGGAAGTCAAAAGTGGGGGACGCAGACGAATCAGACATGACTCTGGCCCTCAGAGAGCTCAGGATCTTAAGAAAGACAGACTTCCTTCAGAGTGGGTAGTACCCAGGCTGAGAGCCACTGACCATATATCTAGGTATCATATATGGCTGCAGTTAAAAAGGAACAACTTTTTATGTGAAAGTGGTTGGGATAGAGACAGATAAGGCATAAATAAAAGTTCTCCAGACTTTGGGACTTGGTCTTGACATTTAGTAGGACTTGAAGGTGTCAGTGAGAAAATAAAAAACAAAACAGGCAAACGTATAAAGGTGAGAAAGTATCCTAAGAGTGGCGTGGATGGTCTGACATGGCCGAAGTGCGAAGTCAAAGGCAGGGTGCCGAGAGAGAGGCTCTGCAGGGGTGCTGCTGCCTGATGCTGGAGCTGCTTGAATGCTGTGCCAGCAAGCGTGGACGGTCAGAGAGCGGAGTTCCCGTGAAGGTTTAGGGCAGTGGGGCTCTCAGGGTCGGATCTATGTTTCAGGAAGCAGGATTACTGGACAGCATGCCATAGGACCAGCTGGAGTGAGAAGTCAGACTCGGAGGCTTCTGACTCCTGCAGGGGTGTGGAAGTGAACAGGGGTTTGATGTAAGTCGGTGACAGTGAGAGTGGAAAGAAAGAGGCAGAACTGAAGGCTCTTCATAGGTTTAAATAAGCAAGTCTGAGGGACTAATCAGCAGCTGGCAGTGAGGGAAAGGGCGTGATCCAGATGACATCAGAAGTGCTTGCTGAGATTGGGGAACACAGAAATCCCAGGCTAAAAAAAACTGACAGGGCAGCAGTTTTGAAATTAAGCTTCAGGGATGAGCTATAACGTTAGTTATGTGAGATCTTGCTTTGGTCGGGGGCTGCAGAACATTCTGGTGGAGCAGCTGTACATGTGTGTGGAGTTTCTCTGGAAGTCTGAGAGATACGAACTCATCGCCGATGTCAACAAGCCCATCATTGCCGTCTTCGAGAAGCAGAGAGACTTCAAGGTATGTTTCCAAAACCATCGTTACAACGCCCTACTTTAGATTGGTTAATGGCTTCCTGTTTGCAAAAGGAGAAACTCTCCATGTTTGATGTCCGCATCATCATCATGAAACCCGTTGATTTATGGTTTCAGAAATTGTCCGATCTTTACTACGACATCCACCGGTCATACCTGAAAGTCGCAGAGGTGGTGAATTCGGAGAAGCGGCTCTTTGGTCGGTACTACCGTGTGGCATTCTACGGGCAGGTGAGTTCACTAGAGGTGGCATGACCTGTAAATTCCATTGATCATTCGAATGTTGTCTTTAATTCTTTATGAGGCATCTAACTCCACATGCCAAAGGACTGAGGGGTGTGGGTGTGGGTGCCTCTGGGTATATTTGAGTTGTCCTCTGGGTGTGTGTCCAGAGGAAGGTACTCAGCAGAGAACCCCAGAGGTCTTAATACAGATGAGTTTAAACAGTGATGTCTAACTTCTTAGAGGAGAAAGGCATTTGTTTTTTTGGCATCCTCTTCTCATTTCATCTCAAAAGATCAAATTGTAGGTTTGTATCATATGTCAAAGTGAAATTAAATTTAATGTGTGTTAAGAAATGAAATTCATAGCATTCTAAGTAATAAAGAATTCCTAGGGGTTTCACTGTACCTAAGGCACAAACTTTGGACTTTATAGTCATGCATTTTCTTTTCTCCTTCTTTCAAACTGTCATTGCTTCTAGGCAGAACACCCTATGATTGTTTTGTTTCCTGTATGGCAGGTCAACATACTTCATAATTTTAAGGTTGCTGTTCTCAGCTCACAACATATACAAAAAACAAGGATTGACAATATTAGCTGGCCATGGTACTGGCCTAAAAACAAAGTGGATGTATTACATATTAATTATGAATGTGTCTGACTAGGGTTTTAAGTGGGATAGACCCTGGCACCATCCTGTTCTTTTCAGGGAAGTTTATAACTATTGCATTTCAGCAGACATATTTTAGGCCATAACTTGTGTGGAGAAACATTCCATCCTTGTTTTTTCACAGTTGGAATGATTCTCAGCCTTCTCATTTCCTTTTTATTCTCCCCCAACCCCTGTGTAAGGCGCTATTGCACATAGCTCTTGTCCCCCACGGAATCTTATAAGGGTCAAATGTAGTGTGGTCATTGTAGATCATTTCCTGTTGAAGTTTTTGAAACATAGATATTTTCTACTAACCACTGAAGGCAGTTTAAAAACTAACTTCTGAATTAATCAAGATAGCTGCTCTCACCCTGGCTAGTGTGGCTCATTGGATTGAGTGCCAGCTTGCAAATCAAACAGTCACTGGTTCGATTCCCAGTGAGGGCACATGCCTGGGTTGCGGGCCAGGTCCCCAGTTGGGGACCTGTGAGAGGCAACCACACTTTGATGTTTCTCTCCTCTTTCTCCCTCCCTCCCCCTCTCTCTAAAAATAAACAAATAAAATATATTTTTTAAAAAGACAGATGCTCTGTACCTGGAAAGGAAATGTTACTGAGTAGCCACTTACCATAAGCAAGCAGATCCTGCCCCAGTGTCCCCACTGCAGAGCAGCAGCAGAGAAAGCCAGGGGTGTGAGGAACAGATGTGGGAGATGGTCTATGGTAAGAAGCTAAGTTTAGACATTTGGGGGATCCCTGGAAAAGAATCTGAACTTTCTGAAATGATAGAACATGTTGGGGACAGAGAAATGTAGAAATCTGCAGGAGAGTAGGAGAGAAAAATGGAAGTGATATCTTGAAAGTCAACAAGAAACAAAAAATAAACATTTTTGACCTTGCTGAAACATTAGCGAAAAACAAAAAACATCGAAAAGGGGATGTGGGGTTGAGGGGTTAAGGGGAAGGAGGTTCTCCAGGGAATGGCAGCACAGTAGTGACACTCAGATGTGCGCTCAGCAACTTGCATTGGAGGTGACAACCCTTTGGGCGATCTTTCCAATGACAAAGTGATGGACTGCCGTTAATACTGTGGTTGTGAACCAGCTTGCCTGCCTGGTGGCCTCTCCAACCAGCACCTAAGATACTGGCTGCTGAACAGGTGGAAACAAATCAGGCTGCTTTCCCACCAGATTTTAATGCAAATGTTTACTCTTTTCTTCTTTTGGTCTTCATTGTTCCAGGCTGTGGTAAGTTCCTTCTCTCTCTCTCTCCTCTCTCTCTCTCTCCATTTGCATGTCCTAAAAATTCTCACACTTCCCTCTGTATGGTTTTACTGAACCTTAACTTTTTTTGTGCCAATCAACATTTGGTCCAAAAGTGAGATAATCCTGCTTGCATTCATTTGGGCATCATCCTGCATTTCTTGAACTAAACTGTATTTACTCCAGTTATCTGAATTACAAAAATGTATCTTTTCTTGTTCATATATAATCTCTTTCTGCACAACCATAGGTACGGTCTGAAAACCTACATACATGCACACACACTCACACAGATAAACATGGACACCATGTATTTGAAACATGTGGATGGTAGACTCAGCATTGGAGATTGCCAGCTAATCAGGCCACTGTGTTGCAGCTGGTTAGGGAGGGTTAGAGAGAGCATGGGGTGCTCATAATTTCTCATTTTGAAGTGGTGGCCATTGATGGGCACCTTTCCAGTTCCTCAAAGGACACTGCCTTTTTCCATGTGAGTGCTGTGAAGAAACAGGGTTCTCCACTGTGGTGGCTCTGAGCATTCTCAAAAGTGATGGTAGTAATTCCCAATACACAGGCTGAACAATGGGCTAAATCTTTACCTTAGGCGGTCAGGTTGAGTCTCCTGGGATGCAGAAAGAAACCACGTAAGAGTTTTGGAGGACAAGCAGAGGCATAAATCACATGCTAGTACCTGGAGCTCTGGGGCACAGAATTTTCTTTGTATTGTTTTGAACCATGAGAAATTGCCCATGTTCGACCATTAGTTTACTGGCAAAAAAAAAAAAAAAATGGCAACCTCATGTGGTTCAACATAAGTATTATTGATTTAAGTGGAAAGACAAATTCTTTTGATATCCACATGTCATCCGCATTCAACTCTGCTTGTCTGTTTGGTACATACTTTTTTGTAATTCTTTCCGTCCCTTCCCACATCCATACCACATCGGTATTTCCTACCTTCACTTATAAATTTGGGGCCATGTGTCCTTAACTCACCTACTAAACGAATACTTGGAAATCCCTGTACTAAATAGACTGAGGGGGCAATGGGGAAGGACTGGGGAGAACTACTTTCAAGTGTCCTAACTTTGTTCTTTTTGCAGATTCCTCAATAAACTGTGCTGATTGTGTGCCTAGTTTTTTTATTTTAATGCTACCGGTATTCATGATTATCTTTTATTGATTCCAATTTGAGCCTAAAAGGCAGAGGAGTCTGTTAAGTCTGCAGACCCAAGGGCATGGCTAAGCAGGGTCCCAACCTCCAGCCTCCTCTGACCAAGGAGGTGAATGGAGGTCATCCAGATAAGCAGCAGTTTAGAGCCTGGGTCCTCATTGTGCAATGGTTTCAGGTACCTGTCCCAAAACACCAAATGGAGATGGGAACTATGATATTGAACAGGAGCAGACAGTGTACTGCACTTCACACATGATGATAAAGGAATACCAAATACACTTGAACATTCCCCCCAATGCATGCATAATGAAGGTTCCAAAGACCTAAGATAAAGTCTTTGGAACTTAATTACCATCATCCCCATGGTCAAAAACAATTCCTTTTTCCATGAGAGTATCTTATATCCATGTAAAATTCACCTTTCAATATCCAGATTGGCATGCCTTGCAATTGTGTGTCAAAGATTATGCAAATAGCATATTCAATAGGTTCTTTGCCTCCATAAAGGCCTTGGATAAACCCTTAGGGTCCTAGGGTGGACTAGAATTTTCATATTACAGTATTGGCTAGAGTAATTCAAGTAATATCTGTCTGCAATGAGCTAGACACTAGAAAACAAGTTGAACCTTTAAAAACACAAGGCTTGCATAGCATGAGTTTTCTACTGCGACACCTGGCATCATTGCCTATGGAAATTTTACATAGAGCAGCCTATCTAAAGCATCCCCTGTGTCCCTGAAGTATTTATTTCCAGAGTAATGAGCAGCAGTAGTGATCAAACATCAACTGTAACCAATACAATCCTTAGGCTCTGATATTTAGCATGAAAG
Organism: Tonatia bakeri; assembly: GCA_004024845.1. Taxonomy (NCBI): domain Eukaryota; kingdom Metazoa; phylum Chordata; class Mammalia; order Chiroptera; family Phyllostomidae; genus Tonatia; species Tonatia bakeri. The sequence goes on from PVIA01001643.1 coordinate 130,120, forward strand.
CAAGCAAGTATGTGCCCAATGCATAACTTAAAATATCAGAGGCCCCTAGGAAGAGTTTAAGTGAAAGTCCTGGGGAATTTTACCCCATTCACCAAAGGATGTAGATTCCTTGGTTCTCAGCCATGCCTACGTGGGTATAGGTGCCTCTCAGAATCTTGATAGAAAGGAGATTGGGTGAAGAGTGATGGTACATGTGTAGTTTCCAAAACCACCATCTCCATTTGGGAGTGTGGTACAACCTTCTGGCTCCCCACCTATATGAAAGTCACTAATGTAGGCCATATACATGTATAATTGAGTTCCTATTTACATGGAACCATATCTCTGCCTGCTGTTAGCTTTTCTTCTCTCAAATTTAGCCTATTATTAATATTTTTGACCCATCTTTTATTTACTAGATTCCTCTTTCAGTGCACCCCTTTATTTATGACCTTGGACTCAGTAAACTACCACAGCAGGAGGATTTATATATGATGCCCCAATAATGATCAGGGCTATTGCAACATTCTGAAGTACCTGCAAAGACACCGGAGTCGGTGACATTACTTGTCATTTTTTGAAGTAACATTTTTATCACAATCTATTGAAGTTTTATAATGCAGGCATGTTATCTCTACTGACTCAAAACCCTTGTTTGACTAGAGCAAGTGATGTTTCTTAACTGAGATCAGGCTGTTTATTGCATGGGGACATGACATTTTAGAAAATCAGCCTAGCGAGAGAAAGGCAGAGACCACAATTCCCGTCTCCTTGAATCACGGTCTACTCATGACCTGGTGTCTAACACGAAACAGAAGCTGCCCCTGGGTTCTCATCACCTCATGTCCCTGTTTATAAACCTTTTATTTCACGGACAGAGCTGGAATGGGAACCTTCTTTAGGATAGTGACCTGTGGCTCAGGGGGCTTGGCTCTGATGGTTTCCTGGGGTGGAAGGTAAGCACACATTGCCATCATCTCCAGAGCTGCTGTTTCTCTGGCTCCAAAAGCTCTTACACTGTCCCTGGTAAGCAGCAGATTAAATCCTTTATTCTGTTCCTCCAGCTCCATTCTACTGGTTTTATAAGATAGTCTTAGCAAGTTTCTATCTCCATGATAGTTAGGTAGGTAGGTAGGTAGGTAGAGAGAGAGAGAGAGATAATAGATGGGTAAATAGATTTTAATCACCATTTCCTTCTGATTGGTCACGTACCAAAATATTGAAATGAGCATCAGTAGACTTCTCGAATAAGAAAAGTATCATTTCTATGAGAGAGAAGCTGAAGGTATGTATTTTAAGTGCTCAAAACTCAGTTAAGCTGTTGCCCTGCATAGGAGCTGGAACTCACATTGCTTTGCTGACACAAGCGTGTTTTCTCTATTCTTGTCATCCTCCTCATCCTCCTCATCATACGTAACACTCAGGCACTGTCCTTAGAACCTCCCACTGGAGTCCTGAGTCTACTATTTCCCACTCTCCAGACCAAGGAGTGGGGAGGAAAGAAAGTCACAGCTCATGACCAAGGCCACAAAGGCCAGAGTAATGGCAATAAATTCTTGCTTCCCACACTCCTTTTCTGCTAACTCTGGATTCCGAAATGTGTTAGGGGCAAGAATTCCCAGTGAAAATGTCTCTTTGTGCTGGTTTTCACACTGTGGTGAGAAAATCTTTTCCTGGGATTTGGAGACATTTTTCTCACTGAAATGAAAGTGGTAAATGTTGCTTCAGCTATTGCCCTCGGGGGGTTCTGGTTGGTGGCCTCAGAAGCCGTATTTCTGTATCCATCAGTCTGTCAGTTTTAGCCACTGACTCCTGACCTTGAATCAGACAAAGCCCCACAACAACAGAGAAAACATAGCCAGCAGGAAGTCCTGTGGGAAAGGGGCCAGACCTCATCACCCACACAAAGTTGAGAGGAACAGCAGGGAGCTGATTTTCATCCTCTCAACATCGTGTGCTCGTAATCATCTGTGTTTGGTCTTAAACATTTCTCAGAAAAAAGTTCAACTGAAAACTGTTTTTAAAAGCAATAGAAACTTTTCCATTTATACCTACTGCAAAGAGACCTTTTTATTAAGATGTACGCCCATTGGAACTATTTCATTCATCTGTTTATCCATTTCACAAATGCAGAGTGACATTCCCCTCTAGACCAGGCACTGTGCTAAACAGTAGACACACCATGTTGAACAAGACACTTTCCTGACATTAAAAAGCCCGAGGTCCTTTCAGGAAATGCACAAGGAGAGAGGCAATTCATTTTGTGCTTGACAAGAACCGTGTTTGGCTTCCGCAAATACACAGCAACATCCCACTTCTGACACAAAGTAGTGTTCGCAATGGTCACATGTGCGTTGGCGAAAGTGCCTTCCAGTGTAGAGGTGCCACACCGATGCGAGTTTAGTTATTATTCTCAGACCGCCTCACATTAGCTGTGAAAAATCCAGCATGGGAACATGTGACCCATGTCATTCACACATAGTGGATGTTCCTAAATAGTCAAAAATAACCATGTTTTTAAAGTAGAGCTAAGACTCTTCGTGACCTCCGGTGTCTTTACCGGGCTCTCAGAAGCCGCTGCCTCGAGATAAATGTGAGTCAGAAGAAACCAGATGCGCGTGGATTCCTATTCCAGACTTAATCTAGTGCTCTAAGGCCACGTGGCCCCTAGGAAAAACACTGTGTCTCTTCAAAGCGAAGGAATTATAAGGGTTGCCTCATTTAGTTATCCGCAAGAAATAGAATCCTTTCTTCCTCGTTTCAAACCAGAAAGACAAATTAATAGAGGCTAAGACCTACTTGCTCCTGTGACATAAATTGAGGGCACGGTTACTTTACTTTTTTCAGCCCTATGAGGTGAAACTTTGCAAAAATGTAACAGACATAATAAAAGAGTAAACTGAGTGATGAAACTGCATACAGCTAGGTTGCATCACACCCCTCACGACAATAACATAAAGTTAATTTTAAATAACAGAAGTCGGGCACATACCACATGTACTTTCTGTGATAACATTACAGGTATTGAGGCTCTTTATCTATGATGACTCAGGGTTGCATGGCCACCCGTTCTGGCACCTTTATTGGCTAGCTTCAAAGACTTGAGAAGACCTTGTTAAAAATGACGCTGCCCTTTGAAAAAAAGAATGCCAAATATTATTCCAGACCCTGTGTGCTATCCCAGGCTGCCACATGAGGGCATCCTTCCCCCAAAATAGATGCAGCAGGTAATTCCACTGATTTCTACAAACAAAGAAAATATGTGTAAGGTGTCCCATGAGGTTCTTTGGCCTGGCTAGGGAGTGTTCCCACTGATGACGGATTCTAGCAGGACATTTTGTTTTCTTCACTTGATTTTTCTTTGATTTTGATTGTATGGGGTGCTAGTTTGTGGTTTGGATGGCAGCCAGAAGACTGGACACGTTGCCCAAGTAAATGCCTTTTGTTTTGCTGGTGATGTGCAATTGGAGTTTTCTGATAAAACTGGTGGTTCATTATGTGTCTTCCATAGGGTTTTTTTGAGGAAGAAGAAGGTAAAGAGTATATTTATAAAGAGCCAAAGCTGACTGGTCTGTCCGAGATTTCACAAAGGCTGCTCAAACTGTATGCAGACAAATTCGGAGCGGACAATGTGAAGATAATCCAGGATTCCAACAAGGTAGAGGAAAGTCAATATTTGTGCAAATGTGTAGAACTGAGTGAATTTTATTTATTTTTATATTTTCACTACATTTACTAAAATTTTAAGCTTGGGCCTGACTACACAGAGTAAACTACCTAAAGTATTTTGGGTGTTTCTGCCTATTTGTTTACTGGCTGGGTGATTGGTGATTGTTTTTGACAAAAACATCATAGGTGTTTAAGTAACCTCTACATTCCCTACTTTCCCCATAGGTTATTTGCACTTGTATGGCAACCAAAGAGTTAAAGTGATTGGACCCAGTGGTAGACTTGGAGGAAAAGCAAAAATGTATTTCTTTTGTCGTGAAAGCAAAAATGTATTTCTTTTGTCGTGGAGGTCTTCCTGTTGTACCAGTTTTGATGGTATTCTCTGTGATAGTAGCAGACTTGCTGGTTACATTGTATTACCCCATGAATATCTAATTAACCTCCTCACAGCTCCAGAAAGTAAATGCTTATGGTGTCTGATTAGATTATTCGGAGTCTTCTAATAAACTTTCACTCCTTTAGCCAGCGTCTATCAAGCACCTACTGCCTGCCATCCCCAGAACTAGGAGCTGGGGCACAGAGACTCTCCCCAAGCTCCCAGCTCACTTGGGGCTAAGAAGAGAAAGATGTGTGCAAACAGCTCATTAAATAGAGTGCAGTGAAGCACCACAGGAGACATGGCGCAAGTCAAACAGGAAAGCTGGGGCCAGGGGTTTCCTGACCAGCTTATTCTGGGCTGGGCAGTGCTTCCCAGGGGAGGTGATGTTTGAGCTGGAAATTGCCTAGTGATAAGGTGTTTGCTGGAAGCAAAGGGCATTCTGAACAGCCCAGCACATGGAATAACAGGGGAGGAATGAAAAGGGGAGATATGTTCACAGAATGGCAAGTCTTCAAAACATAGGTTGGATAGAAGAGTATTTCAGTAGGTGGGACTGGGTCACAAAATATAGATGTTTTTCCCTGGTCCTCTTTTAACAAAGCTAGTGTTCAGGGGAGTCTGGGCATGAGATTGCTTTTTCTGGGTAAAAGTTGTCACAAATGAGTTCATCCTTCTCATCCTCATCTAGAAAAATACAATCTGCTTCCTCATAAAGGCAGGCAGAGCCACAGCGATGGTCTTGGTGGCACTCCTAAGGAGAAAGTATAGACAGATTAGAAAATAGGGTGAGAAAAATGCCAGATTGGGAGTCAGAACAACTGGAGTCTTCCAGTTATGAAGTAGTGGATGAGTAAATAGGTAGAAAAATGGAACAAGTTCAAAAATTCTTCAAGGAATCATTAGAAAAGGGACTGAGAATCAACTCTTTCAGCCTCAAAGGAAAGAGGGAGACACTCTCTGGCTTTTTTTGAGACCCTCAGTTTGCCTTCTTTGGCGTTTGTCAAGCCTCATCGCCAAAGCAGAGGTAGTAAAGAAATTCTACAGAATGACTTATTGCAGATAAGAGAAGGAATTAGAGAAATGGAAAATAAAAATGTTTGCAGTCGTGTGGCAGGATAAGTTAATCTGCCAAATAAACCAGGAACCTCCTTCCACTTGACAAGCCCAGAACAATGGCCCCAGTCTGGGTACATGGCTGAAAAGTAGAGGAACAAAGAGGTGTGTTTCCGCTCTCAAAGAAGCTTATATTCCAAAGGTGAGGACATATGTCACAGAAACACAAGAAAATAAAGCATTAGATAATAGGCCACATGCAGGTACTTATGTTTCAAAGAGCCTCAGCTGCTGGCAAGCTGGCCTCAGTCCTCCCTCCACCACTGTCTGGCGACCTGACCAGAGTCCAAGCAGTTACTTTTTCTGCAGTGACATGATTGCCCATTTGTCTCCAAGGCACAGAGACAGTGCCCCAGGGTGCTGGCTGAGGGGCCTCAGAGCCTCCTGCCTTTCCTCCAGGAGCCCCTTAAGGCTCACCACTCTTTCACCATAATGTGTTCACACAGGTAAACCCCAAGGATCTGGACCCCAAATATGCCTACATCCAGGTGACCTATGTGATGCCATTCTTCGAGGAAAAGGAAATAGAGGAGCGGAGGACAGATTTCGAAATGCATCACAACATCCACCGCTTTGTGTTCGAGACGCCCTTCACACTGTCGGGCAAGAAGCACGGCGGCGTGGAGGAGCAGTGCAAGCGGAGGACCGTCCTGACAAGTAGGTGCTGGCCTGCCAAGCGGCCTCGAGCTGCGAGTTCTGCGCAGGCCCCTGCGGTGAGCTTGATTAGCTAAAATTGGCACAGTTCGGTCTTGCAGACAAGTTCCCGCAAAGTGCCAACAAGGAAGTGTTTGCCCAGAGGAGCAGATTCCCCCCTTCTCTGTAATCTGTCCAGAGGGACACCCTCGGGAGAGAAGTCAACCAGAAGAGAAGTTGTCGGCAGAGTTGCTTTACACGGAGTTTCTTCACTCCTCCCTTTAGATCGTGCAGTCGTGAAGGTCATGGCATCAGTGTCTTGGGAAGGGCGTTCTCAACTTCCCTCTCCTGTCCCTCTGGATCTACCCTCAGTTACTTCAGGATTAGCAGCTCTCAGGATGGCATGCTTGGGGGCAAGATCTGCCATCACCCTGGAACTTGGGTTCCTCACCTGTAAAATGAATGCAGAGGGTGGTCAACATCCCTTCTAGTGCCATCTAAATCTGTTCTGTGAGCTAGTCTCCTTTCATGTAGACAACAGACATTTAAGAAGTGTCTGCTAGCTGTCGGGCACTGTTCTGGCAACTCAAATAAATAGAACACAGTTCTTGCCCTCAAGGGGCTCATGGAATGATAGGAGAAAGAACCAAGTGAAACAAGAATTTCTGCCGAGCACAGCATGAGAAAGGAAATGGGAACAGAGGAGAGGGGCCCCTGAGGTGGGCTGAGGGGGAAGGTAGGCAGAGGCGTTCTGGACAAATGATGCCTCAGCTGTTTGAGAGATGGTACCTGGATTATGCAATAGATAAATAACAGTGATGTCCAAACTAGGGCAAACGTTCACCTTCAGCAAAGTCTTCCAGAACTTCTGTAATTATATATATATATATATATATATATATATATATATATATATATATATATATATATATATATATATATATATCGAAGCTATTATAACATGTGCTGTCCCGCATATATTTAAGCATTCTTTATTGTGGTTTAGTGTGGTTTTTATGTGAATTACAAGCTGTGATGGAAGCTATAATCTTTTCAGTGTGGAGTGACTCTAAATCAAGGTCTTACTCCAGCCCTGAGAACAAAGATGTGGCAAGCAAGGTGTGGGAGAGGATGGTGGGCAAAGGACCCTGGGAGAGAAGCTGAGAGGAGAGAGGGCACATGCCCACAGGACACAAGATAACTCACATACACAGAAACAAGCAGAATAGGACATGCCATGTGCAGAGGAAACAAGCAGGGGACCCTGGACTCGGCACTCACCCTCAGTGGTTCAATGCCCTCCTTTTGCCCTTCCGCAGCCGGTCACATGTTTCCCTACGTGAAGAAGAGAATCCAAGTCGTGAGCCAGTCGAGCACAGAGCTGAACCCTATTGAAGTGGCGATAGATGAGATGTCCAAGAAAGTCTCCGAGCTTAACCAGCTCTGCACCATGGAAGAGGTGGACATGATCCGGCTGCAGCTCAAGCTCCAGGGCAGTGTCAGCGTGAAGGTGAGGAAGCACCGCCCAGGGCCCAGACATGCATGACCTGCGGGCCCTGGTGTAACCCACTCTTGGCATTTTTTTTACAAAAGTTACATGAGAGATGTTTCTGTTTGTGGTATCATCCAACGCCTTCCTCTGAGTCTTTCCAATTGTGTTTCACTATAAATGCCCATGGATGGTGCCAAACACCTGGAGAGAAGCCTTTCTTAAGTTTAGTTGAATTAAAATGTCTTCTTCCTCACCTTCCTTTCCCATCACCTCTGGATAAAGTATGTTTTATATTCTAAATTCTAACATGTCTCTCTTGTAAATATCTGTCACTAAGAGCCTTACACAACTTTCCAAAAGCAAATATGTTTGGAATGTATATTTGTTCATAAAATGCACATCAATATTTATGGGACTGTCAAGGTCCTGATAGGAAGCAGATGGCCTGCTCACAGTGGGTGGTTAAAGAAAATATAATAAATAGACTATTTGCAAAATACAAGCAGTATTTAGGAAAACCGACAGGGGCAGGCATAGGAGCTAGCAAGATGGGAGACCGCCACCCCTTCCTAGACCTGAAAGCTGAAGAGAAAGAATCATTGCAAGCACCAAGAGAGCTGACAGAGCCTGGTGATGACAGACAGGCAGACAGACAGACAGACAGGCATAGTCCCTGCTAGAGGACCGCAAGGAGGAAGCCCTGGGGCTTCCTTAATACCCTGCCCAGTCTGAGACTAGGGTGCGGCAGGCAAGGCTCTCACCTTGGGCAGAAAATTTAAGATGGGAGGCGGGGGCACATCAAAAAACTCAGTAACCGTGATAAAATAATATTGTAATGCACTATTTTTAAAAATCAAAAGTAATGGCAAAAATTCATGATGGACAACATATTAACATTTTAAATAAAAGCAGGCCAGTCATGGTATCACCTGGAGCTATATTGGAGCCAGAGGCAAAAGGAAAAATCAGTAATGTTGAGCCTGATACCGACCTGGCTGCCCTCTTCCTTGCCAGCCTCTTATCTGAGTTTCCCATGGCTAACTCAATAATAATCATCGTCGTCATCATCATCATCATCATCATCATCAGTTTTCAAGAGCCAGAAGCAAAGGAACCATTGCCTCCAAAAAGGACAGCTTCCCTCGGCACACAGCTGAGCGGAGGCAGGTTGCTCATTCGCCCACACCAGCAGCACCTGGAGGTCACAGATACCTGGCGGTGGCTCAGACCCAGCCCTGGCTCCCTCCTCCTTGCCTTACTCCTTCCCAGCTCCCCCGTCACACTGAAAGACCATAAGCAGTAAGGAATATGGATGCCGTCACTAGTGTGAGCCTCCTCTCGGGTATGAGCGTGACGGGGCCTGGCACTGAGCATTCACACACAAGCCCAATAAATGCCACCTTGGGCCAGAACCTAAGGCAGCCCGTCAGGTGGAATACAGCACAGCAGTGATGCCACTGCCACCAGGGGATGTCTTTTAAAAACAGTGTGTGTTTATTTTAATGCTAATAGAAAAAAATACTAGCACTTCAAACACTGGGCTTCACAGGTGTTTGACTTACATTCATTTGTTTAAATAAACAAAGGGAATCTAGTTTTCAAAGACAGTAAGAAAATAACAGTTTGAGTGGGTAAATGAGGGATAAGTGGTGATGGAAGGAGGCTTGGGTGAACACACAATACAATACACAGATGATGCATTATACAGCTGTACCCCTGAAACCTATGTAATTTTATTAACCAATGTCACCCCGATATGTTCAATAACAAGAGAAAATAGTTCCAGCTGTATTTGGTTAAGGCGAAGACAGGAAGTGGTGGGCAAGGAACTGAAGTTGGGGAAGATAGTCGGGAAGTGTGGGACTCAGATGTGCCCTGCAGCGGCTGATTGACCAGGTGGAGGACAGCCGATAGACAGATTAGTGGACTTCACGACTTGAGAGAACTGGCGTCCCACATGATTGGGACACAAGTGGCTACTCCTTCCGGCCACAGAGAGGGCAAGTGGAGCAAGTGGGGTCATCCTCAACAAATTCTCTTTCCCCAATAGGTTAATGCTGGGCCAATGGCCTATGCACGGGCTTTTCTTGAAGAAACCAATGCAAAGAAATACCCTGACAACCAAGTAAAGCTTTTGAAGGAGATCTTCAGGTAAGCATTTCTTTGTGGGCATGTTCTTCCTTGGGCTCCTTCAAATGGGGAGTCACGAGTTCCCCAGGAAGCCACCTGACCAACCCCCTTCAGAGTGGCAGAGGATATCAGCAGCCTGCCCTTGAGTAGCCTCTTTCTGTGGCCGGCTGTTCATTTGCTTTTGTTGTCGCCAAAGGCAATTTGCAGACGCATGTGGGCAGGCCCTCGACGTGAATGAGCGCCTCATCAAGGAAGACCAGCTGGAATACCAGGAGGAACTGAGGTCCCATTATAAGGACATGCTCAGCGAACTCTCCAAAATCATGAATGAGCAGGTGAGGCTCGCCTTGGGGTGGCTCCAGCTGTCCCTTCATAGAAAGCGCCCATCTGCTCCTCAATGCCAGGAGGACCGGAAAGAGCCTCTTTCTCTTTCCTTGCTGCTGAAATCACTGCATCTCACGTGAACATCATGTTGCTGACTTGTCTTATCCCCTGTGTCCAACACCCCTTGCCTCAAAGCAAAGATCAAGGAATAGAAAAGGCTGGAGAAAAAAGATGAGGTCCCAGATACTTTCCACAGTTTTCAGAGGTGCTTTTCCAGACCATATGAGCTGTTGGTTTTCTAGAACCTATGGGCCCCGTTAGACACCAAGAAACATTGGGTAGCACTCCCAGTAGGGTTTACTACCACTCCCTTCACCCCTGGTTTAGGACCTCACACCCTCCTCCCCAGGCTGTGAGGTGGAGTTACATAGTTCTTCCACTAGGGGTCTCTGCACCATACTCAAGAAGAACATCAGAACCAAGGAAGATTGCCTCTACAAGGTTGGGCCTCCTAAAAACGTGCAGAGTTGGGATAAAACTCAGTCTCCCACCCTACAAACAAGTCATTCATGACTTCTGGCATGTGCCCAGTCTGTTCCATAAGGCTATGCATAAAATGTGGTCATTCAATAGTCATAGTACTTTTTGAAGTGATGAAAATCAAGTGGGGGAAAGGCCAGTGCTGCTCCTTGTGCTTCCCAGTGTCCACAGGCCCTCACTTCCCCTGACATCTCATCACCCGTGGTCCCTTCCAGGAGTTAGATGTCTGTGTTCTTTACAAAATAATTAAGGGGGGAAACTTACCTACAAATAGTGCCTCTTGCATAGTTGTCACTCATTAAACATTAGTCCCCTTCCTTTCCTTAAATGGCCTAACACTAAAAAGACTACTCAGGAAACATGAAATGTTTCCTATGACTGTTTTATTCTAATCACTTTTTCCATATGTGCTTCTTTTTTCTCCTTTTCCATCTCTTTCTACCCACATTGTAAACCATCCATCAAAGCTGGAGAAAGAAATGGCTAATGGACAACTGTCAGAGAGAACTAATCTCTATGGGTAGGATTCCTAGAAGAGGAGTGTTAGCTTGGGATTAGTAAAACGCTGATGGGAATCTAATGCTCAGGAGAGGGGCCTTGGGGAACTCATAAATCTGAGAGTGAAACAGAAAGAACAAACAGTGGATCTGACAGTTGGAAAAGGTAGTGAGGAAATGTTTGTTTCCAACTGTAAATTGCATCTGACCTTCACACTTTGGGCAAAAATGCTTTTCTCTTTTTTTCCTGGCAGCTCTGTTGCAGTCCGTGCTTGTACAACTTCTGTTCCTCTGTGTCTAGTATTTCCCTCAGTACTGTAAGCAAAAGTGGTATGTTTTTCTTTCCTTATGTCTACTCTGTCTTTTGTGGCCTTCTGATCTACCTATCTCTTCTTGTCATTTCCCCTAGACACCTCCAAGTTGCTAGTGTTCTCTAAGTTTTTGAGTTAAAACAGCTTTATTTCCACTTCAAGGTAGGTCCAAATGATGGGAAAGCCTACTAATTCAAGTTAAACTTAAAAACTTAGCTTTTTAAAAGAAAATTCATACTTTACCAACTCTTAAAAATATTTGACCTCATTTGTATCCAAACATGAAAACTCACTATACTCCAAAGTGCTAAAATGAAAAGGCAAAGACAAGGACCTGATGATTAGCGGGAGAAAAAAATATTTGGTTTCCAGAAAACCTTTCTAAGAGAAGCAAAATTTTACTCTGTACTTCCTGCAAACTGATGCAGAGAAGAGAAACTGATGGGCTGAACAGGTCTTGTTACTCAGTTACCGAAACAGACCTGTCAGCAGGAATGATAAGCTTTCCCTATGTCCTAAGCTTTTATGGGGATTCGTCCGTAGGTCTTTGCCTATGGCACCATCACCACAGCATACATGATACCTTCAAATAAAGGTGTTCCTTAAGAAATGACTTACTCTATTATATGGCCATTTAACATTTCCATCTTAATTAAAATGAGGACAAACTATTAACTGCAGATGAGATCCTAGAGGAGGGACTATTTAATTGACAGTTATCAATCATAAGTATAAATTATCCATAGCAAAACTATGCTATTTACAGCAAAATAAGCTATTTTCATGATAACCATGTGCTTTGAGTTAGTCGTAATGAACAAGTTCCTGAAATGAGAAATAACTAACAAAAGATAAGGGTTGGTTAAGTCTGCAGTATTAAAAATGGATATTTATTTTACTTTGAACTTATAACAACAAAAAAAAAATGATGGTTTTCTCAATTTGTTTTCAATGAAAATGCTTTGGACCAGAATGTTTGAGTTTGAACTCTGACAGAACTGGAAGGGCTGGCAAATCTTAACATAACCCTGTAGCGCAGGAATGAACCATAACCTGTAATGTGCTAGTACCTTCATACCTAGATATTCATGCAGATATTCTGGAAACAGGTACATATATAATAATTACAGTGAAGAGGGAAATTCTATCATTGAATTTTAAAAATAAAAGTGTAGTTAGAATGGAGAGACAGACATAAAAATACAAAAGTAGAAATAGAATAATTCGCCACTCACTCCCAGAGTGTCAGCAGTGTTAGCTGAAAGGCAGTCTGGAGTCGTTGACTCAGGGAACGAGCATTCAGTCTCAGGGAAGAGACGGGATGGGATGATGGATGCTAGTGTGCAAAATGGACATCTTGGGGGGAAGTGGTTTGAGTGACGAAAGGGATAGGCAGTCAGTAATTGCCTTTATAGGCAGCCAGAATGCCACACTATTTTACAAATACCCAAAAAGTATAAAGCCTTCTTTGATGGAAGCCAAAGGAACACATATAAGTATTTGAATAAAACATGAACATAAGATACTCATCTGGAGTTTGTTTCAACGTTTGGAAAGACAAAGGCACAGTGAAGTCAACCATGCATGGTAATGGGTATCAAACAAACTATACAGAGAAAGGAACAGATCTCTTCCATCACGGGGCCCAGCAGGAGAGATGCAAAGGCGTATTGCTCTTAGGGTTTTACATGCTCTTTGGAAACATTATTTGCCAAATTATTTCAGCAGACCTTGTGACATTGATAATGAGCATGAATTGGTCATAGAAGATGCTGGGTGCTCAGTGAGGATAACAGTGGCACTTCTATCTTGGAAGAGCAGAGCTAAAACTTAACAACATGTGCAGTTAGTGGGAAAATCTCCATAGCTAGAATTTAAAATATCCATTGTCCCTTCTGTACAGACATACATTTTAGAGGTGCCTGGGTTTTTTATCATTGTTTATTGTGTTTACATGTCATTAGAGCAGATCTAAAAGGAAAGTATTATATAAGCATATTAACATAATTTTCAAAAGCATGCATTTTCTCACATTTCCATTAATGCAGACATTTAAATGAGGTTTCAGTTGTCTGCCCTTTTTGGTAGTTGTTCACAATAAAAATTATACACTTTCAGAATAAAATAAAATTCTGAAATTACTCAGATATATTCATAAGGTTTATTGAAACATTTGTAAATTTATATCTGACAGTTGAAGAATATTGTGACAATAATTTAAATCTTGCCAAAATGGCTATGACACAGGCTTGGAAAGTCTTCAGATCTGTTTCGATAAGTGCATTTTCAAAATCTGCAGATTTCCTGTGAGAAATTTTTTAGAAATCACTTCTCTGGGTTTTCATTTTGTGTTTGGAGATATTAACATGAACCTATCCATTGCGTTCTTTTGTCCTATTGTGTTCTGTCCTGCCTGAAGATTCTGTGCCGGGTCGAGCCGTCAAAGCGAGGGGTGGAGCGAACCTGCTCTCGAGTAATCAGCAAGGGGACGCCAGCTCTGCCCACGGTCTCCATCTCGCCCAGTGCGGAAGTCTAAGCAAAGGTCTGCAGCATCGAACACACCTCTAAGAGAACTTTCTGGACTTGCAGCTAATCTCGGGGAAGAGAAGCCACATTTAATTTATTTGAAGTTTTTAATGTTAATATTTTTTTTTACCTCGCTAGCTTGAGAATTTTGCCAGTCTCTGAATTTGCACATTTCTTAAGATTTTTTTTCTTTGAGCAGTGTTAAACAAGCATTCAAGCCAAGCTGAGTATTTGCCGTGAAATTTCAATGAACGTGCATCTCAAAAGCAAACCATAGTTTGCTGTTGGTTACAATATGTTCAATAGCAAGTCTTGTACACATATTTTAAAGGTCAAAATGAATGTTTTTGTAACATTTAAGCATATTTCAAATGTAAATAGAAGATTGTAAAATATATGGTTTTTACCAAATTTAAAAGAAACTTTTTAGTTGATATTTAGGACATGCTAAAATTATATGAATAACATTTCAGATATCGTAATATTAAAATATTTGTGTATGTGTACAAAAGTGTTGATAAATACTAATCTTTAAAGTTTGTGAACTTCCTTTATTTGTAATATATGTGCTCTTAAAAGCAATGGGGTATGAAATTACGGAAGTATTTTGTTGTTAATAGAAATAAAAACTACATTACTTTGCATTTCGTTCCCTCTCGAAGCGTGGGTGTGTTGCTACTACAAGTGGGTCATTGGACTGGGCGTGTGTCAAATGCAGTCCCACACTCACTACTTATGATGCCATTCCAAGAAGTCAGGAAGAGAACTCAAACTTCGGCTGGGCAGTTCTTCCAAAGAGATCAATTAGACAAGCCAGGGGTTTCCAGACCGAGGAGATTAGTAGACTGATATGGAGATGATATAATGAATCAGAATCTCGAGGGCTGTTTGTAATTATTAAGGCTATTCACAAATATTCCATCTCTACATTCTGTAAACTTGTGGTAGGACTGCACTTTCCTGCCTCTTTCAAAGTTACATTCGACCACGTGACTTGCTTTAGCCACTGAAATGTGAGAAGAAATGGCATGTGTCCCTTTCAGGCAGATATTTAGGAGCTAGGAAGTGGTTCTGCCCAGTCTCTTCCCTGCTGTGATCGCCCACGAAGCACGCGGATGTGGAGCCTCAGTGAGCAGATGCACGTGCACACAGTCACGCACACCCAGCAGTCCTGCTGACTTTGTTGAACATGGAGCCTGAGTGAAAAATACATTGTATTGTGTTAAGGTGCCTGAGATTCAGGGATTGTTTTTTTACTGATGCATTATGAGCTTATCCTGGCTGATCTATGCTTTCTCAAGACTGTGACTGATGTTGAGCCGGGTTTGGGAACCACTAACACATTCCGCCTCCCTTTTCCAGCCACCTGCCCGTCCCCCCACCCCCCGCCAACACCAGCAAACAAAGCTGCCTCCAGATGTGGAAGGTAAGCTTGGGAGCATCTTTTTTATTTTCACCCCAGTAGCCATTGCAAAGTCCCAGCTTCAAGTGAGGACACTTTAGCTGGGTTCATCTTTCTGCTCCCTAAGTTTAGAGGATAGCACCTGGGAGCCATTTAAATATTGTATACACTGAAGTGATTAAAAGATATGATTTAGATGAGAATTCTGATCCCTTGAGACTCATGTATCAGTGATGAGCTGACCTCTGGGTCAGAGCATTACTCCAGGCTTCCTTCGAGCTCCAGCTCTCCTGGGTTCTCACCACTTGGATCAGCATCGTGGCTCCTCTCGTCCCACTTCTGCCTTTGGATTTTTCGGATGCCCCTAAAATCATGGGCATGATTTCTGTCCCAGGACCCAGGAAGACTCTGTCTCTGCTGTTGCCTCTCACCCAATTCTCCCTCTAGGCTCCAGCCCTCATGCCCATCCCAACCCACCCATTACCCCTGCCCCATGGACTGTGTCCGCAATGCGTTGCCTGTCCAAATCCAAAAATAAAAACAGCTGTGTGGGGACTTTGTAGAGTGGTGTACACATATGGAATGTGTTAGTTTAGCAAAGTGAGCCACTCATTCTGTCCCCCCGCATCAGCCCAAAGCAATCAAGATCTGATTCCCCGACAACTTTCAAAGTCTGATGGCTACTGAGAGAGCCTCATACAGAAGGCCAATAAAAGAAGTTTTAAAACATAAGAAAATTTACATGGGATCCTGAATTGTTCAAGAGGGTGAAAGGGAGTTCAAGGAGTGGTAAGAGTTGGCATTTGAGAACCCCCTTAACATATCCTCTGGAGCACCACCCTGGTTATGTCTTGAGACTTCACGAGAAGATCCATGTTCTAGTTGGAGAACACAGTCCCATCCCCACAGGAGTTCATGTGCCTGAAATGGAACGTGGTAAGTATTGACTTGCCTGTGTGCACACAAGAGAAGCTGCTGTGAACAGAGGATTGATAAGAACAAGAGCACGTTTGGATTCAGAACACGGATAATTAAAAAGTTCCAGGTGAATTGTGGAGATTGGGAGACATCAGCAAAAGGAAGAAATTCCCATGAAAGCTCTGACCTCCTTTGCCTTCCCCTTGCCTCTTGATCTTCCTGTAGCAGATGCATGTGGTTGAAGATGGAAGGTAAGAGAAGGCTAATTGGATGGAGAGATTGTAAATCATAAGTCTCATGAGAGACACTCCAGTAAGCACATAAGTCTGATCTTAGAAGGATGCAGAGTGGGAGAGAGATCAGAACGTGGCCAGCTGGGGTTCATGAAGGTCATTTGAAGAAAGTAATGGTGATTGAGCCTGAGTAATTGAGCAGAGGTTTACAAAGAATAGCTTTAAATAACACGAATGCCACGGGTTCTCCAGAGGGATCTCCTTGCAATTTTCTTACATCATTAATATTAATACTCCACTATAAAGTCATTGTTTCTTGGATCTATTCCTAATGTACAAAAGCTATTTACTCTCAACGCTGATGACTTTACTTGTATTTCACCAACAGCAATATAACTATAACTACTAAATCTAGGGTAGGTGGACTTTTTAAGTTGTAAATAAAATCATAGTGCTTGCAGGATATTTTTTTGAACAGAATGGCCCATTGACTGAGGAAGTTTGTTTCATGATACTTGTAGGGAGCTTAGTGAGTTTCTTTGGATTTCTAAGGAACTTATCTTCTGTAATATTATTTTTCCCTCTGGGTGGACAACTTTTTTAAAAAAAGAAATAAGGAATAATAATAAAGTTCTAGAAACCAATTTAACCAAAAAAAATGGAATTTTTACTTTATAACAAAGGTCAAGGAAAAAAATCTGGCCTGAAGGGCTCTGAGTATTCTACAGAAATATTTACAAGTAGCCACCCAAGGCCTGGGTGGAGGCCTTCCACCACCTCAGCCCCAAAACACTCCTCTGGACTCCTGAAGCCCAGCGTGTCCCATCAAGTGGTTTCCAGTTTTCAGTCTCTCCTTCCCAACAGCTGGGCAAAAAAAGCCATCGACTCCCCTGAGTCTGTCGAATTGGTTATTCTTTCCTAAGCTAAGGAATGTGGGACATGAGTGGCCCCTTCTTTGTGTGTCACACTTGGAAGGCTTGAAAATAGGAGTCCTTTCCAGTACAAAACAGTTCCCATTAGGATTGGAAGCCCTAACGTTGCAAGTGATGATGAAAACCACTCTTCCTTTAGGGGACCCAGATTCCGATACTATGGATATTGATACTGGGAAAAGTGAGGACAGACAACAATGGCATCATTAAAACCAACATTCCCTGGCTTCCACGGTGTAACCTGGGTGTGTACTGGTAAGAGACTCCGTGAAAAGGAGAGCTTCCTTGCCTGATGATCGGTCCTGCTTGAAATGAGTCAGAGCCCCAGGAGAGGATGGAGAGCTGCCACACCAAGAACTGGGGATTTCCAGACATCGTCCATTTGGCAAGAATGGAATGGATATTTAAAAAATTCTTGAAACACAAATGAATCTAGCCCAGCAAAATAAGCCAAGAGTTCCCTGACTCCCAGGCACATCACCAGCCCTGGGGAGTCTGAGGTTTCCCTTCTGCAAAAGCTCCCCTACAAGGAGGCATCTGTTTGTTTCTGGAGGATGTCATGGCAATGTTATGTTACACATCTCAAAATCGCTTCCATTTGGCTCTGTTTCTACATACACCATTAAAGGTTGGATTTTCAATTCAGGTTGTCCATAAGATAACAAGGTGCATTAAACTCGAATAACAGGTTTTAATATCTGAGCTGCTGTTGATTTTTCATTCATCGAACATGCAGTCTTTCTAATACTTCTTTCAACAGCAACTGAGAAAGAGCAACTTCCTTGAAATTAGCAACTTCCTGAGTTATCTATTTACCAAACTGGATGATATGACCTTTGAGGTCTAAATGTTAGCATATTCTCTTTTTAAAAATTAAAAAGTAACATTTTCCTTGTCAGAATTCTCCACTTAAGTTCCAGGTACTGTGATATTTTCACATTTGAATATGCAATTAAGTCAGATCTGAAAGACTTCTGTAGCAGTTCATTGCCAAGGGTCCGCAGCAAACACCTTCTCCTGGTCTCACACAGCTAAGATGCTACATGGTTCAAGAATATGAAATGAGAAATTCATAGAGACAGACAGAAAATAAACAGTTGAATCCAAGCACGTCTCTCCTCCAATGCAAACACTGCTTCTTGTGTGCCTTTGTATTCTGGAGGTTTAGCAAACTGCCTGGCACAGAGAGGGGTCCCCATCAATACTTGCTGGATTTATGAGTGAATGAAGGAGTAAGTAAGCCAAAGAAGTTATCAAGGCTAAGTCTACCCTTGATCAATTTCATACCAATGACTCTTTAATGTTCTTACTCATGTCATTAACGCTGAAAAGGGTCAAACCAGAATGGCCCTGGGGCTTTCAGCATGGGTCCTCGGGCAGATGTGGGACACCTGCTCTGCCGTGAACTGCCCGTGTGATGTTGAGTGAGAATCTTCACCGAGTTTCATCATCTGTAAAATGACAATAACAGATGCACTGGTTGATTCATGGGGGTTGTAAAAAGGGTTAAATGAAATAAAGAACAGAAAGTTCTCAGCGCATGGCCTGGCAAAAAGAAGCACTCCGTACCTGTGACCTGTAACTGCCAACAGTGTATCAAACAAATAGAACTCAGGGGAGAAGTTGGGTTTGTGACTTCAATCCTATTTTAATCCTATTTATTAACAGAATGATTAAGGTTGATGGAAATCGAGTGCATAAACTCAGAGGTGGGTAACTCTTCTGTGGTCTCTAATGAATAGAATACCCAGAGGAGGCCTGGGCGATTTCCCTTCCTCAAAGACCACTGGTGCAGCGCACACTGTACTGCAGGGGCAGGGGTGTCCAGCCTGTTGGCGTCTCTGGGCCACACTGGAAGAAGAGGAGTTGTCTTGGGCCACACATTGGGCCAAACACTAATGAAAACTGATGAGCAAAAACACGCTTTTAAGTAAATTTACAATTTTGTGTTGGGTCTCATTCATAGCCATCTTGGACCACATGTGGCCCATGGGCCATGGGTTGGACATCCCTGCTAGGTGCTCAGAAAGTGTTCCAATATTTGAATTATAGGGGTGCCAGAAGGAGAAGAACAACAGCAAGAAACTGAAAGTAAAACTGATGAAACTGAAAAATTATTTGAACAAATAATGAAGGAAAACTTTCCCAATATAGCAAAGGAAATAGACTGCCAGAAAGTCCAGGAAGCTCACAGAATCCCAAAAAAGTTGGACTCAAGGAGGAATACACCAAGGCACATCCTCATTAAGTTATTCAAGATTAAAGGTAAGGAGAGAATCTTAAAAGCAGCAAAAGAAAAGGAGACAGTTACCTACAAAGGAGTTCCCATAAGGCTATCAGCTGATTTCTCAAAAGAATCCTTGCAGTCAGGAAGGGGCTAGAAAGAAGTATTCAAAGTCATGAAAGGCAAGGACCTACATTTGAGATTACTCCATCCAGAAAAGCTTTCATTTAGAGTGGAAAGGTAGATAAAGTGCTTCCCAGATAAGGTCAAATTAAAGGAGTTCATTATCACCAAGCCATTATTATATGAAATGTTAAAGGGACTTACTTAAAAAAAAGAAGATGAAAAATATGAACAATAAAATGACAACAAACTCACAACTATCAACAAATGAACCTAAAAGAAAAGAAAAACAATGAAAACAAAAACTAAGCAAACAACTGGAACAAGAGCAGAATCAGAGAAATGGACATCCCATGGAGGGATTTTGGTAGGGAGGGGGAAGGGAGTGATGGGGGAAGGTACAGGGACTAAGAAGCATAGTTAATAGGCATAAATAGATGCGGAGAGATAAAAATGTATAGGAAACAGAGAACTCAAAGAATTTAAATGTACAACCCAAGGACATGAACTAAGGGGAGGGGAATGCTGGAGGGTTGGGGGCGGCAGAGCAGGGGGGGATAAAGGAGAAAAATTTGGGAAATCTATAATAGCATAATCAATAAAAATAGTTTTAAAAAAGAAGGTGTTGTTAAAAATACACAAATGCTACTTCTTATTTGCATGTATCCCCCCAAAAAGATGCTACCCATTGGCTTGGCTTTGGATAAACCCTCTAAAATTGCCCAGAAGAGACAGAAGAGAAGTTAACCGCTGATGGAGAAAGTGAATACCGAAAAGGTATGCTTTCTGAAGTCCGGCTAAATGAAACAATGGTTTGCCCACAGATGTTTCTTTTTTAATTAGTGCTGTCCAAATAACAGCAGAGAATTTGCCTTCTACGTTAGAGAACTTGATCGTCCTTAGTGACAGGAAAACAGCAGGAAGATGGGAGGCTATCAAGCCAAGTCTTAAAAATGCCCAGAAGCTACGGAAAAACAAGAAGATGGATGTGAACCCCTGACCTGGTGGGCATCTCAGAACTTGAGACTGATAATTCATTGAACTGATTAATGTTCTCAGGAAGCATTTACCATAATTAACACCAAAAAAGTTACTCAAAATACGGTGATTAATTTACATTGCTAGCTTTTCAGCCAATGCTGTGAAGGAGTTAAGGAGACTTACATAAAAGTGGACATACTATTGTAAAGAAATGTAAAACACAGTTCAGGGGGAGAAGGTCAGGCCGCGGGGAAGCAAGAGTCAGGAAAACCTAAAGCCAACTGCTCCTTTTCTAGTTCATTCTGAAAGCCAACACATGGGCGCACACACAAGTGTGTGTACACACACATGCACGCACACACACACAAGGAATAGTATAACTTTGACTAAAGGGCAAGAAGTTAGGCAAATAACAAATGAGTGAAAATAGAAGAAAGAAATGAATATTAAAATGACAAACGGCTCAAACCTGACTCGTCTTCTATGCTTTGGATTTTAGATTAAACAAATTGGGGTAAATGAACTGATGCACGTGTACAATGCACTCAGAATAAGGGCAGAACTTCCAGCCAGGCCTTCCACCGTACCGCAGAGTAACTCAGGAACCACCCTGAGGACTCAGGGAGCTGCATGGACTCTGCTCATTCACGAGGCTGAAGTCTAAGCTGTGCCTTGTTGTGGCGATTTAGATTTTGATGTCTTTCGGAAAAGGCCGGAGTGAGAAAGGAAGAGAAGACAGGGTAAAGGACAGAGCCGAGGATAGACTCAGGGGTTGAATTCACTGAGTGCTTCAGGAAGCACTTCTACTATTTCTACCTCACTAAGCAACTTCACCTGCATGGTCTCATTAATCTTCTCAGCACCCTGGGAATAGGTATCCTTACCATAATTTCATAGATGAAGAAATGCAAGTGCAGAGGAGTAAAGAAATTAGTTCAACATCATGATATAACATGATAAGAAACAGGCCTAGACTGTGGTAAGTTCTCTCTACCTGCCCATTTGCCACTTGCCTAGATTTGGTTGAACCTAATCCAAAACCCTGGTCAGCAGGAGCCCAGCTGCACTGGCCACAGTTAGCCATTGTCCACCATGTCATCAGATGTCCTTTCTCAGGGTATCCCCATCCGTGGGGTACAAGAGTCCTTGATACCATATGAGGTTGCCTACCCCTCTCACTCTAGGGAAATTTCTATAATGATGTTTTTCTAGCTTAAGGGTCACAGGTTTTTACAATAAGAAATATCTTCTGAGTAAACACTAATGTTCGAATTGCCTTTATTATAGATCCCTGCATGGGGAGAAAGTCTACTGGGAAGGGCAAATTTATCACCCAGTGAATGAGAAGGGAAGTATACCAGAAATGAGTATTTTTTAAGATATTTAATTTACACTGAGTCTGACAAACCCTGCTGAAAAAACAGTTTGACTTGTTTTATTTTAAAAAGTTCTTCTCCCTCTCAGCGTTATACCCTCCCATGAACTGAACCATGCCCATTTACTTCTCCTCCAAAAACTATGTGCATTAAACCCCAAGAAAAGATAGTTTTTACCACCCCCTTTTCCCTGGAGTTCTAATAACCATTCAGATGTCCGTTTCCAGCCCATCTCTACTTGCATTTCATATTTCTGTTCTCCTTTGAGATCAGTTCCTGTTCAACTCCTACAACCACTTCAGTTCGTCTCCTGTGGACTTTTGATTGTGTTTATTTCCGTCAAAGATGCTCTATTCTTGTTTACTTCTGAAATGTGTAGTTGTGGAAGCAATGATCAGCAGCCCTCCCAAGTTCTGTCCTTCTTCCTCTGACACAGCCCTGATTTTACGCAGAGGATGAGAGTGCTGAGCCAAAAGACTCTGTTTCTCAGCTACCCTTCCTGTGCCTAAGTGACTAAGGTCTGGCAGATGACACATAAGTGGAAGTTGTTGGGTGACACATCCAGAAAAGCTCCTTAAAAAAAGCCACAGACAGCTTGGCCTGGACCCTTTCTCTCTTCCTCACTTCCTCCCTGCCACCTGGGGCATGAGTCCGAGTTCAGATAGCCCTCTTGAACCCTGAGGAGAGATGGGTAGTTGCACATTAAAGAAGGCAGAGAAGAAAATGAGAAAGATGCTAAGTCCAAGATGGTGGTGGGGTGCCATGCCAGTCTTAGACTGCCTGTTGCTGGAGAACAAAAACCTTCAAATTTCATCCTGTTTAAGCCAGTGTTGTTGTACTAGCATCATTATGCAATTTCTAACAAATGGGTCCTGCTGAAGACACAGAGTCCTCTTTTGGTCGTTTATGGCACTTAACTTTTATAGGACATTTTTAAGTATGACTAAGTGCAATGTTATAGGGCATTGAAAGTCTTTAATTAAAGACAAATTCTGTTGTGGTAAATTTAACTTTGAATCAATCATTTACAATACCACTGTACCAAAAAAAGTGGCAAATATTTCCATTTATAGTGTAAATATAGTATTATGTAGTATTTATTGAAATTCCCATTGTCTCGAGGACTGATGAAGATTTATAAACCGAAAGAAAGCTAAGGTCTTAAGGACTTCAGGTTGCAAGAAACAGCTTAAGAAAAACAGAAGCACTGATTTACCGACAAGCCCCTCGGTAGATCTGGTTCCTCACACAGCAGGACTCACATCCTCAGGACTCACTCTGTCTTCAGCTCTCAGCTCTGCCTTTCTGTTGGTTGGCTTTACTTTCAGGCAGTCTTTTCCAGTGTGCCTGCAAAGTCAGCAATGAACAGATTCAAGACTACAGTTCACCAGCTTAAAAATCAGGTGGACAGAAAGCACTTTCTCCCAGATATTGTATATTATATTACCATTCAGTTAATATTTATTGTCTCCCCTTCAGCTCTCCTGGGAAATTTTGATATTGGTATCGGTCGTACGATTTGCTTTGGCTGATGGATGATGGGATACCAGGAGGTGTAAGTGATGTGGGCTAGAGCTGTAATAAGCTGGCACAGTGGGACCTGCCCTCTAGCACTTTGCCTTTCGTTATTGAAGTTCTGTGCTCTGAGTTGAGTGGCCATTGGACCGGAGAGGATGAAAGACTCATGGAGCAGAGTTAGACTGAACCTGCAGCTTTGAGCCAAGGCCAGGCACCCCCAAACTCAGTGAAATACCCACCAGTCATCACATATCTAAAAGAGAAATAAATGTGTATCATTCTATGCAAGTAAGATTTGGAGTCGTTTTTCACACAGCATGTGTGAGGCATCAGCTAACTGATGCAGGTGGCACTCCCACAAAATGTCCAGGCTTTAATCTTATCAGCTCAGATCAGTGGTTCTCAAGGTGTGGCCATCAGCATCTCTTCCCTAGGAGCACACTGGCATCACTGGGAACTTGTTAAGGATGCTTAGAGAAGGATGCTGATTCTTCCTGTCCATGGACATGGTATGTGCTTCCACTTATTTGTACCTTCTCCAATTTCTTTCTTCAGTGTCTTATAATTTTCCAAGTACAGGGCTTTTATAACCTTGGTTAGGTTTATTACTAGGCATTTTATTCTTTCTGAAGCTATCATGAATGCGATTTTTTCTAATTTCCCTTTCTGTTAGTTCATTATTGGCATATAAATATGCAACTGATTCTGGATATTTACTTCGTATCCTGCTACTCTGCTGAATTCATTTATCAGTTCTAGTAATTTCTTGGTGAAATCTTTGGGGTTCTCTATGGACAGTACCATGTCATCTGCAAATGAAGACAGTTTTACTTCTTCTTGTCCAATTTGGATGCCTTTTATTTCTTCTTCCTGTTTGGTTGATGAGGCTGGGACTCCAGTAGTACTATGTTGAATAAGAGATGAAAGCAGACAACCTGCTCTAGTTCCCATCTTAAGGGGAATGCCTGTAGTTTCTGCCTGTTGAGGAAGAAAAGAATGCTTAGTTATAGGTCCTACCCCAGACTTAGAGAATCATGAACATTGAGGGAGGGGCCAGAACACTGTGTTTTTACAAACCATCCAAGTGATTCAGATTCACCATAAATTTTGAAAAACCACTGGCCTAGATCCTATGTCCATTTTCAGACTCATCACCATGCATGAATAATCAGGCCTGGAGCTGGGGGATGGGTCAGCAACCCCAGAATTATCTAAACCAGTGGGACGGGGCCTGAGAATGTCCAATCCTAACAAGGTGCCAGATAATGATGATGAGGAGGATGCCAGTCTGGGGAATTTTGATCCACTTTGAGGCTCACTGATCTAGGTAGGTGTGCAAAACAGGAGTGGCTCATTGGAAAAGCAATATTCTATTGACCAAAAAAAAGAAGGCAAAAGAAGAAGGAGCAAATATCAATCCCAGCTGCTTGGAAGAGGTCAGGCAACCACCCACGTCCTCCAGCAATTCTGCAAGAACAGGAGAATCTGGAGCCGAAGAGACTTCTCATCTGTCTTTTAGTTTATGGAATTGATTGAGACGTGAACTGATTTTTCTGTCCCTTCATTTTGCTGCAATTCAATACAGATCTGAGGAATCCAATCAAAAGCAACAGTTTTTTACCACAGAGAGCCATGTATCATTTCAAATGTGATCTGAGTTGTCACACAAATCGTTCTAAGGACAATTCACTGAAGATAAATACAGCGCTTAAGGAGACAGGGTCTATCTATCACACAATTGAGTCGTTTTGATCCGTTCTAGTGAAACTAAGACAACAGCCTTTCGTTTTGACTGACACTAGAATCAGAGCCTCCAGTAATTGCCACTGTTTTTAACCTATTCTTGCAATCTGGAAATCAAAGAATTTTAGACCTCAAAGAACATGAAACCTCATCCAGTCCCCAGAGTGCTCACCTCCATCCGTGCCCCTCATTGCCCCCATAAATGTGTTTTATTTCTCCTGCACAACAAGGTTCTTTCCATTAAAATGACTGCCATCTTTAAAATGGTCAGCTTTGCCCGGCAAGTTTGAAGGCCTAACAATACATCATGTGGACAGAAGTCTAGGCTCCCTGGTGGCACAGTGAGTCAGGGCTGAGTGCTGGCTTCCTGCTCTCGGAGGACGAATCCTCCCACTCCCCGAGTTGTTTCACCGCCAGCCTGCTTCGCTCATTTCCAGGGAGCACTGGGCCCTGTTGGTACACAGCTCTGCAGCCTCTCATCTGGGCAAATGCCTTTGTGTTATAGCAAGGAGAACACTGGTGTTCATGGTGATGGCCAACTTTCATTCTCGTTATCTCTTTAGTGAAAGGCCAAGTTTGCATGGTCAGTTTTTCACAACTTTAGAAAGTAGTTTCTCTTACAGGCATGTATTCACCATGGAAAATGGGAATACAAAAGTTCACCAGCCAAGCTCCGTGCAGTCCATACTGAGGTGGGTGACTCATCTGAGTATGTGGGGAATTTCGGAACTCTGAAGAAAGACAGATCCATGAGCAACATGAGAAACAATGGGCCACAAGAAGCTTAATGTGAAACCAATCTTATTTGGATCTTGTACCCTCAATATCTTAAACTCCTTTGGTGAGAAAGTTATTTTTTCAGCTTAAAAGTTTATTTCACCCTTAACACCCATTAGAATGACTACTATTGAAAAATAATAACAAGTACCAGCAAGGATGTGGAAAAAATAGAATCTTTGTAGGCTGTTGGTGGGCATGTAAAATGATGCAGCAATCATAAAGAAAACGGCATGGCAGTTCCTCAGGAAATTAAAAGGAGAACTGCTATGTGACCTCACAATTTCCCTTCTGGGTATATATCTGAACGAAATGAAAACAGCATTGCAGAGAGATATTTGCACACTGGTGTCCATAACAGCATTACTCAGAATATCCCAGAGGCAGCCCTGGCTGGTGCGGCTCAGTGGGTGGAGCGCCGGCCTGCAAAGCAAAGGGTTGCCAGTTCGATTCCCAGTCAGGGCACATGCCTGGCTTGCGGGCCAGGTCCCCAGTAGAAGGTGTGGGAGAGGCAACCACACATTGATGTTTCTCTCCTTCTTTCTCCCTCCCTTCCCCTCTCTAAAAAATAAATAAATAAAATCTTTAAAACAATGTATCTTTAAAACAATGTAACAATGTATCTGATCAACCCAACTGTCCACTGACAGATGAATGGATTTTTTTAATGGTATATACATATACTGGAATACTATTTAGTCTTAAGAAATTCTGCTACGATGTGAGTGAGCCTGGAGGACACAATGTTAAGTGAGCTAGCCAGTCACAAAAGGACAAATGCTATATGATTCCACTTATATGGTATCTAAAGTAGACAAACCGTGGGAACAGAAAGGAGAATGGTAGTTGCCAGGGACTGGGGAAGGGACAGATGGGGAGCTGTTGTCTAATGGGTAGGGAGCTTCAGTTTTGTAGGATGAAAGGGCTCTGAAGCTCAGTGCAACAATGTGAATATACTTAACACTACTGAAATGGACTCTTTAAAAATGGTTAAGACAGTAAACTTCATGCTATGTGTTTTTTACCACAATAAAAAATACTTTTTGTAAAAGGAATTTCTTAGTCAAATCTTCTAGGTGCTTTGGGATCTGGTGTAATTATTTCAAAGGTCAGAGTGGTGGAATGGAAAGATGAAATACAAAGGCAATGTGTCTTGTCCTGCAGAGGCTGCCTGAGAGCTCTGGGCACCTGGTGGAGAGGAGAACTCCATTCATATCAGCATGGTTCAGACAAAAATGTTTGCATTTAATGTTTCAAATTTACTCCAAAAATGTGTGGAAAAGTGAGAAATTCATCATTATAATTAATAAAAGTCAAATAAAGAGAGAGGAAAACATATATTTTATTATATTTAACCCATTGGGATTAGTCGTCTGCTTTGGGTTTGTAACATTCCTCTTGGTATAGATTAATTACTCCTATTCACTATCCTAGAGGTCATTGTTTCTGGAATTAACAGGAAGGGCTCTTACTAGCTCCTCACAATACAATAGTTCTGTCTCCACTGGGTCATCAATCACTGAGGAAAGACAACGTCAGTTTCAGTGTCCCAAAAGGCAGTCCTGAAGTAAACCACCCTCTGATAATTTTGCGATTGTCGGTCAATTTTTGTCTGCTGAGTGGGGGTACCTGTAGCCCACTGGTGCGCATACCGTCTTGTCTCACCCCCTTCCCACACTGTCTTAGTGTCGCTAAAGGCTGCGGAGGGAAGACCGCTCTGGCAAGCGCTGCAAATGTAACTCAGTGGGCTGTGTTTGGCTCACTGGTGATAACTTCGTTTGGTTCCGCTCTCAGAGCCCCTTCTCTGTGCATACTACTGAGCCGTAAATAGAAAGTGTTCAGGCCTATGAAATGGAAACTGGAATGCATCCAGGAAACAGATTAGTCTAGTTCTGCAGGGCTACACCATCCTTAAACCACAAACTACGCACGCCTCCGGAAATTACAGAGGAGTCGCGGTTGTTTTATGTGTCTTGAAGCTAAGCTACGTCGACCAACATTATCATGATGTGACAGTACTCTTGTGAGTTCTGTGACTGTTGGAGAAGGAACATTGGGGAAAAGAAACAAAAAACAACGAGACTAGTCTTCCCTCTGAAGAAGTTTCTATGTTCCAGATAGATGCATGACAGAAAGATTCCAGAAAATGCATGACAGTGTATCATCAAGTGTCAAAAACTTGTGGTTTGCCGCATTTATTAAAAGAATTCAGAGAAAGAAAAAAACCAAGGTGGTATGGGATATTGAGAAGGGTTTTGTGAACTTGACAGTATTCCAAGCAGACCTTGAAAGAAAAATGGAATTTGATATGCAAAAAAAAAAATAGTTTCAGAGCAGACCACCCACATGCTCTCGCTTTGATTCCACGGGAAACATTTCCTGTATTTACCACTCATCTAACCATCTATTCATGCCTATAACCACCCATTGATCCATTTCATTTTTAAAAAATATATTTTAGGGTAAATTGCTAACATCACTAAGTCTCAGCCCTAAAGACTGCTGCATGAATATCATTACTAGAGATTAATAATTGCTGAGCGTTTGAGGGGGATGAAATTTACGTGGAGTGAAATGCCCAGATCTTAAGTGCACTCTTTGATCTTTTTTGACAAATGCTTGCTCCTGAGTACTATCCCCCTCCCCTTTTAAGATATATAACATTATCACCACTCCAGAAAGTTCCCTCGTGCCCTTTCCCTGTCTAACTCCTCTGAGGCAAGCAATGTTCAAATTTTTTATCCACCAGTTAGTTTTGCATATAACAACTTATAAGTGGAATTACATACAAGCTTTCAGATAAGCCTTCTTTTCTGCATAATCTTTCTGAGATACATCCAAGTTTATGTAGGAATTGGTAGTTCATTCTTTTTAATGCTTGGTGGTATTCCACTGTATAAATATACCATAATTTGTTTTTCTATTTTTCTCCTGAAAATCACCTCAACTAAGTACATTTGGGGACTTACTCTAAATAAAGCTACTGTAAACACTTATGTACAAATCTGTTCACTTTCTTCACGTAAGCACCTAGGAGTGGAATTGCTGGGTCAGATGGTAAATGTACACTGAGTTTTACTATACAAACTACCAGACCTTTATCCTAGTTCATTTTATGCTTCCACTGACAATCCATGCAAGTTCTGTCTGTTCCACATCCTCACCGACTGGGGTTGTTAGTCCCTTTAAGTTTAGTACTACAGTGGATTATCTTCTGCTTTTCTTTTTAATGATGTTATTGGACCCTAGGGCCGCGGATGAGAAGATAAAAATAACTTCACAGTTTATACCAAGTTGTAATTTATAATAGAGAACAGACTAAGAAGAAACTGGGTGATGGGCTGTAGCAAGACTTGGTGGCATATTTTCAAATTAAATTTTGCTCTACAACACTCCATGGGTACCCATTAAAATTATATTTGTTTCAGAGAAAATGCTGGCGGAGGAGGTGTCATAGAAATATTCAGTCCCATAATTTATATTTCCATGCTTCCAAATAAAAACCTCTACAGAAACTTTTGCAAAGGACTGTTAAAAAATTGTATCTCATTGGGGAGAAATAAAAAAATGAGAGCAAGATTCAGTCATTAGAGAGCCTGACTTTTTTATTTGTCTATATTTTATGCAACCCCAAAGTTTTAAAAATTCAACAAAATAAACATGCAGCTTAAATAATTTTCATTCTCTCTGTCTACAGAAATAGAAAAGAGTGAGAAGCGCCATGGTCATTATTATGTTCTGTGTAACGAGTCACTCCTCCACCCCAGACAAATGCAAGTAAGAATCTCCCTCATAATGCTGAGATAACGTAGAAGAACAGATCCATTTGCTATGTTTACTGGTGATTTTTCTGAGAAAACTTTTTTTACGTAGGTGTTTTTCTCAAATGATAGTATGATGTATCTAATTTTATAGAAGCCCAAATTCTGGGAAGCTCTGAATTACCTACTTGTTCAGGACTTCTGGAATCAGCTTTGGTGAGGAAAAACTCATGCAGTTACCAAAACACAGATTCCAGGGCATTTTCCCTATAGATTGTGATTCAGGGGGGATGAGATGAGGCCCCAGGATCAGTCTGTCTTGTTTTGACTCTTATCCTTGAGCAAACTTTGTGTAGCCAATATCTCTCCTGGGACTGTAGGTAACATACCTGTACTTTATTAGCCCACTGCACCCACCCACCATCTGCACCGTGGGCCGAGCAGGGAACTTCACCGCTGTGAGTTTGGTCTCTTCTTCCATTTTTTAAAAAAGTATTGGTACCTAGAAATGTAGTTCAATCTTGTCATTCCCGCCAAAGCCCTCCAGTATCTGCATGTACACGTTGAATAGAACTGGAAGCCTTGCTACCATCTGCAAGGTCAATGTTATGGGGCCCACGACTCCCTCTGTGTCCTCCCTTCCTGCCATTTCCCCCAGATTCACTCTGCTGCAGCCACACTAGCCTTCTGGTCCTCACACGTGGCAAGCTCATTGCCAACCCAAGACTTCACACTTAATGTTCCCACTGCTGGGAATGACTTTCCTCAGACAGTTGCCTGTCTGGCCCCCTCACTCTATTCAGGTCCCTATTTGTGTTACCTCCTCAACAGGGACTTCTCTGAACCTCACAGTTGAAATTGAATTCAAAGCAACATTCCTCCCCTTCCTTCTGATTATGCCCTACTTTCTATCTTGCTTCTTGTTTCCCCCAGTATTTATCACTACCTGGTATTACACAATAGATGAGTTATTTATTGCTATGTTATTTATGTACATGTTAATTAGTTTACTAGATTGTATGCTCCATGAAGGTCAGTATAATAGTGCATTCAGAAATACTATAATGAAAATACTATAAGCTGGGTAACTTATGAACAACAAACATTTATTTCTCACAGTTCTCGAGGCTGTAAAGTTCAAGATCATGGTGTCAACAGATTTAGTGTCTCGTGAGAGCCTGCTTCCTCATCAAGGATGCCTTCTTGCTGTGCACTCACACGATGGAAGGCTCTCTCGGGTCTCCTTTATAAGGGCAATAGACCCAGGCAGGAGGGCTCCACCCTCAGGAACTGATCGCCTTCCCACGGCCTCACCTCCTAATACCATATTTTGGAGTTAGGATTTTAACACGTGAACTCTGGGGGAACACAAACAGTCAGCCATAGCAGCTAGAAATGTTCAACAATTTTATTTCAGTTAACTTGTGGACCTCAATATCTAGCCCAAAGTCAGCCCTTAATAGATTCTTTGTAGTTAATATCAACACTCAGGGTCTGGAGAAGATCAATATATGTGCATATAAAATCATTTTATAAATGAACAAAATGGCCTATTTAGGTATTTTATTACTATTATGCCACCATTACAAAATATATAACTTCATCCACAGATATCATTTTTTAAATAGAATATATTTGATATCAAAGTAGTTGTCTTCCAAAATTTATTACATTTATTAAATAAATAAAATAATGTAGCACAAATGCATGCAATAAGCTTCTTATAGATAAAATTAGTAGTTCAGATGATTGGTTAATAAATACTAGAAAAATCTGCAAATAATTAAAACTTTCATGTGATTGTATTCATAATTTTAATACTGGATAAATGTAATCCACCTGAAGAAGAATTTGAAATTTTATGCCTCCTTATTAAGTTGCTCCTACTTTTATGCATTTCAAAAATTCTGTTGACTAGCCCTGGCAGGTGTGGCTCAGTAGATTGAGCACCAGCCTGTGAACCAAAGGGTCACCAGTTCAATTCCCAGTCTACTGCACATGCCTGGGTTGCAGGCCAGGTCCCCAGTAGGGAGCATGCAAGAGGCAACCACACATTGGTGTTTCTCTCCCTCTTTTCTCTCTCCCTTCCTGCCTCTAAAAATAAATAAATACAATCTTTTTTAAAAATTCTGTTTATTAATGACATTAATCTGAGTGTCAAGTTCTTCCCAACTTCTTTACTGACTCTTTAACACAAATAATATGTAGTAGAAAAGAAAGTTGAGCTGAATTGTGTTTATTTTCATTCAGTGACTTCAGCTTGTTCAAGCTCTATATTTCCATCATGTCCTTGATAAGTCACATGGCCACAGAGATCCAGGAATAAACATCCCAAACCGAACCTCGTTAGCCATATGAACAGAATTCTGATGTATAAGTCCAGGAATTAACAGAGACCTTTCCCCTGTCATTGAACAATTGTAATAATTACTGCCATACTTCTTGTCCCATAAGCACACCCAACTGGACACTATCTGATGTAAACATCAGGATTCAGAAGAGTAATAATTATTTCCACCACCTGAAAACGTGCTGTATACCCTGCACTGCTCTGAGCACTCACTGACACCTCACAATCACCCTCTGGCAGGAGTTATTCTTCTGTCCATTTTATGGCAGGAGAAACTAAGCCAAGAAAGGCAAACATCACACATTTTGTACCAAAGAGGCAAACTCCACACTCAACTCTGAGTAGACATGCTTGTCCGCAACTTATTCTGCCTCAGGATGGTTTTAACCTAGTTTTTTGTTTGTTTGTTTGTTTGTTTGTTTCATTTTTTTATTTTTGTTCAAATATGGTTGTCTCCATTTCCCCCTCCTCATTCCCCTCAACCCCAGCCATCCCCACCACCCACCCCTATCCCCACTTTGGTTTTGTCCATGTGTCCTTTATAGTTATTCCTGAAAACCACTCCCCCTCTTCCCCCCATTATCCCCTCCCACTTCCCCTCTGGTTACTGTCAGTTTGTTCTTTATTTCAATGTCTCTGGTTATATTTTGATTGCTTGTTTGTTTTGTTGATCAGGCTCCACTTACAAGTGAGATCATATGGTATTTTGTAGGAGCAAAGATGAATAGGGTATGATCAAAGAGAATGTAGTACCTCTGGCTGGTATAGCTCAGTAGATTGAGCGTGGGTTGTGAATCAAAGGGTTGCCAGTTCTATTCCCAGTCAAGACACATGCCAGGGTTGTGGGCCAGGTCCCCAGTGAGGGCCATGTGAGAGGCAACCACACATTGACATTTCTCTTCTCTTTCTCCCTCCCTTCCCCTCTCTCTAAAAATAAAGTTAAAAAATCTTTTTTAAAAAGAAGATATTGCATGATTGATGTGATAGAAAATGATGTTGATATAGTAGAAAAAGAGTTATTTCAAATCCAGTTTTAATATATACAGTGGGGGGAGGTAATTCATGAAGTTAATGAGTACCTAGCAACGTAGAACTATAAGTTTATAAACTGGTTTTAAGTACACGTTTTCATACAGTTGGTGCTCTCTTGTTTAAATGATGAGGTCTTTTTAAAATTTATTTATTTAACTGAATCCCGTGGTTTTTATGTACATTTTTACTGAGATAGAATTCTCATGAGATAAAACTCACCAAGAGTGAATCTGGAAAACACAATGCTGAGTGAAACAAAGGACTGCAGCCATTTGCATAAGATGTGCAGGATATATAAATTCCAAGACAATGGACAGATCAACGATGACCAGAGGGAGGGGGAGAGGAGGGAGTGTGGAGTGACTGCTAAGGGGTAGGGTGTTTCTTTACAGAGTGAGGAAAATTTCTAGATGATGATAAAGATGTTGGCTGTACACCCTTATGAATGGCAAAGTTCTGAACACATCTGAGATAGAACCCAAAGGGTCATTGGCTGTCCTTTGGGGGGGTAGTAACACTACCCTTCATGTCTTAAGCCTTTTATGGAAAACCTGTGCACACACAGTTCTGAACACATCTGAGATAGAACCCAAAAGGTCATTGGCTGTCCTTTGGGGAGTAGTAACACTACCCTTCATGTCTTAAGCCTTTTATGGAAAACCTGTGCACACACGATAGTCACATAAACAGAAGAACAGGTGAGAAAGAGAGTGATAGGAAACCATGGAAGTGCTATTTCAATAATGTAGAGCGGCGAAAAGCTTAATGGTAGAAAATAACACATTTTCTAAATGCTCGTATCTGTGAACTATTTGCATTTGCAATTACAGCTAGATGTGTCACGGTATTTAATCACTGACTGCATTTAGTTTTAAAAGAAAACCTGAAGAAATAACTAAGAGCCCAACAAGATTCCCCATTTCCGGGTCACTTCATCACCAGCCAATAACTGCATGCTATGGCCTTTTAGAGTAATCATTTTACTTGAGTTACATAAAAGAAGCAAGACTAAAAACTCGGGATAATGCTTTCCTGCCAAGAAATTATTTTAAAAAGAAAGAATAGAGGACCCAAAAGGTCAACTCCAAAACATAATTTGATTGACTATTTTGTTGAAAATAAATAGGGAAAAAAATTGTAATAGCAACACAGACACAGAATCTTTATAACAGGCACAAAGAAACATCTACTGGCATTCTTTAATTCTTCTGACACTTTTTAAGCCCACTTTCTGATACATTGCTATTTTCTGTGTAACAACATATCAAAAATCACAGAGGAGAGCCATGTCTCTGAACAAAGTGATACATTTCCCTGCCTCAATCACAAAAGCCTAGAGCTGGAGACCTCCTAATTGCTGCTTCAGTAGATAAATGGCTCTCTCGAAAAGCAGATGGCCATTTGCTTCACTTATAAGCGTCTCCAGAGACCAATAGTTTGAATTGAACAAAAACCAAGAACACGCTTAAATATTTGACAGAAAATGTTTTTAGCAAAATCACAAATGCAACCAAAGAGAGTATACTTTGTATAGTAAGTTCAACTTGTATATTACTACGTGTGTTATTAACATGCATCTCATAGAAAAAGCAGACCAGAAGCCATTCACAACCCAACCACATTTTCACTGAGCTGTGCTCCTGGCAAGGTCAGAAAGAGAAGTCAGCCCCTCCATATCATTGAACGTAACAGCCTCCTACTCAAATGACTCTTCTGCCCTGTGAACCCATTTCCATGGGCTGATTGTTGTTGTGAATAGTCCACCGTGATAGCAGTGAGGTTGGGGAATGGAAAAGGTCATGGGAAGCCTATTTTCAGACCCCCGACCCAGCAGACTGCAGGAAACTACATGCCACCGACTTCAGAGAGATTCCATCCGGAGTCAACTAGCCCTGTCATTTGCATTTTTCACACCTACAAAGGAACTAGCCACAGGGTCAATTTGTAAGGACACTAGCCATTCTTGGAAGAACTAACTGAACGGGCATTTCTCATTCTCCTTCTACTGGCAGAGTACCCTCCATTTATTTTTTAAATATATTCACAGAAAATCACTATTCATTCCTTCCTTGGCCAAACCCACCCTATTAGTATAAGGAACAAAGAAGGTTCTTTGTTCTGATACAATGGCACTAGTCAAAATAGCACAGTTTATTTTGAACAGTCTCTGGTATAAAGTAATAAGAGAACAAAAAGTAATAGTTCATTTATTCTCCGCTTTGGAACCAGACTTCCCCATCACAACACAGATCACAGACTTCCCTGAGACATTTCATCCTCTGGTACATCCAAGAATGTCTTGCCAGTTAAAATAACTGACACAGTAAAAATGCTTCTTGAAAATAAAACTGTTTTTGCTGCCAGAAGCAAAGCAGTTGCGCAGTCACCTAGAAGGCAGGGCTCTTTCTGGCAGGCTGTCAAGCTTGAGACGGAGAACTGCTCACTCAAATATGACCAGTAGGAGAAACTCCTTATATGGCATTACATAGGAATGGATTTCAAAAATGTTTTCCCATAAATTATCTTACCTCCTCACATTCACTACCAGTTACGTACTATCTGCTCTAACCCATTCTCAACCCAAAGCCCAAGAGATGTTTTTAAACTTAAAGATTTAAAATAAAATGCAAAGTTCTCTGCATGGTCTGCAAGCCTTTCATGATCTAGCTGAGTTTTTGTGGGGCCCCGACCTTCACGTCCTCAATACATTTATTTGCTTGTCTCCCTTATTAAGGCATGAAACCTGTGTGCCTCCAGTGCTCAGCAGAGTATAGTAGACAGATAGATGCTTAATAAACAGTTTGCTGGATGTATAAATGAATGAACAAATGAATGAATCTCTTCAGTCTCTCAAAGAGAATAACACTAACACATACACACAGAGAGTTTCAGCTTATGGTAAGGAAACTTTTCAAGCTGTGGCTCCACTGAGGTCAGACCTTCAAATATGTGGCCACTTTATGTGAAGCTACTAGGTATCCCATGAGCGTGAATTTAAAAACATTGAATGAGCAGGGTAAAGGACGTCACACATTTGGAAAGAGAACAGGCTCAGCAGCAGCAGAAGCATCGGTAGTGTTTACTGGCACTTGTGACAGGTCTTCATTGAATCCCTCCATGTGACCTGGCAGCGAGAGAAGGTGGGAACAGGGGATGGGAGGGAGAAGGGGAGAAGGGGAGAGAGGAAGAGAGGGAAATTGCACCATCAACTGACAGTATTTATAGATTTTTCTGATTGGGCTGGTAAATGTCTCATAAACCAGAGAAAATTAATGAAGAATTATAAGCCTGTCTTGCCAAAAAAATTTCTAACATTGTCCCAGTTGGGTGGGTAGATTCCCTACTCCTCTGTTTTCTGTGTGGCATTCACACTTTCAACTTGATGTGCCCAGTTCAGAGCCTTTTTGGTTCATTCCCTCCAGAAAATAAATCTCCTCCAGTTTTATATGGTTAATACTTGAGTAGTCAGATGGATATATGAGGTGTGAATGGCCTGGGGAGGTAAGGTGTGACTGGACAGGTTTCTTAGACAGCGAAGGGCTCTCCAAAGAGTTGACAATTGAAAAGAGCGCTGAACAAAGTGTGAGGCGGGGCTGGGGGCGGAGGAGGGGGGCGCGGGGGTGGGGGGTGGCAACCTGAGGGTTCTGAGCTGCATGGCTCGGATGTGGCTCAGATGTTTAATAACAGGCCCAGGATGCTTGTCTTCGTCAGCTCAGGTTGTGATAACAAATGCCACAGGTTTGTGGCTTGAACAATGGAAATTTATTTTCTCACAGTTCTGGAGGCTGGGAATTCACAATCAAGGAGCCCTCAAATTCAGTGTCTGGTGAAAACTTTTGCATATGAGCACTTCCTCTGATGAACGAAAAAGGCTGGCTGATCTGCGGCCTCTTTGAGTATTATCATTTTGCCTCTCCTTGGCCCGCACCTTGATCAGGAATCTAGAGAACTGTGTTTGAAATGAAGGAGAAAACCTAAACAGAGAAGGAAGAAGCCAACACTGTAAAGACTTCTAGTTGCCAGTCAGCATTCTGAATTTTTTAAAAATAACCTTTAAAAAAGTTATTTTTTTACATTTTCACTGATATGTTCCCTAGAGCAAGAGACACAAAGGAAAGAATAAAAAAATGGAATCTCATCAGAATAAAAAGCTTCTGCACAGCTAAAGGAAACAGCATTAAAATGAAAAGAGAACCAGCTGTATGGAAAACATATTTGCCAATAAAACCTCACACAAGGGTTTGATCTTCAAAATATACAAAGAACTCATATAACTCCACTCCAAAAAGACAAACAACCCAATTTTAAAAATGGGCAAAGGACTTGAACAGACACTTCTCCAAAGAGGACATACGGAGGGCCCGAGAAACATGAAAAGATGCTCAACATCACTAGCCATCAGGGAGATGCAAATTAAAACCACAATGAGATACCACTTCCCACCGGTGAGAATGGCCATCATAAACAAATCAACACACAAGTGCTGGCGAGGCCCAGCCCTTGGGTCACCTGGTGATCACATCCTTTGAATGATCTCCAGCAGCTTAAAAACACAAGCACACCAACACGAGCAGACAGCCAAAGTTAAGAATCACTATATATTTTTTAAAGATTTTATGTATTTATTCTTAGAGAGGGGTAAAGGAAGAAGAAAGGGAGAGAAACATCAATGTGTGGTTGCTTTTCACTCGCCCCCCACCAGGGACCAGGTCTACAACCCAGGCATATGCCCTGACTGGGAATCGAACTGGTGACCCTTTGATTTGCTGCCCACACTCAATCCAGTGAGCTACACCAGCCAGTACAAGAATCATTATTTAGAAAGACATTTTCTTTTTTAAAAAAATTCAAAATGTGGGATCTTCCTGCAGGATTTTGAGGGACCTGGGGAGGTAGGAGGGGAGGGGGAGAGCTGCACAGTCAGGACCAGTAAAGAGCCGGCCCTTGGGACCAGCCTGACCGGCACTAGGACCACAGCCAAGTGTGGTAACTTTGTAGTTTTCAGATATTCTTTCAATATGATTTCAGTTGCCCGTGAGTGTGTACTCATACACACACACACACACACACACACTCTCTCTCTCTCGTACACTGCCATGTTGCCTAATGTAAACAACGTGCTAGAGAACAGCACTGTTCGAAGGCCCTCCCAACATGATGGGTGAGCTATGTGTTTGCGCTGACCAGTACAGCAGCCATTAGTCTCACTTAGCTACTGATCTCATCTCAAAATTCTCAATTATGTCAGCAAACACCCTTTTTCTAAATAAGCTCACATTGGCAGAGTCCAGGGATTGAAACGTAGACGTGTCATTTTGGGAGACACCATTCAACCCACTCCAAGTAGCACACTGACCCGGTGACCATGAAGGACCCACACGGGGCCTCCCGTAAAGAGCCTGCAGTGGGGAGCATTGCTGCCTGACAGCCGCACCTCCAGAACTGCTGCAAACACGCCCAAACCTCGCTTCCCTGAACCATCTGTCAGTGCTGAGCCAGCGGGGTTACTAGTGCGGGAGATCCCTGCCCACTGCAGGGTTTCTCTAAGGAGCAGCTTCTGCTGAAGACGCCACACTGGCCTGGCCAAGTTGTCTGCAGTCTGACGCTCCTCCTTACCCAGCCCTTCCTTCCCTCTCTCGCTGCATCTCTCTACTGTAGCATTCAGAACCCTTGCACAATCTTGCACTTGACAGATGGCGCTTAAAAGAAAAATCAGTCATGTACAATGATGGCTGGGAATTTTTAGGAGCTCTTATATATGTTATAGAATTATATGTTATATGTTATAGAATGTTATAGATGTTTTATACCCAGCTAAGCCTTCAATCACAAGTCAGGACAAAATTAAAGCTTATCTAGCTATACAAGCATAGTTTATATTCCTCATTAAAAGAACTGGTAAAAAAAAATTCACTAAAGAAGATGAACCCAGGGGAAAAACCAGGTATTTACAGAAACAAAGGTTATTGTTGAATTTAATAATCTGATGATTGCAAAAAGCAAATCCTGTTTTTCAAAACCAAATTCTAAATAACACTAACCACTAGGAAATATTTAAAGGAAAGGTAAGTAATATTAGGTTTTACAGTAGTCAAGAGGAGGAAAAGATATTGAATAACTTTTCACATTATTGAAAAATATGCACATTTAAAAATTAAGAGTATAGTTAGAATAGAAATAAAGCCAATATGTCGATTCCAAGCCAGCAGGATAATGGCAAACAGGTCTTGAACACTGTTGGAAGTGCTGGACGGCATCCCCACACCGGAAATGCTCCTCGGCACCTGTTCTAACAGAGGGGAGCCGAGGGCACGGGGAGGTTAAGTAACTGGCCCAAGGCCGTGTAGCTAGGAAGGGGTGGAGCCCAAACCCAAGCCCAGAGCAGAGAGGGCTTTCACAGGCTGTGTTTTAACATCGGTGTTAAATAAAGGGAATTGTATTAAGCTATCGGATGACAAGGGTAGAGGATGAAAAGGAAGCAAAGACAAAAGAATCACAAATAGAGAATAAAAAGAGAAATAAGTCCAAATCTATTGATAATAACAATAAATGTAAATGGATTTGAAAAGTTTGTTATTTGGAAAAATAAGCCCCAGTTTTCCCAGCAGCCCGCAGAGCCCACAGTATCTGGCTCCTCGTTACCTTGCTGACTCTTTCTACTGTTTTCTCTACTTCGCTTAAATCGCCTGAGATCCGTGGACTTCGCGAAGGTAGCTAGTGTACACACAGCTACATCGGTGCCTTCGTTCTCTCCCTCACGCCGGCTGAAACGCTGTGTCCTCCTCAGTTTCCTCCTCCCTCCCCTCGGGTCACTTTCGCAACGACCTCTTTCCAATCGCTCTATTTAAAAATGAATTGAAAATTGAGCTGTCTCTGCCCTCACTTGGCATTCTTTGCTCCTTTTTCCTGCTTTATATTTCTCTTTGCCCATTACCCCTTCTAACATGCTTTACATTTGTTTATTTACGGTGCTTCTTTGCTGTCTTCTGACTCTGATACATATTTCATACAGGTAGGAATTTCTGTCTTTCGATCACCAGTAAATGTCTAGTGCTTTGGACAGAGCTTGGCACATGGTAAGACGTAAATAAATATTGAATGGATGAATGAGATGATGACAATAGAAATTTTTTAATATTTACAGCTAAAGGATAATGAAAGTATCACATAATAAAAAGTGGAAGATTTCTATGGATAAAACTACAGAACATTATTAAAGTAGTTAAAAGTAGATCTGAATAATTTTTGTCATGATAAAGACTCAATATCATAATTCTGATTTCTCTTCAGATAGTATAAATCTCCCCCCCTTTTTTTTATCATAAAGATGTCACTTCTTCCCAATAGGCCCATATATTCCAAGGGGGATTTTCATGAAACTGAAAACATTGGGACTCAGCAGAGAGGAGTAACACAGCTATTAAGTGCCAACACTTGAATTGGACAACACGTCACGTCAGCTCTGTTCCCCTGCCATCTATGCTGTTCCACCCTTCCTCTCTCTCCACCTCCAAAACCCTGCGTGACTAATGCTAGATGGCAAATAACATGATCAGCCAGCAATCTTTCATTCTAAGACCTGATGTCATTCAACAAACATGTCTTGAGAACTTACTAATTCCAAAGCACTGAGGTGCATTTCTCAGCATAAATTCATTTAATTTTCATAATTATCCATGGAGATAACTGTCCTTAAAGTCCCTTTACAGATGAAGATTCAGAACCCCGCCCCCCCCCAAAAAAAAAAGAAGGAGAAGGAGAATTTATTCTTGCACCTGGAAGTTCACAGAGCCAGATCTTTACAGGATATCTTGCCTGGAGGCCTAACCTTGGCCCTCAGCGAATGTTCATGAGAGCAAGTTGGTTTTGGATAGTTCTGTTCCTGTTCTGGTCCTTAGCTTCCATGGGGGGAGGGAAGCACTCTACCACCAAGGGACTTAGTCTACTCTCTCTAACTTGTTTTGTTGGATCTACATGGTATATTTGAAAGTTTCAAGTATGGTTTCTCCAGCCAAAAAAATGTGGAGATCTCATAAAATCTGGATTCTCGATGTCTTTTGGAAAGTCTAAGGAACAGGAAACACTAGCACCACATTCCTTCGTATCAAGGGGCTGGAAGTGAGTAGTTGCTGAACTCAGAATCTTCATTTGTTGTTGTTGTTGTTTTCAGTTGCTTCTCTGTGTAAGACACTTAAGTTATAATTTCTGCAAAGCCCATATTTTTATGAGTAACATTCAATGAATTAGTAACAGAGCAGAAGTTAGAACCTTAGGACCCAGGATCTTCCTGTCCATTATATCAGTTCAAACTTTTTGCACACATGCCAAGTCTCAAGGGGTCCTTGGCATTCTTATTCTTGCTGGAAACACATTGCGGGGTGGTCTTTTGGATGGTGGGCATTCCTTTGCAAACACGTCTTCATGAAAGTCTTTTCTCGCACACAAAGCTAGCTGAGCCAAGGTCATCCCACATGTGGCTGTATAGGAAAACAACTAATTTCTTTCATGCATGGTGGCCCAGGGCACCTTTAAATTTCCCTCTCACAGGCTTATCAGCATTTCAGGGATGTTGTTCCCATCAAAAACTTCCCATCTCCTCCTTCCTTTCCACATGATTGCTCTGTCATGGTGTGGTACTCAAATGTTGAAAAAATGGCAAGATGACAGACTGTCAAATCTGCTTCTCGGTCGGGGCTCATTGCAACACCAGATGCTTCTGGTCACCTGGGAAATA
The DNA here is from genome assembly GCA_004024845.1 of Tonatia bakeri. Taxonomy (NCBI): domain Eukaryota; kingdom Metazoa; phylum Chordata; class Mammalia; order Chiroptera; family Phyllostomidae; genus Tonatia; species Tonatia bakeri. The sequence goes on from PVIA01001643.1 coordinate 171,817, forward strand.
ACTCTGACCATAGTTATGTATCAAGTTCAAGGTCAAAGTAAATTCTTAGCAAGTGCTGCAAAAATAGAAGTTTTCAGCAGTTGTTTAAATAATTTATAACAGCAGGATGTGTGCCTACTTGAAAAGTGAGACATAAGATTTCATGTGACACTTTTCTATCATGTCTTAGAGGGTAAGGAAGTGGATATCTCCACCCAGAAAGACACATGGGCAAGTGATGATGAGGCAGCCAAAATCCCTGAGTTCTAATTTCATCTTGCTCATCCTCTGTCACTGACCGAAACTGAAGGTTCTGACAGATAAGGAAGCCGCCTTCAATCCTACACATTATATTCCAGCAAGACATGATTTTATGCGCAGAAAAGAAGCAGGTTCTGCCCTCACTTACTTGAGGGGGATCATAGGAAGGCACTAGGTGCCAACTCTGCTCTCTGAGAACCAGACATGCTAATACAATCTCCTGTTTTAAAACTTTGCCCTCAGATTTGGGAAGAGCCAAAGACCTACTTCGTCCCCATAGTGCCAACTCCCGCTGGAGGCTGGAGGCATGGGGTTTACTAGCTAGCTGATGTAGGCGATGAGAGAATTAGCTGTGTGGACATCAGAGGCAAACACCCTCAATCACAGGGACATCCGGAACCAGGGTCCTGAAGCAGGAATGTGCCTTGAGTGTTTGCAGAATCGAGGAGACTGACGTGACCGGGGCAGCGCAGAGTGGTGGAGCAAGGGGAGGGGTAGCAGGTGAAACAGAGCAGAGCCAAAGGCAAGATCGCATAAGACCTGTCGATCTCTGTGCCCACTGCCCTCCACTCCCGCTGAGCTGGAGGGTCACAGGAGGCCGCTGTGCAGAGGACTGACTAACACCCAAGTGTATCCTCGTATGTTCACAGCCCATTAGCGGGCAAACCCACTTTTTCAACTGTCCACTTTATAAAATCTAAATACAGATCAAGTGTTTCCAATGAAAACTAAGTGCCTGAATTGTGATGGATTCTAACATTGCACATTGTATTGTAAAGACTTAGCATAAGCAAAACTATATAAAATATCTCATTTGCAATTTTTACACCTACTAGCATATTGACATGAAAACATCGTGGATACACTATGTTAAAAAAAGACACAGTAAAATTAATGTAATATGTTTCTTTTCCTTTTTAATATGACTACTAGAAAACTCGTAATTGTATATGTGGCTTACAATATCCTTCTGTTGGACAGTACTGCTCTGGAATAATTGTTATAAAACTTTAATATGCATAAGAATAACCCAGGGAGCTTCTTACCATGGGACTTACCAAGTTAATGCCAGAGAGTCCACGATAGGTCCAGGGTTGTGCCCAAAACTTGCATTTTAAGCAAGCACTCGCAGGCGACACTGAAGGGTCTGAAGACCCCTGCTCTAGAGAAAGGGCCCACAGTCTTGATTGAACTAGCTCTAGATAAAGGCCCAAAACTCCATCAGAGAGTCATGGTGGCAGAAGCCACAGCTCTTCTATAAGCGAACAACTACCTGCTCTGCCATCCTTTGGGCTGCATCCCTCAGCCAGTCTCTTGCCTAAATTATTACCTGTCAGCTATTGCCATGAACTTCAAACACTGTAACTACTTGCCAGACTGGACTTCCAAGAGTGTGCCACTGGACTTGTTCTCCATGAGCCCCCGTCACCACTTCTCCCTCCTTCTCATCCCACCCAGAACGCTGTCTACTCTGCTGAAAGGGCAGTTGCCAAAACAGGGCTCTCTGAGCCCAGCCTGCTCCATTGCATAAGACATTCACACCCTTAAAAACATAAGTAATTATAGGGCTACCAATCCTAGCATTTATATAAAAATTTACTAATTTTAAACAACTTTTACTAATACATCAAATTTTAACACTATTATGACAACTATTAAAGACTACAACTAGTTTGGTATTACATTCCAGTTCTCATTAGCCATTTGACTTAATTAAAAGTCAAAATGGTATCCTTAGCCCGTTCGTTATTCAATAAATGGTGTTGGGAAAATTGGACAGATATTTACAGAAAAGGAAAACAGACCACTTTCTAATACCACATACAAGAATAAATTCAAAATGGATTAAAGACTTAAATGTTAGACCTGAAACCATAAAAATCATAGGAGAAAACATAGGCAGCAAAATCTTAGACATTGCTCATAGCAATTTTTATCAGATATAACTCCCCAAGGCAAGACAAACAAAAGAAAAAATTAACAAGTGGGACTACATCAAACTAAAATAGTTTTTGCACAACAAAGGAAATCATCAACAAAATGAAAAGGCAACCCACAGAATGGGAGAGCATATTACCTGACACATCTGATAAGGGGTTCATACCATGAATTTGTAAAGAACTTACAAAACTCAACACCAAAAATCAAACAGCCCATTTAAAAAATGGACAAAGGACCTGAATACACATTTCTCCAAAAAGGACACACAGATGGCCAATAGACATTGAAAAGATGCTCAACATCATTAATCATCAGAGAAATGCAAATTGAAACCACAATGAGACACCATCTCACATCTGTCAGAGTGGCCATCATCAGTAAATCAGCAAACAACGAGTGCTGGTGAGGATTACCCTTTGTGACAGTATAAATGGACCTGGAGAACATTGTGCTAAGTGAAATAAGCCAGTCAGAGAAAGACAAATATCATATTATTTCACTCATATGTGGAATCTAGTGAACAAACTGAACTAACAAGCAAAATAGAGACAAACTCACAGATGGAGAGCAGATGACAGCAAGTAGTAGGAGGTGGAGGGATGGAGCAAAAAGGCAAAAGGACTCATAGGCATGGACAACAGTGTGGTGACTGCTGAGTGGAAGGGGACTAAATGGTAATGAAAAATACAATAAAAATTATTAAATAAAAAATTAAATTAAAAAACAAAAATTAAAAAGTCCCAAGAAAATATAATGTTAGTTCATTTTAATAAATTTCTTTTATATCAATATTATTTTCATCTTTTAATTTTTCCATCATGGAAGACTTTTGTGTAACTATAGAATTTTTAAAATTCAGATAGCATGCAGGAGTAAATAAAATTTTTCCAAAATCTTACCACACAGAGATAGAACTTGTTTTCCTTTGGGGTGTTTCTAATTCTTTTTACATGGTTTTGATTTTATTCTATATGTAGTTGGACATACTAATTTTTCACTCAACATTTTTAGGTTTATAAAACTATGCTATTTCTTTAAAATATACAATTCTCTCACCAGGAGCACAGCTTTTGTTTTTTTAAGTGTCCCCTCTTAGTGAAATGCTAGGTTTTCTCCATTTTAAACCTTAAAAACCGAAAGAAAATGATTCCTGAGTTTTTTTCTCTGTGGGGGCCTATTGTCAGTGGAATATTTTTCAGTTATTTTTTCTATACAGTTATTAATAACATTTTGGAAAACTATTGGTTTTTAAGTGTTTATTTTTTAACATAGGGTAAATTACAAAATAACATTTTGATTTATTTTCTTGGGCTTTCCAGATATACAATCAAATTGTCTATAAATAATTATATCTTGCTATTTCCAAGTTATACAAGCTATTTTTATTTCTTGCTTTGTTGACTGAATACAATTCCAGGAGTGATTTCTACTGCCCACGTCTGGGGGATATTTCCCACAAAACACTTCATGGAACGCATGGCCAAACACTCTAGCCTAGTTGGACACCTTCGAGAGAATGCATTTAGACCTGGAAATCCTAGTGCAAGAGGCTCATTGTCAACAGAGATACATTTGAATGAGAGTGGCCATGAATAACTCCAGGTCCTTGAACTCACATTAGACCATGAAGAGTTGAATTGGGGTGTTTATTCTGGAGAGTAGACACTCACTAGAATGTGATGAAATAAAAAGTTTTATTAAAACAAGAGTTAGACATGTGTCTCTCCTCTCCAAAAAGATGCACTAGGAACAAACTACATAGAGGTCAGTGTTTGGCCAATGTAAATAATGTTAATTAAAAAGCAAGTGGAATACCTTGGTAGGAAGGGCACTCTCCTAAAGGAATTATGTTCAAATACAGGGTCCATAGTCCATTACAGAGATGCTGTGAAAAATATTTGTACATCTGATAGGTAGTTAGACTGGACGTCCTTTAAGATTCATCTTACTTCATATTCCATATTTCCACAACTATTTTGTTCACTGAAATTCATTTAAATACAAACAGAAGTAGGACCGTTGACCCTTGAACAATGAGGAAGTTAGGGGCATCAACCCACATACAGTTGAAAATCCATGTATAACATTTGACTTAAGTTGTCCTCAGTATCCATGCGAGATTGGCTCCAGGAACCCTGGTGGACCCCAAAATCTGCGGATGCTCAAGTATAGTATGCCAGACCAATGCATACAGTTGGTCCTCACACCCAGGGGCTCCGAACCGTGCTTAGAAAACAGTACAGGCATTTCTGAGAAAAAAAATGCACGTGTAAGTAGGCCGATACAATTCAAACCAGTATTGTTCAAGAGTCAACTGTATATCAAAACAACCTCACTATTTTTATACTAACTTTTTAGTAAGCACACACTAAAATTTAAATATATAACATAAATTTGTATGACTGAAAATGGAATAATACTTTCTCCAATCATTTCTTCCACCTGCAGTCTTAATCAATCAACAAATATGTGTTAAGATAAGCAAAAACATCAATATACCTAAACAACAGCAAGAAACAGATGTGCAGGTTAAACTATCAGCATGAAAAATGTTCTACTCATTTGTATCTTATTGTAAAAAAATACATATATGTAAGCATTACTTGAATTTCCAAACAGATACTGCAATCAGAGCACATACTATTTAAGAATGTGCTTTTCCTTCCCAATAAAGAAACCTCCTCAGGAAATGGGTAATGAAAGCTGTTAATTGTTTCATATCTTTCTCATTCAAGATTAATGTTACTGTGGAAGCGAGGAGTTGGGGGTGGGCAGAGGAAAGCAACCGGGGAAAACTGAGACAACTGTAACAGAACAACCATAAAAAAAAAAGATTAATGTTAAACCTGTGTCTTCTTACACTCACTCCCAAAGTATCCCTGGGCAGCCTTTGTCCAAGCACTCTTTAAAAAAAATTTTATTGTTGACGTTATTACAGATGCTTCCCATTTCCGCCCTTTCCCGCTCCCCCAGCCCCTCCCCCAGCCTTCAGTACACTGTGGTCTGTGTCCATGGGCTGTGCATATATATATATGCACATGTGTTCTGTGGCCAATCTCTTCCAGCCCCCCCCCAAATAACAGCAAAACTGCTTATAAGATAGAAACCTACTGAAAAGTGATTATATGATCCTTGATCTTATCTTGAGGAATTTAAGTATCATTATAAGCATTTTATTTAAACAATCTTGCTGCAATTTATATGACCCCCTATGACTACTGTTACCCTTAACCAACAGAAGTCAACATTAATCATTTACCCTGAAAGTACAGAATTATGGCATGTTACAGACAGGCAAGGCATAATCCTTATGTGCCAGCTTTGATGTGCTTGTGACAGTTGGTGATCTGATGAAACATTTGGTCCCAGAAATAGCAGCAGAGAACAAGCCTGACTGGCAGGTAGGGCGGCGAGTTCACGACAGAAATAAGAAACTGCTTCTCGCTGGACACTTTGGAGCATTATCTCCTCTTCAGACACAGAGCAATATTCTAGAACTGAGGACTGATATGAAATGTAAAATACAAAGAAAAGCTCTGTTCTGAAAAACAAAACCCAGAATGAATAAGTCATGGAAATCCTTTACCTCCCTTGACAGCCTAACTCTCCAGGTGCTGAAAGATGGCACAGAGAAGAATGACCTCTATTGTTCAGGAAGCTGTATGGGCGGACCAGCCAGCCCCGCTGAGGAGACTGTGCATGTAGCTTATGAGCCATAGTTGGCCTGTCTCCCCAGAGCTGCACACCAGGGCAGCCAGAGAAGAGGCGATGGACACTCGTGTCCAGTTTGTGAGAGTCGTCCAGGAAATGCGGGCCCGGATCAACACACTGGAGAAGGAGAATCGGGCCCTCCGGTTGATGCTGACTTCAAACCATCAGAGAATCCCAGGCTCAGAGGGACAATCGGGAGACAAGAGGGAAGAGGAAGTCACAGACTCTGGTGACCTAGGAAAAGTGCCCGGACAACCTCCAGCAACTCTTCATGGCAGTATTTCCACTGATACTGCACCAGATGTTCATGCAAACCAAGGTAAAGAAAGTCCATAGGTCTTCTGGGCTGTGCTCATGTTTGCAAATATCTCCTAAAGGGCAGGCTTACTGTGGCTCTCACATAACTGTATCATTTCATGTTAACAGTGGCAAGTTTCTTTTTTTTTTCTATTGTTAGGTGACCTTTAAACCCTAGGGCAAACATTTCTTTGGCATCATTAAACAACATGCTTTGGCAACATTAAAACTATTTCCATATATTCCTACAAAGATAAGAAAGGCAGGTTTGTGAAGATCAGTCACATTTCAAACAATGTGTTTTTTTACTTCCAGCATTTAAATGCTACATAATTGAGCACCAAATGGAGGTACGTCAAGCAGCATGCTCACTTACTGAGCTTGAAGGATACTGCACGAGAGCTGAGTGTATGAACACCAGAGTCAGACAATACAGATGCCAGTGACTGGTCACTTGTTAGACACTTGATTGATCTTTCATTTTCATTTTCTTCATTTGAAAACGTTATGGTAGCAATAAATCAACAAACAAGGTTGTTGAGAATGTGAAGGAAAGGGAACCCCTGTGCACTGTGGCTAGAAAGTCACCTCCATACAGGGGATCCTCGAAATTCTCTTACAAAACTACCTTATATCCCAGCAATTCCACTTCTGGGTAGCATATATCTTTAATAAAAAAAATACCAATTCAAAAAGACATATGCACCTTATATTCATTGCACTGATATTTACAATAGTCAAGATACAGAGCAACCAAGTGTCCATCAATAGATGAGTGGATAAGAAAGTTGTGGTACATATATACAATGAAATATTACTTGGCTAATTAAAAAGAATAAAATCCTACCATTTGCTACAACATGGATGGGCCTACAGGGTGATATGCTGAGTGAAATAAGTCAGACAGAGAAAGACAAATACCATATGATTCCACTTACACGTGGAATCTAAAGAACAAAATAAAGGAACCAACAAAACAGAAACAGACTCGTAAGTACAGAGAACAGACTGATGGTTGCCAGAAGGGAAGGGGTTGGGGGGCTGAGTGAAAAAGCTGAGGGTATTAAGAAGTACAAATTTATAGTTACAAAATAGTCATAGGGATGTAAAGTGCAGCCCTGGGAATATATTCAATAATATTCTAATAACTGTGTATGGTGCCAGGTAGGTACTTGAATTACTGAGGTATCACTTCATAGATTATGTAATTGTCTAATCACTACACTGTACACCTGAAACTAATACAAAATAATATTGAATGGGAATTGTATTTTAAAAATAAAATTAAAAAGAGAAAATGTTATTGTACCCATCCCACACGGTTGTGAGGATTAACTGCAATAATAGATCAAGTGCTTAGTATTAGCACCTGGCGAACACACAACAAAAGGCAGATATTGTTGTTTATCTGTGTTTCACAAAGAACTTTACTGTCCTGTATGAACGTATGTTATACATAATTCCACCTACTATACAAGCTTAATGCTTCAAGATGCAAGGTCAATGTTAATATATTCTAAAAATCAAATCTCTCACCTTTTACTGGGAATAATTTTGGCTATGAAGGCTATACATGAGGTCAGAAATGAACAGAGAAAAAAAATACATCCTACATTGAAATTGTCAGTGCTTGCCTACACACAGCATATTCAAATAAAACTGCTATACATAATTAAATACTCAAAGCCCTCTTAATATCATCTGCCAAAGGCTTCATGCAACACCATTTAGAGGTCCTGAACAGCTTGGCAATGAGACATGTCCTACTTACCAGCTGCTTCTCTCTGTTAAAGAACTCTCTGTCTAGGATGAGACCCTATGTTTCAAAGCTGGAAACAGATTTAAATCAGGGCCTTTTCCCTTTTTGTCAAGTACAAGTTTGGATCTGAGTAGTTCTGTCTGCCGGTTATTAATAAAATTGAAAGCATAACCCATGAGGAGGTTTGAACTTCTCCTGATGAAAAAAATGGACATTTATATCTCCCTATTCTGGGGCTTCACGACCTCTGGGTTCTCAACTTCGGGGGCTGAGTAGTTCTGTATTGTAGGGGTCTGTCTGGGACCTGGTAGGATGTTCAGCCATTTCCCTGGCTTCCAAGCACTAGATGCCAGCACTGATTGCCTCCCCTCTCCTATCATGACCATCCAAAATGCCTTCAGACATTCTCAATGTCACTTTGGGGACAAAAGGCCCTCCAACTCGAAAGCGCTGCCTTACTCCAAAGGTCAACAACACTCCTTCACACCTATTTTCTGTTATGCTTATCCTGATAAGAAAGTGTGGTCTCCGTGTATCTTGTGCTATTCTAAAACAAGTAGTACACTGTTCAAAGAACAGAGCGTGCCATCCAGTTGAGAGGAGGTTAGAATATTAATAAGGCAATTGATCCAACACTTCTTCAGCATATGGAGGATAACTTCCAATAAGAATGTTAGCATTATGTTGGGAAAGGACGAGTGAGAAACATTTGGTAAATTTTGGGACTGCTTACCTGTTGGCGTGGATCAAATAAGGAAAAAAATATGATTTAAATCTGTGCTCAGGAGCCCAGTTTAGTCACTTTAATCAGACACTTTAAACTTGCGTTGAGTTTAATCAGAAGCGTAAGGGCAGGGCTTCCTCACACTTCTGTGTGAGATAATGGCAAACCTGTGACAAGAGATGATCAAGATTTGAAAACATTTATTGGGTTGACCAAAATTCCACTTAATCTTCTCTGAAAAATAAAAGCCCCATTTTTACCAATAACTGTATTGATTTGGATATTTTGAGTGTGTCAGCTATCTCCCATGGTGTATAAGACTGGTTATTCTCGAATGTCTCAGTGTGATCATCACCAGCTGCATCTGGTCCACCCGACCGTGGAGCATTGCCCCACGAGAAATCTCCAGCACGAAACTTCACAAACTACTTCCGACACTTCGATCAGTCACAGCGCCTTCTCCATACACTGCACACATCTTTTTTCCCCATTTCAGTTGCATTTTCATCTTTCTTGAAATAGGAAAGCAAATATGCTGACAATGTCACATATTTTCTTCCATCTACAATATTAAGATGACTGCACAAAAAATCACCAATTTTGCTAAGTTTTTTTAAGTGCACTCTGATCTGACAGATGTCACAATGCAATCTAACAAAATTGTTTTGAATGAAGTTAAAGACAACTAAGCACTACTAGACCCATCTTCCAGAAGAAAAAAAAAACAGAAAAAGAAAAACAAACTGTGCGGTCGGTGTGGTAAGACTCGGGGGTGATAACTCGGTGTCCGAGGAGATGTTGGATGCAGGCCACGGGGTCAGTTAGCTCAGCGTCAGAGCCGAGACTCACACAAACCAAGAGTCCCTTGAATGCAGCTCTTTGAATCAGTGTGCTTTAGTTACCAGGAACGGTTCTAAAAGATTTGGTTGATTCAAGAAAAGAGCTCATTGAAAGATGTTATGGACAGAAATTGAATTGGAAACCTTCAGAAAGTAAGGCCACACATCTCTCCCTCTCTCTCAGCAGCACTCCAGTTTTTCACAAAAGATATTTTTGCTTCCTTCCGCGTGTCAGCTTCACTTTCATCCCTCATTCAACAGGCTTCCTTATAATGACTCTCCCCACGAAAGGCAAAGCACACAATTATAGGACAGTAGCAGCAGCCAGAGCAAACACCTGTGGCCACTAAGGAGCTGAGGGACTGTGGAGGAGCGGAATCCTGAGACTCAGGAGTGAGAACGCCATCCAGAGTCAGCATCTCTGTTTCAATGCTGTGTTCCCAGAAAGTCCTTTCCTGGCCGCACACTCAAATGGCCTTCAGACCCACTCCCTCCTCTGCCTCTCCCCCCTTGCCCTCATCAGCCTTATTTGTCTTCCTAGAATCTATCACTGCCTGAATTTATTGCTTGTTAATTGTCCGCTTGTCCCACGAGAGGGTCAGCTCTGTGCAGGGGAGGACTTTGTTTTGTTCACTAGCACGTCCCCCTCTCTTAAAAATGTTGACAATTTTTGTAACGTAAATCAGTGATTGGGTGTCTTTTATGCAAAAAAAATCAAAAACAATAGTTTTGTGTAGTTAGTTTCAAGAAAATACTATCAACACAATTTTCCATTTCTGAACATTATTAAATACAGGATTTTTAAACTTAAATTTTGTGTCTCCTGTACAGGCAATGTCATGATTGTTCGGCGCTATTCTGTTTCCTCGTCGACCCATTTATTTGCTGCAAAGGATCCCTGGAAACCTGGGAGAAGACATTTAAATAGTAGAAATCTAGAAGCTCAAGGAGCAGCTCAATCACTGGCATGTTCTTCAATCAAGAAGAAAGACAATGAAGAAAAAGTGCTTGCAGAAGATTCTTTTACCAGCAAGAATCGCAGCCACAGAGCCCTTCCTGAGCCCGTTCTTGGCTGCAGGTAAGGTCCAATCTGTCCTAAGCTAGTTTACATGTACATAAGCTGTGATGGCTACTGAGACGTTCTTCTGGATGGGCAAGGTCATATCTAGTGGAGGGAAGAAAACCAAATAGGCTATTGGGCCAAAATAACTTCCATCTTCCTTACGTCCATTTCAGGAATCAAAAAGAACACATGTATTTGAAGTCAAACGGCGCTGCCTAATAGGTGCCTCTAGTAAATGGAAAACAGTCTTCATTCACTCATCAAACATTATTAATGATCATTCTCTGAGCTAGGAACCAGTGGTACAAGAGTCAGCAAAAATAAAATGTTGTACTTGAAACTTTCATGGACCAACAAGGACACATACGTAAACTGACCCCTACAATAACATGTGTCTCGGGGAGAAGACAGTTACTCTAGGAGCTGAGCACAGAGGTCTCCTCTGAGAGAGAACTGTTCTTCTGGAGGAAGGTGTCTTAAGAGGGCTTTGGGGGGCATAAAAAGGGCCCTTTGGGCATAACCTAAAATGGCCAAAAGCAAAGTGAAAACTAAATGCAATGCAAAATATGTAAATTAGCATTTAGGAAGTGAGAAGCTGCCTGAGAACTGGAGGGCTTGAGGAAACATTGGAGAGACAGCCTGGGAGTTTACGAGGAATGCTGGCCGGCCAGTGCCCCCTGGGGTGGGTAGAGCCAGGGCTCTTTCAGAAGGAGAGTGTTTTACCATCAAACAAAATGAATCTGCTCTAAACTGCTAGATCCTGACCTCCCTGCCCCACACTCTGCGTTTCTATTTTCCAACCCCCGCTTCAGCCCTGAGTCTTTATCAAGAGTCTGTGCACATTGGTCTCCTCAGACTGGAAGGAGGAGAATAAAGAAAATTGGGCCTGAGTTTCACAATTCGCTTATCGCCAGGAAGAGAAAATGGAACCAATACGGTTGAGGAGAGAATAAGGGAGTCACCTAATCCAGCTGTGGCAGGAAGTCAAATCAAGAGACAGTCAGAAGTAACAGGCTGGTGGGAATTCTCATCAATGTTGCAAAGAGCATGGGACTCCCCACAGGATGTTGGGTACAAAGGTAGAGGCCGTTTTATTTGAATCTTACAAGGCAGGATGAAAACTGTACCTCGCTTATAGGAAGTTCTGTTACAGGAGCCTAAAGAGGGTAATGGGAGTCATGCAGACAGGTGGATGTAGCCAGGCAGAGGAAACTGGAGAGCTCGTCCCGGGTAGAGCAAAAATGACAGCAAGGCAGAGGAAATTGTCCCCGTGGGGAGTGAAGGGAGTGAGGATGGAGCGGTGAGCAAGGTCCAACATGAAAGGCCTCCCGTGAGCTCAGAGAGTGTACTTTATCCAGTAATTACGGGAAATCTAGTAAAAATGGTTTTATGAAAAATTTCAACATACAGAAATATTCAGACACTGATGTTACAAATACTAATGCATTCGTGAGTAAGATTTTGTCATATACTCTTCAGACATTTGTATATATAAACAAAAAAATGTCCCTAATAAAAAGAGAGGGCCTATACCTCTCTTCCCCAGTCCTGAGGAGCAAGTATTATATGAGTTTAGTTTCTGTCCTTTGAGTGTATTTTTCATGCCGTCATTACATGCATTCATTCATTCACCAAATACATCCTGATGATATACCCTGTGCTGGGCAGGATTCCAGGCACGGAGGATACAGTAGGACACAGAATTCTCAAAAATCCCTGCCTATATGGGGCTTTTTCCTTTGTAACATGATAATCAATAAACATGAAAATGCATAAAATGTATATTATGTTAGATGGCCATAAGGAACAAGCATTGTTGAAATTTTTATATCACGGCCAGAAAATGCCTCATCATGTGTGTAAAGAAGAAAGGGGATTCTGAGGATTTGGGGCTGGGGGCGGGGGGAGTGGGGGGCACATTCTGGGCATTGAGAACAGAGAGGGCAAGGCACTGGGCGTTAATCACGGGTATTTGAGGGAGGCAAGGGGGTGGGTGTGAAGGCAACGGAGTGGGAAAGAGAGAAAGCAGAGGAAGTGAAGGAAAATGCCCAGGTGGACTCCCACTTCCTTCCCGAGATTCTGGATTTATTCCAAGTGAATGGGGGTGCATAGCACACTCTTACCATATATTTTTTAAAAGATCATATCAGTAGCCCTGTTTTTAAAAAGACTCTACAAAAAGAATACAGAAAAAAAAGGAGACCAGATTTAAGGCTAAAAATAGTAATCTGGGCAAGAGGTGATGGTTTCTTGGCCAAGGGTTGCAACGGTGAGCACACTTTCTGAGTGTGCTTTGGAGGTGGAGCCTACAGGGTATGTTGTCAGAGGAGCTGTGGGAATAGAAATGAGAAATACACACCCAGCCGTTGTGTTCCAATGGCTGCGTGTTTTCAAAGAGGGAAATAGAAGCAGACATGTGCCCTTTGCCTAAAGAAATTATACATACATACATAAATACACGTATAGTTCTGGTCACTTAAAAGCACAAAGTAATTTTTGTAAAACATTACAAATTACAGAATAGAAATGCAACATTCAAAGTAAGAAGTCTACAAAGGAACATCTTCCGTGTGCCCACACACGAACCAGCGTCATTCAGGTTGTGGCAGACGTCTCTCCAGGCTCGGGCCCACACAGTCTGAAGCTGCACAGTGCATGTTTTATCACGCTATGTTTATCCCTCTTAAACTGTTACTTTCTCACAGACCTACAATGTTAATTGAGAAATAAAGTAGTATCAATTTTCCCATTTTGGTGTATATATTTTCTATGATAGTTTGGGAATCTACCCAATGTTTATGATGTATTATTTCTCTGAAGCTAAACATTTTCCAACTTCCAAGCTGCCAACAAATAAACTATTGGAACACCACCCATTTCTAATTTGGAATCTACTTTAATTTGAAAGATTGAGCCAATTTTAGGACTGTGTGAAAACAAGAAACTAAGTAATGGATGAAAATCAACAGCTAGGTTGGCATAAAATCCAGTAGATAGAGAGAGGACAGTTGATTAGGAATTACACGTATTTTTTCAGATGTTTTTCTTTTACATTCTCAAGGATTAAGTACTAAAGTGGCATGTCATTACATTATTCCTCTGGCGTTTCTGGTAGATTTATTTACTTTCTAACAGCTGTCAAAGAATTTTACAAAGATTTATGAAGACCAGTTTGTTTGGACTGGCTTTTTGGAACAGTCAGACATCATACCTAATTTGCTTGTGAACTTCTCCACTATTATGTCGAGGAAGTATTTTATAGAATGACGCCAATGTCAATATTCCTAAGAACCAGTGCTCTCGCAAAACTGGAGATAGGATGTTAACTTTTCTTGAATTTTGACATAGAAATGCAATCTTGTCCTCCTTCGTTTAAGAAAAACAATAATCTCAAGCTGCCAAAAAGATTAGGAGAAAGGGCCCATGGAGACACCTAAAATTACAAGTGCTATTTTATTTATTTTACTGATAGGAGAAACCGGACACATCAAAAGCGATACACTGTCTTCATCTCCTAGAACAAAGGGGTTAAGAAGGCAGCCACAGACTCACACGGCTGAAACTCCAACTCCACCGGTCACCAACAACAGGGCCTTGGCAAAGTCACTGGTGTAGCCTGTGCCAGTTCACTCTTCCCTAAAAGGGAGTCATAATAGCAGTCACCATGTTGCTTTTGTGAAGAAGAAATGAGGCAGCACAGTGAGTGTTCACTAAGCACCAGCAGGTATTATTTTATGGATCCCGATAAGTGGAACCACTGGCCTTCCTCCCAAGGGAGGGAGCAGATGTGTGCCCCTAGCTGCGGGCCACTAACTGCCGTTCACTGGCATTACAGCCTTACTTAATGAAAGAGGGAGACCAAAATTGGAGAAGAGGCAATAAGTTTAAACACTATCCTCCAGGCTTCTTCCTGGGAGCAGTTTGTCCTGGTTTATGTCAAAATCCTACATAGCACTGTTAGAGGGAAAAGGGAAGTGGGCACAATGAAAAGATGATCACTCACACAGTGCTGGGTTATTACTGTTGGCACTCTCTCCCCTTTATTGGTCGGACATGACAGATATTCAGTTACTGCAAAGTCTGTAACTGCAGATCGATCTGGTTTATAAAATAATTGCCTCAAATTCGTGCTTTTCAACTAAAAAGCCTGGATGGGAAAAGGCCTTCTGCCTGAGGTGGCAGGATAGTCTTCACCTTTAAACATTTAGTCAGTGATTCTCAGGCATACAGACTCTGTGTCAGTGTTTTCAAATTTTAGTGTAATCAACACTCTTCTCTGGACTTCATTAAAGGGCCAGTTTCAACATATAGTCTAGAATTGTCATTGAGCAAATACACAAAAAGAAAATATTATGATATATTTAAAATGAAGTTTTAACACTTTAGCCAGTGGTGGGTGATTTGGAAAAAAACTGAATGTTTTATATAAAAGCTACTAACAAGTTTTATTTCTCCTCCCCTTATCCTGCTTTCTTAAGGGACAAGATAAAGACTGTCGGTTTCCTGTTACCCATGGACATCGATCCATGTTCCAAAAACTCAAGCTCTTTGAAGTACCCAGCAAATCAGACCACAAATCAGCTGAGCACCATTGCAGAATAGAATGCGTGAGGTGGTAAACTTCAAGAAACAGCTGATGCCCAAGACATGGGAGCACCAGGGCCTCACGGGGTCAGCGTCCTCGCCTGCAAAGAGCTCCGGCAGGATGCCCAGTAAGACGCACTCAGTGTCGGGTCAGTGGACTTGTCAATGGACTTGGCTGAGAAATGGGAGCGATGACTTGGTGTCGGTGTTGAGTGTGAACGCTGACGTGTGCACGGCAGCTGTGGCAGTCCCTCTGTGCAGCACTTGAGCCCTTAAACGTGAGCAAATTAAACTGTGTGGTCAGTGTTCAGAATCTGTTATGTCATCAGAAAATGCCGCTGTTCCCATTATAAGTGTCACTGTCCAGATCAAACTAACAAATCTAGAGCAATAAGTGATGTCCTTGCAGTTAATTGTGCTTTGATATTTCACTGACACTCATGTGGTCGTTTAATATCCCGTGTCACTGGCGCGTGAGCACAAACAGACAGCCACCGCCAATGGCACTTACTGTGTTAGTGCAACTGTGGGCTGGCTAGACAGACACTAAGCCAGGTTAGGAGGAGAGAAAAAAGGTTCAGGATCATTTCTTAGGGGCTGGAAATCTCAGAACTCTCTCAAGAACCTCTAGTTCAACAGATATCTCCACTTCCTCTTTTGCAACAATCACATTTTAATACCAATGCCCTTTTTAAACAAATACATTAAAATTTCTAGAGTGTTGAAATGCAGGTTCCAGGGCCTTGCCCCAGACCAACTAAAGGTTGGAGAGTTTGGGGAGCAGGCAGAGAGAAGACTAGAAACTCACATTTTAAACAAGCCTTCCCGCACGATTTCTGCTATTTAGCTGTGCTTGCAATCTGAGAAAGCAAGGAACAGAGTCCTGGGCTCCCGTAATCCGGTGCCACCTTGAAGTGGAAGCAGCTGAAACAAGGAAAAGGAAGGAATGGTCCTATCCCTAGGAAGGGATTTCAATGGTCACAAACAAGTCGCAAAGGAAGATGGCTGAATCAAGGAATACCGGGAGGCACAAGCTGCATAACTGCTCAAACGCTTCCTTTCCTGTCAACATTGTAACAGCTATACAATGGGCAAGGTTACAGCCAGAAGGAAAAGATACAAATGAGATGTAAAACACATTTATCTGGGAACAAAGACTCACACCAAGTAAGTAATTAACCTTTGAGATTTTTAAAAACAACTGCCATTTTTAGTTTGTGCACAATTGTATTATCTGAATATTTACAAAATGGAGAATTTCATGTTAACGTTAGTTTAAAGAAACATTTCCCAAGCATGAGAAAAAAGCAATAAATGACAACCACCCAAATTATGTTTCCATAACCGGAAAAGTTATAATAATGAATTACCACCCACGCCAAGCTCAAGGACTAGTCTGTGCTTGGCATTTCGTACATGTTCTGTGAACTGAGCTGAACTCATGGTTACTTCAGTCTGACAGTCCTACGGGAGTTCCGTGCTGCCCCCTGAATTGCCCACACTAAGCCAGCCAATTTAGAATGTTTGCAATTGGGGGCATTCTCAATTAAGTGAAGATGATCTGTCCATTCTCAATGTCTGGGGTATCTAAGAATCAAATGCGATCCTGTATGTGGATATATTGTCTAAAACACTAAAGCAATATGAGACGCTGGTATTTTTTTCCATTCAAAACATAGGCCTCATTTTAAATAAAGGTGTTAAATTAATTTTAAAAAATTATAGGTCAAATTGCTAGCTTTTTTTCCCTAGCTTATAATTTTTCTTTTGGTTAAACTGATGAGGCATCAGGTAATAATAGATGGACAGAAAAATACTTCCCTAGCATTCAGTCATTACTTCACCTGTGAGGAAGGGAACAAAGAAGGAAGAGGAAACCATCCCATGATAAATTCTTAATGGTCATCAATACCACCAATGACAACAAATTAATAACTCTGTGAGTGATAAAAAGCCAAAGGTTAACAACTACATCAATTATCCATGTACACCAATCTCTGCCAGAGCTATCTGCTTTCATAAATACGGTCTTCTGCAAATTTGCTTTAACGAACAGGTGTATGGCAACAAAAGAAGACTTAAATAGCAAGCCCTGGCAATTTTTCTAGCATCCCAATTCTGTCTGTTCCCATTGCCTTGAGATCCTTCTACTCCCTAAGCTGTGAATCTAGAACAAATAACCACAAAGATAGCTATATACAGGAACAATGTGAAACATTAGGGCGTTCATTTGATTACTTCATCCAAATTCCAGTTTATCCTCGAGAAAACACATCTTAGGGCCCTCTGTGAATCCTGGCAGGCACAATCATTGAGCTTGATAGTTTTGCCACCAAAATAAGTAGCAGAATACAGTAATACCTGCTGATTATGGAAATCACCATCAGTAGAACTTGAAGAATATGATAAAACAGTCAGGCAAAGAAGTATGTGGTTATTACAAGCAAAATGCAATGTTTAGTTATATTCCTTTCTTAAGAGACTGAGCTCTGCCACCTGCAGCAATATTTGATTTTTAAATATCAATGCAGGGAAATATTCATTCACTCAAGCTGTATTTAAAAAACTGTGTAATCAGAGAACACTGTTTCTTATACAGGAATGATTAATTCTTTTTGATTTCTGCCTTCGAGCCACAAAACAGTCAAACAATTTCATGACTACAATAATCTTCTCACAATTCGTTTCCTAAAAGATGAGAAAAGAAAGACTGAATTTATCGAATCCCATACATGCATACTTAATAGTTTGACATTATTAAAAGTTCCTTGAAGAGTTGAACTTGAAACACAATTCACCCTGCATTCAGAGAGAGATTAAACTTGTTCCTGTCCAGGTTTTACTAAAAGATAATTAATTCCCTGTGGCTCTGGGTTTATATTCAAGGAATATCTCTCACTACTTTACTAGGATTTCTCCTCCTGAAGTCACCTCAAAATTCTTACACTTGAGATGTCTGAATCTGTGGCCAATGTAAAAGTCTATTCTTAACAATGATAAGAAAATTTGTCCTGCTGTCTGCTCAATTCCATGTTATGGTGATTGTATATACACCCATCTTTGTTAGGAGCATTCCAAGAAATGCAGAACCCCTTTTCTTTAGCAAACACAGTTACCAGTCATGACTGTAGTCATTCGTGAAAAATTGTTCCTAATTTCATCCGGCATGAGTTCCCAAGACAAACCTTTTCTCCTTCATTCCCCTTTCCTTTCCCCTCTAACCGTGAGGTTTTTAATTCAAATGGGCTCACTTCAGACCAGGAACTCACTTCTGATGGAAAGATAGGAGTACAACCAAGATTCTCTAAATTTGAGAAACTTCGCCCTATAAATCGTCCAGAAGATTCTTGTTTTTTTATAATACTATTTTGTCCAATAAAACCCGTTCTTTAACATAAGAAAAGCATTTGACATTGAGGAGCAGCAGAGTACATGGATAGCTCAGAAGCAAATAACTCTTTGGACCAGTTGCTATACCATTTATTGCACTAGAAAAAGTAACTTGCTAAATGACCCCAGGGTCACATGTAACAGTTAAATGGGTGACCAAATAGTGAGTCCATTATGCTCTTCCTATTTGTCTAATCTACTATGAGGATGGTTTTGTACTGTCCACCCAAACTGTGGCCATCTTCCCCTCTGCCATTGCCTTTAGTTATAGTCTTGTCTGAATAGATTATGTGCAAATCTTCCCTCACATTATTAAACACAGATATTTCTTCTATTGACAGTGGAAACCAGGCTGTTCCACGAGATCATGAGAAAAGCATTTCACAGACCCACACACAGGAGACTGTGGTGTGGCAAGGTTTATTTGGTGGAAGCCTTCCCCTGGGTTCCCAATATCCCATCTCCATATGTCCCACATGGAAGAAGTCCAACTGAGTCTTCATAGCAAGGCCAAACAAAGGCTGGTGTCCGGGGTTTCTGTTCCATATTAAAGTGTAGTTCTCTGGAGACATGCAGTCTGCTGTGGGCCTTTATGGCTGCTAGACCCACATGGTAGAATATGTTCCTGGGTGAGAGAGAGAAACCATACAAATGAACAGGGCAAGTGTGGGTCACTGAGAAAGACAGAGAGATGAGAGAGAGAGAGAGAGAGAGAGAGGGAAAGAGAGAGAGAGAGAGAGAGGGAGAATGTTCCCCTAGGATTGTATTAGCTCAGCTCGGGGAGCACCTGGTGCTTTTTCAAAGTAACCAATCAACTTCCCAAGCTTTTGTGGGCATCTGATAGATCCACGTTAGTTAGACTGATAGGCCTCCCCCAGGGCCCCCCAACAATCTGGGAACCAGAGGGTGAACAGTGGTCCTAGAGAGATTCCCTGTGTCCCTTTGATTAAGCCTGTTGAGTTGCAGACCCTGCAGTGTGTGAATGAGTCTGTAAATGCTGTAGCTTCCTGGCTGGGCAAGCAGGCTTGTATTCCCCAGTTGACTAAACTCAGTGTCCAATTACCTTTGTTCCCTTTATTAATATCTGATTATCTACAATGACACTTCCTCTGTTAAAACAAAAAGTCCCCAACATGAAATCTGTCCTGAACCAACTCAGTCAACCACTCCTTCCAAATATTTGGTTTCTTCTATCCTCGAGTGCTTTACATTTCGAGGGGCACTGAAGCTCAGAAATCTAGCAATTAATGGATCTCTTCAAATACCATTCCAAAAAAAGGCAGCCCTCTGAAAACTAGAGCTCCAAGATTGGAAAGCACCCCAGTCTTCCCAGTCTTCTGTCCCCCATCCCTGAAACTTCATGTAAAGCAGTAGTGCTCACTCCTGGCTGCACAAGAAAATAAATGGGGGAGCATTAATAACCCCATTGCCCAGGATGCACCCTGGACACGTTATGTATCCATCCCTGTGGACAGACCGCGGTATTCATGTTCTTTCAAGTAAAGCAACCCCAGTGATTCCAACGTACAAGCAGGGCTGAGAATCACCGTTGTAATGGCGATTTACAACAGTGATTGTTGCTAAGATCAACCTTCCTTGTCATGAATCTTCAAAAAGTGCACAGCTCTGAAAACAGACAGCCCTGGGCCCTAACTCCTGCAGGCTCCTGTGACCTCAGGCAAGGTCACTGGGCCTCTTTAAGCCTCAGTCACTTCATCGGTAAAATTGAGATATGCTCCCATCATTCCGCACACGGAGATTTCATGAGCTAGTAAATCACCTACTACCATACCTAGCACCCAGTAAGAAGACAAGGAAAAAATCATAATAGGAATAGGAATAGCAGTAGTATGTACAAGACACAGCCTTTGCCTTCAAGGAAAAGTAGAGATTCATGGCCACTCCCAACCCTACACAGAACGCCACGGCACTCCACAGCGGGAATCCAGGTCTCCTGACTCACAGCGCCGCACCCTGTCCACAGCACCTCGCACAGGTGAGGACCTTAGCCCTCCTGCTGCTGCTTGGTAGCCACGGAGAATTTATATGGTGAATAAGACAGAACACGACCCCAGAGATCCATAGAAAAAAATACGTTTGAAATCTACTTTTTGAACACACACTGAAAGAGTTCATTTCTTTTTTGAAGGCTGGAGCGACTTCAAAAGGCTTCAATGGTCTCCGAGCCATTTCTCACCAGTTTCATTCCAAGGACCCCGAAGGATGCCCTCCCCACCAGGACAGTCACCCCCAGGGCTGCTGGGCCGCAGCAGAAACCTTGATGAAGGTGCAGCCCTTCTTGGGAAAATTTCCAGCCAAACATCTACACCGACTGCCTTACACCAGGGAACCGTGACATCATCCTTCTGCTCATCGGGACCTCAGAGCAAAATGGGTGTAATTACCTGAACAAGCTGAGAAATGGAATGGGTCCATGAAAGCTATTTACGGAGCAAAAATCCCTGTTACAGGCAAATAAGTGCATGTTGGTCATTTTAAAAGGCAATCTGCATTCAGAGCTTTCAAAAGAAGATTACAAGCCTTTAAGTTAATGGCCATTTCCACAGCTACTTACCGATAAGCACGTGGGCTGAATTAAATTTTGTTTGGGATCCTGTAACACTTTAGGCAAGATGCTTCACTAGCCGTGTCTCCAAATATTTGATAAATGCTCATCTTCTCAACAAACCCTTCAGCTGGAAATGAGTGCCCTGAATGTCAACTCTCATCCTTAATGAACATGACAAGGACATTTAGGGGTTCAAAGGTCACTTACCTAGTCAATATCATGTCACAACTTCCATACAGCTCTTTGCATTTTTTCCTTTAGCTATCCAGACTTGCAGGTCAAATACAAAGAATGGTGGACATGCAAGTCAAAAAGTATTCTGCTGTTATGAGAAAGTGTTCTTTACTCCTAGGATTAAGTCTCCCTGGTGGCAGTTCCCTGTAGGGTGTGAATGAGTCTGTAAATGCTATAGCTACCTGGCTAAATAAGTAATCCTTCTTCCTTTCTGAATGAATAACGTGGTGTGATATGTGATGCTTGGAGCCAAAGCAGCAATCTTGTCACCCTGAGTACATTAGCCTGAGAACAAAAGCAAAAACCACATTGAGGATGTCAACGAGAAATTTTATAAAGAATCCAGGATATTGAGTATGTCATTAAGTGGTTGGATTCACCAGTCCCTGAAGCCACCCTACCTCTTACAATCACTCTGACATCCTTTGGGAAATTTTTATTAGTTTTCTATTGTTGCCATAACAAAGCAGAACACACATTTATTATCTTACAATTCTGGAGATCAGATGTCCTAAACTCAAGGTGTCAGCAGGGCTGTGTTTATTCTGGAGGCTTCAAGGGAGAATCAATTTCCTTTCCTTTTCCAGTTTTGGCTGCATTCCTTGGCTCATGGCCCCTGACTCTCTCCATAGCCAGCAGAGTAACACCTTCAAATCTCTCTCTCCCCACCCCCACTCTCTCTCTCTCTTTCTCTCTCTCTCTCTCTCCCCAACCTTCTCCGACTCTAACTGTACTGCCTGTCAAAGGGCAAGAACCTCAAAAATTTATGTTCCTCCTTAATATAATCAAACAGTTTTTGTGTATACTGTTACCATTTTTCTTACCAACATATCTGCTTCAGTCTTTTTTTAAAAATCATAATTTTCAAATTCCATGAAAAAGGAAGAATTTTAACTGCAAGTACCCCGCTCCAGGAAAGTGACTAGCAGGTATTCTAACAAAACAGAGTTTTAGCCTATACCAGAAAGGCCCATTTGGAGCCTCTCAGGGGGTAGTTACCACCACAAGGAACGCGATCCCCTTCCCCACATCACATGAAAAGGCCCTACCACTGCAATGAGCAGTGAGCCCTAAACTGACACTAGGAAAGCCCCCCAGACCCCTCCCCCAGTAACTCCATGTCTAGGAGTTAATTTATCCTGAGGAAATTGTCAGAGTTATGCAGAACACATTCAAAGCTACTCATTGTAATGTTACTTTAAAGAGAAGAAAAATAACCTCTTTGTCCAAAACTGGGGATTACTTTAGCAAGTTTGGGAGTATGATGGATTTTGTAGTTTTGGGAATTTACACATGCTATATTAACCTTAAGTGGTAATACAAAATAGAGCATATAATCCCATGTTGTTATATACAAAAAAAATACAAGTATCTGTGAGTACATACACACAAATGATAAAATATGTCCAAACACCAGAGACTCATCTCTGAGTGATAGAATTATTAGTGAATTATATTCTTCTTCACCCTGTTATTTCCCAAACTATCTGTGATGAACTCTCCTATCAGAGGAAATGGTATTGATTATGCAGAAACACTGTGCATTATGTCATGCCAATGGAGTGAGCTGGTAGCATCGCCTTCACGTGTGAATGATAACATTACTCAAACATTCCAGGACCTCACGTTTCTGGTGTGGTCGCTGCTCCCCACACTGTGGCAGCATCCACCTCTCAGTACAAAGAATATTATATATAACACTATTGTATACATATACAGTAGTCATAGATACAAAAAATCATACATAAGGAAAATAAACATATTGGCTACTAATAAACATCTATTCAGATGAGGTACTTTTCAAATGAGACATTGAAAGGTACTTCAGGATCTACAATATGAAATTAATGGTCAAACTCAATGTCTGTCTTCCGAAGATGAGAAACAGCCTCTTAAGTATCACACGAGTCTGCTTTGCGCCAAACAGGTGGAGAAAGACTTACTTCCATGTCCAGGAAATCAGGAAACAGGGCGCCCCCAGGAGTCATTTTGGCTCCACCGTATCTAACGGCTCATCCCAAACGCAGAGCTGCCCTTCACACGAGGCAGGGCAAGCTGGCAGTCATCCGGTCACAGAGTTTCTCTGCAGGGTGACACTATCGGTCAGGATGTGGACTTGCACTGACAGAGATCTCAATTATCTGACAAACTAATGCTTTTATTTATGGTTATGTCCCACGTATACATGATGCTGATAATCCAGAATGTATTCTTCCTGTACTGACTGTTTAACAGGAGTTTCCTGTATTTGTATTCTTGTCTCCTCCTCCTCAGATCTGTGTATAGTTATTAAATAAAAGGCAGTGAAAGGAATGTAATTCCAGGCCACAGCAATCTTTTGACCCTGCCAGACCTCAGACACCTCGTCTGTTAAAGACAGAGTTGGACCGATTCCTCTGAGGGTCTTGCCACCATTGATGTTCTGTGATTCTATGAGCGTCACCACGGTGTGCCATCTATTTTAGATAGGAGAAACAGAGATGGGCAAATATGAAGCTATATGCCCGAACCTGAAAGAGATCACAATGCGCTTTTATGAAATTTCTCTTTGAACCTAAAGAAATCCCTTCAGTAAGTCTGTAAGAACTCTGTTTCCTCTTGTTTCTATGTGAGGTTGGTACATTTTATCATTGAGAATTTCTCAAGGATATTGGTGGCCTTGAGGGTCTATGTCCTATATACAGTGCATTCTTATTAATCGTGGTGTTATAACCTCACCATGAACTGGATTAGAAAGTACTGAATAATTCCTCTTGAGGGAAATATAAGGTTAGGGTCCTGTGAGCCTGTGATCACAAAATTTTCATCATCCAATCCATACATAAGTTTATTTTATGTGCATTTCTGTCTAAAAGACACCTAATTTAATATATATTGTGATTCAATAAGGGATTCACAGCCAAGAGCACTATAACTCATGCCAGAAGTAAGTTCATCTAACACGTGTGTTCTTCCTAATGTTCATTATAATTTTCTTGCATCACTAGAAAAGCACTAGACAGTACTTCAGCACTACTAGCTTGGGGGACATTTTAAACCTCAAACTCACCAACGAAAAGTGCATAAATGCGTAAATCATGGCACTGATACACCATGGACAGGACACGTGTTTGCAGCCGGAGAGCTAAAACAAGAAGACAAGGCCTCTTCACTATCAGCTGGGAACATACACCTGGGGACTGAAATTTTTGTCACTCTGTGCATATCTGGAAATGACCGTGACGAGGCAGTGCACATTGATTGGGGGTTATCAATAACTTCAGTGAGAAGGTGAACTCAGAAACGCAGAGTCTGTAAATAATGAGCATCAACCATGTCTGTCATCTCATCGCCAACTGAAGTGTAGATGAGAAGGGTGACGGAAGCCTGGGGGACGAGGGTGTGTGTGAGCTTTAAGAATTTTGAAGAACAGATGCGCAGTGATCATCCTGCTCCTCGTGTCTCCAGGATCTGGCGCTTAAGGTTTTGTCAGGACATCTCCACCACCTACCTGGGGAGGAGGGTCATCACACTCATCGCGCTCCATTTTGTGCAATAAATGCCAATACCCCACACCCAAGGCTCTCGGTCTTCTTTCTCATCTTCCCTCTGTCTTGTTTACAGCTGCCATCAATATTTTTCCAAACAGTGATAGACACGCATCAGTGCTAGTTAAGTTTCATACTATCAGCTTTTGATTCTGGCAAGTGCCTTGACCAGAGCTGAGTATCTCAGGTGGCAGTGAAAGTCTAAAGCACGGAGTTCCAGCCGTGGTCTCCCCCTTGCTCTTTGCTCTTCACCAAACAAGCTGGTAACAAGCCCTGTGCCATATGGTGCCACAAAAAAACATCCTTTGCATGAATAACTATGACAACAGGCAGCCCAGTACAGAATTTTTTATGTCCCTCCTCAGGGAGGTTCTGCATCTGATCCAAATCTTTGCAGAAGTATTCTGCAACAGAATAATCACTTGGGGGAACTATTGGCAATCTTTGTTAAAGTTAAGTATGCACCCATCTAAAATGCAGCGATTCTGCTGCCCGTACAGCTCCAGCAGAAATAA
Organism: Tonatia bakeri; assembly: GCA_004024845.1. Classification (NCBI taxonomy): domain Eukaryota; kingdom Metazoa; phylum Chordata; class Mammalia; order Chiroptera; family Phyllostomidae; genus Tonatia; species Tonatia bakeri. The sequence goes on from PVIA01001643.1 coordinate 197,210, forward strand.
GCTCATATGTCCACTAAAAGCCTTATTAGTAATAGACAAAATCTAGAAACAAAGAAAAAAGAACAAATTCTTTTCCATCCACAAAGTGATATATCCATCCATGGGAAACCTACATGGCAATAAAAATAAATGGAATTGATAGATGAACTTCAAAAATATTATGTTGAAAGACAGAAGCCAGACACAAAAGAGCGTGGGCATGATTTCATTACAGGAAGGTCAGAAACAGGTGAAATTAATTTATGAAGATCGAAGTCCAAATAGTGGCTCCTCCTAATGGGTGATTTTGGGAAAAGGCATGAGATAACTTTCTAGGGTACTGAAAATGTCCTCTGTCTAGTTGTGGGTAGTAGTGGTTACACAGAATAGATTTATACACCTATAAAATTTTATTTTGCTATCATGTTGGTTTCCTACTGGTACCATAAAAAATTATCACACATTTGGTGGCTTAAAATGGCATGAGTCTATTCTCTTACAATTTTGCGAGCCGGTATCTTGCAAAGGTCTCCCTGAGCTAAAACCCGAGTGTTGCCAGGGTGGGGTTCCTCTCTGAAGGCTTTAGTGGAGAATATGCTCTTTGCCTATTCCTGCTGCCAGATGCCACCCACACTCCTCAGATCCTGGTCTCTTCCCTGCATCTTCGAAGCCAGTGTTGGGCGCTGGTGGAGTCTTTTTCATATCACATCACTCTGACTTCCGTTTCTCCCTCTCTTTTCTGCTTTGAAGAACTCTTTGGATTTCATTGGGCCCATATGGGATAATCCTGAACAATTTTTCCATCTCAAGGACCTTAATTTAAGCAGTTCTGTAAAATCCCTTTAGTCCTGGATGGTCACATAGTCACAGTTTTCAGGGATGAGGACGCAGGCCTCTTTGGCCATCCATTATTCCATCTACCACACACTTAAGATTTGTGCATTTATTGGATATAAAGTACACCTCCATTTAAAAAAACAACAAAGTTTTCTAAGAATAGAAAAATATTGAGGTCAGAAATCTCCATAAAAACCCTGAGACTCTCAAGCTTGTGAAACAGTTCATGAAGACAGAACAGAAGCCAAGAGAATTTGAGCTATTAAAAGTGAATTCAGCCCTGACTGGTGTAGCTCAGTGGATTGGGCACAGGCTGTGAACCAAAGAGTCACCAGTTCAATTCCCAGTCAGGGCACATGTCTGGGTTGCGGGCTGGGTTCCTAGTGGGGGCCACCTGAGAGGTGGCCACACATTGATGTTTCTCTCTCTCTCTTTCTCCTCCCTTCCCCTCTCTCTAAAAATAAATAAATAAAATCTTTTTCAAAAAGTGAATTCATAGCTTGCTATTCAGTCTAATATACATAGTCTAATTTAGGAGTAAATCAAATACACAAGCTTCTGTTTCTATTTAGCTGAAGAGCATATGCAAAATCTAAATAAAGTGCAATACAGTGTGGGGAAATGTCAGGCACCTAAGGACCAATTTGTCTCTGTTTATCTCTGCCCCTTATACCGCCTCACCCAACAGACTGTTGACTGATAATTGATGATAGGAAGCAATTAATTTCTAGTTAACTTTGACTTTTAACTAGATGAACAAGCCAAGAGATAAATCATTAGCCCAATCTGGAACATTTTTATTTTGAGCTTTCTACTTAAACTTGCCATTGATTGAAAAGGCTGTGAAACAAATGTTTTTTAAAGACACAAATATTATATGACAATAAAATAATTAAATAGATGCAAGAGGATGGAATAAGCCTACTTTGTAAAAGGTATTTTAGCTATTGCTTTGTTCACATAATTTTGTTAACCAGTGTCATCCCAACGAATTCAATAAAAAGGAAAAATAAATAAATGTTCACAAAAGGAAAAATAAATAAATGTTCACAACAGATACTTACTATTTAAATTAACAGTATTTGCCTAATAAAAAAATAAATATTGTACCATATGGTGTCAGTTACATTTGCACTATTTTGCCAATACGTATTACATTTGCTTTAGGCAAAAGGTGTTGGTGGATTAAGCTAAGAAAATAACATAAAATGAAAAGCCATCCCTCTGGCCCTGTGCCAGCCTAATCCTGCTTACCTGCACACCTGCCGCCCTGCCAGAGATCTGGGCCATCTTGCCTCTCGCGGGCCCCTGAGCCAGGACAGTGGGCCAAACACCTTTCACTAGGAGTGGTATTGCTTCTCCCCTGATTGTAAACAACTCTACACCAGAACTCTGGAGTTTTCCTGAGAAGGAGAATATCTATATATACCATTTGCCAGATGACAAATCCCTTCTAGTCTAACAAGTTAAAAAAAATAGGACTTTTATGGGCATGGAATTTAGCCCCTCAAGGTAAAAACCCAGACACCAAAATTGGTAAGCAATTGTCCAGACAGGACAAGTCACTGTCCCCAAGTCACACTGCCACTAAGCAATAAAGACAGTGTTTGGACCCAGGCAGTCTGGCTTTCATGAAATAAACCTCCATTTGTGCCACGCACTGTGCTGTTCTGTTGCTGCCCAGGCCTCAGAAGTCATGGTCATGTGCGCTTCTGCTGTAAATAAGTCTGCCTCCACGCCTCATGCACTGGGCTGAACAAAGAGAAGGAACACATTGTTCTCTGGACTTGAAGACACCTTGAATTTCCATTGAGGGTCCAAATGGAGATGGACTCCAGCATGAAGGACCCCACAATTTCCAGATCCCCAGATCCCCAGAATTTCCAGGCCACACTTAGGTAAATAAGCCAGTGAGGCAGTGCCAGAGACATCTCAGATTCACTAGGATGACCCAGGAAATGGAAACAAAATCCCACTAACACGCACATACTCTCACACACACACACACACACACACACACACACACACACACACTGGATTTCCCCAGGGCAAGCACACTCAGGAAAAAAAATCCTAGATGTTAATTAAGCATAAGGGGAGAGCTAACGTCTTTAGTACTAGATAGACTTGAAGAAAAGTAGAATAAAAGAGTGGTTCATCCCCTGTAGCCTCTCTCGTTTTTTTAAGCTGAGGGGTCAGTTTAGAAAAGATACCAAGACAAGGTACCACAAACACTCAAACCTGCTCACAGAGACTTGGCTTTCAAAAGCCGGAAGGTACAGTACAGGCTTATTCAACAGCAATTTGCCTCTGCAAGAGCCTACCACTCAGGGACCTGTGGTTGCTAGGTAGGCCTTCCAGAAAGTCCGTTTATTTATCTAGGACATCCTAGTTTAGCACCCACTACAGGTGAAATGCGGTGCCAGGGCTGGGATTACTGCAGGGAACTGGACAGACTGTCCCTGATGGGCTGGTGTTTACATTGTCGCTGAGGAAGCAGACAGAGGTTTACCAACCAAGTGCTTCAAACAATGCATATAATAGATACTGATTGTAATAAATGTGGAGAGGAAAATGCATCAAGTGCTAAATAGAGAATGATTAGGTGTTGCTTTTAGAAATGGAGGCTAAAGGTTAAGATGGAGCCAGCTTTTGACAAAATGGGAAAAGATCGTCTGAGGAGTGGGAGGAATACTTTCTACTCCTGGTGCAGGCAGTCATCCTCCCCAAACCCACAGGGACCATTTTCCCACTCCCGGGGGGCCCTTGGTCTTTCATGAAGGCAGAAAAATAGTATGCAAATGACCCTGGATTCTAGCTCCCCTTTTTAAGACCTCAGACCATAACCCTTGTACATACACCTTAACCTCATGAGGAAGACAACTCCATACAGTGTGAAGACCTGAATGTTCATAAAACCCAGGGTCTGGCCTGAACTTGCCTCCCCTCGGGGTGTCCCCTTGTTACCTGCACCTCAGTTCACTTAGCTAGTGTGGGTTTCTGCCAGCTGCAGGTGGCAGATCACAAAGTCTCTTTCATCACTCATGTGGCCGGTGATTAACTGACAATCGTAGGCTTGTACCGTCCCTTAATCGTCTTTATTGCATCTCATAAACCACACTACATGATATGGTCTCTGGTCCACACTATTGCCTTTTCAGAGCTTCCCCTTGTGGTTTTTCAAAATGGATTTTAGAAAGAGGACTACTCCAAGTGGCCCCTCACCCCCAAACACCCCAACTAAGAAAATGACTTTTCCATGAATGTGCTACGACCTTGTACTTGGCCTTTATAACTGGTCCTTAGTAGGGACTTCACCTCCATTATTTACCCACATTATGAATTCCATCTGGCATTTACCCATCCAGTTTGGTTCATGCATACTCAAGATGCCGCCTTTAAAATGTCCTTTCTGCATTCTTTTCCTTTCTCTCCAGACAGACTGCACCATCTGTTCCCAGCAGACTCGGGGAAGGACCTTCCACACCTGGCCCTACATCCCCTGCGTAGGCACGGCAGCTTTTCCACAGCACTGAGAGACAATTCCTGCTAAGTTATTCTACTTTCCACTTAAGGACCCCCAAACAGGGCAGATCGTTGTCATTTTTAAAAAGGCTAATCTTATCACTTCATTTATGTTGAGACAAAAACAGGCAAAGTTTAGCTACTGTAGTAGAAGTCGGGAGAGTGACTTTTGGGGAGCAGCAGGGAGGAGTGACTGGGAGGGAGCACCCGGCGGGTGTCGGCACAGGAAGCGCCCATTGCTGGACCGGAGAACTGCTCTCAGACAGGCCCACTTCGGTAACTCACAGAGCAGCACCCCTGTGGGTTTCATAGTTTCTTGTGTGTGTATTATATTTTAGTTAAAGTTTATTAATAAAAAGCCAAAGTTGCTCCCCATGCTTCACAGCCTCCATAGGAATTTAGCGGTGAGGGGTGCAGCCCTGGAGCTGGACTCCCTTGGACTCTAATCCACGGTCCCTGTCTTATTGCTTCGAGACTTTCCTCATCTGCCAAATGGTAATGAAGACAGTCTCTGCCTCAAAGCATCATTCTGAGCATTAGAAGAGTCACCATCTAGACAGCCCTCCATCAACGCCAGGCCCAGCGAGGGCGGTATTGAAGTATTCTTTCTCAAGTGTACAAAGGATGGCTGGGATTATTAATGGCCTTTAAGGTGCAGGTTTCAGTGTAGGGTCTAGGCCTGATGGCCTGGGGGGCCCAGACCAGCCTGTCTGGTTCCATGATCCTCAAACCAGGTAAATGGCACCTCGGTAAATGACCACATAAATCACCCAGCTGTTAAAGCCAAAACCTAAGGTTTACTTTGGATGCCTTGCTTTCCTGCCCTTTCCCATCCAGCCGTTGGCAAGTCTTCTCCTCTTACCTGGACATCTTTCCACCTGGCCCACCTGGTCCACACATACCTCCTCCTCTTTTTTGTACAGGAGCAAAAATAATTTTCTCAAATATAAAACCAATGAGATTATTCTTCTAAAAACCCTTAAATGGCTTCTCATTACACGTTGTCATGTGGTCCCCAAATCTCTTGGGGTGGCCCATGAAGTCCTGCGTGTGATATAACCTCTGCCTGCTTTCAACTTCATGGAGTACCCTATTTACAGATAAGGAAACTGAGGCACAAAGAAGTTAGGAAACTCACACCAGGGTCACTCTGCTAGAGAGCAACAGAGGCTGGGTTTGAACTCTGACCTCAGAGCCAGCATAGTAATCCCTCCACAAGCAAACCCCTATTATTTCCTGCTTGCAGTCTCCGTTCACTTTTCCCTCCACCAGGAACTCTCCTCCCTGACTTTTTTGTGTGGCTGACTTATTCTCACCCTTTAGATCTCAGCTGAAATGCTATTCTGTAAGACAATTGCCCTGACCACCCTGTACTAAGTAGACAACCCCTGCTGTTATCCTCAACCCTCTCTTTTTTTACTCTGTAACATTTATGCTAATGTAGAATCATTTGGTCTATCCACTTGGTTTTCTCTGCCTTTGCCATCCCGGTACTAAGTTCCCTAAGGGCAGGCACTGTGTCCATTCCATTCTCCACCATTCCCTGGGTCCTGGGACAGAGCAGTGTTCAACAAACTCTATGCGGCGGAAGGATGCATGGTGCCCACACTGGGTATCTGTTATTATTAACAAGAGGGAGGGTTAACCCAGTATTTAGCCCACTCATTTTGATATACTTTCAGGTAGTAATAGAAAAGGTTCTAATAAGTTGTGAGTGAATTTTCTCATTCTTATTTTTCATCAGTTTTATAATCTTTTCAAACATACATTTGTTGAGAGCACTCAACAAAACAAAATTACATGCTTCTCAACCTCCAGTAGGACAGAACTACCACCCTCACCAGCAACTTCAGGGTAGTGTTTCCAGAAAGTAAGGAAGAAGCTGCAAGGTCTCATAAAATTTAGGTGTTCACAAAGGCAAGGGGATTCAAAAGTGCAAGTTGGTAGTTACAGAATAGTCATGGGGACACCAAGTACAGTATAGGAAATATCATCAATAATTAAGAAGGGTGTCAGATGGGTACTAGATATTTATCAGAGTGATCTTCTTGTAAGTTATATAAGTGCCTAATCACTGGGTTTTCACCTGAAACTAATATAATATTGAATGTCCACTGAAATTGAAAAATAAAAAATTATTTTTAAAAAAATTTGGGCATCGGAACTCAGTGTAACTTCTGTCCATTCTATTGGTCAATGCAAGTCACAAGGTCAGCCCAGGATCCAGGGGAGGGGAAACTGGCTCCACCTCTGGACGAGAGAAGTTGCACCATCCGGAGACAAGACTCTTCGGTTTAACGCGGAGTCTACCACTTCAGCCCCCTGCTCTGTCACAATCAGAACTTGTCTTCAAACCCTGTGAGTCTGAAATGAAAGCTAACTCTTTGCTGCCTGGTGGGGTTCCCAATGATTCCAAGCGGGAGAGGAGGCAGCCTGCCTGGTGTTGAAGGATCAGTGAAAATAAGGAGGTCATGGTAGACCTGGGGCTGAAACATAGTGAGAATCACAGGCACGCACACTGATGTCTGGAATACTAAGTATAAATCTGGGAAAACTGCCTCATTTAAAATGGGAATTCTCATCAGAAAATGTGCTGATAAAATTGGCTATTATCCTTAATGTTATTTGTGATAATCTCTTTTTACAAATGATTTTTCTAGGACATAATTGGCTGTGATGAGACTCTCCTACTTTAATAAATAAACTCTTCATTATTTAAAAGAAAAAACATAGACTCTGGATTACAATGCCATGTTTATTTTTGTGAGTAAGCTTAAATCCCTTCCTTTAGAAAATGAGTGCGAACAGCTGTCTGCCGTGGAGCTCTTTTCAAAAGCATCGTGCTCTTCGGCTGGGCTTTGCCAGAGTGTGTTTGTTTTGCCTCTGAGCGACATGAGCTCCACCTGTGTTCCCAGAGCGTGGTGCGCGCTGTTGTTTAGAAGGCGCCCTCTCGGAACAACCCTGTGTGATGCCCCTGATCCCACATCAGAACAGACGATATAATATCTCTCATCGTTGACTTCTTACCTCTATAGCAGGATACATATTAATGATAATTATCAATAAGTTACTTGAATTCAAACCTGTTGAGAAACAAACTAGATGATTTTGTCAGATGAATCCAACTTTAAAGATTTTATTTATTTATTTTTTTATTTATTTTTAGAGAGGGAAGGGAGAGAGAGAGAGAGAGAGAAACATCAATGTGCAGTTGCTGGGGGACATGGCCTGCAACCTAGGCATGTGCCCTGACTGGGAATCGAACCTACGATGCCTGGTTCACAGCCCGCGCTCAATCCACTGAGCTACACCAGCCAGGGCAGATGAATCCAACTTTATATAGATCATTGGATTAACCCTAGATATATGCAGAAAAGAGATCTGAGAAAAAGTTCCTCTAATCTAGCGCTTCTATGGAAGAGGGGTCTGATCTAAATCACTACTGCTCAGATTTTAATATGCACTGAGAATCCTCTAGAAGGTTTGTTAAAATACAGGTTCCTGGGCCCCACTCCAGAGATCCTCATTCAGGTTTTGGATGGAGTCTACAAGTTTGCATTTCTAACCAGAACGCAAGTGCTGCTGATGTTTTTATTCCATAAACCACACTTTGAATAAGACTGTCCTTACCCACCTCAGCTCTGAAAAGAGTCTACAAAGAGAGTACCCGTTTTTACCTTCCACCTTTGCTCAGAGGTGATCTACACACGCTGTGCAACCTATCCTTCCAATACAATACCTGTGAATCCTCTTCTGCTTGCTCTATGCAAGAGCTTAACTAGTTATGCCAAACACAAGATGAGTGGATAAAACAACTATGGGACATTTACACAATGAAATACAACTCAACCATAAAAAAGAAGAAAATTTTGCCCTTTGTGACAATATGGATGGCCCTGGAAAACATTATGCTAAGTGAAATAAGCCAGTCAGAGAAACACAAATACCATATGATTTACTCACATGTGGAAACTAATGAACAAACTGAACTAACAATGAAAATGGGGACAGACTCACAAATGGAGAGCAGGGTGACAGCTGGGGGAAGAGTGGAGGTTAGGGCATGAAGGGATTGAGCAAAAAAGAAAAAAGACTCATGGACATGGACAACAGTGTGGTGACTATGAGTGGGGAGTGGGTATAAGAGGACTAAATTGTAATGGAAAAAATACAATAAATATTAAATTTTTTAAAAGACAGATTCTACTGAGATTTGGATTTTATTGTCATTCCAAGTAAGCCTTTCACACAATTCTAGCATGATCATTGGCGTTAAAATACCCACATTAACTTAATAATAATGGCAACCTGTCAGATTGCCAATGTGGTAAATTGTTGAAAGGCCCAGAATGCCTCCTGTCTCACACTGTGCCCCTAGTGGGACTTTGCAGATTCTCTCATCTGAACCCAGAGTCTATTTTTCAAACTCTGGAACCCGAGCTAGCCTTGGTGTTGCTTTAACCAATAAAACGTGCTGAAAGTGATGTTATCCGCATCCCAGCCCGTAGACCTCAAAAAGCCTCGGAGCTTCCGCATTTGACTTTTTGGAAAACCTTCCTGAAATTGCCATGAGAAAAAGCTCACGTAGCCTCCTGGGGGTTGTGAGACTGTGGGAGCCAACGGAGGCACCCCAGCCAACAGCCAGCACCTGCCAGTTGTGTCTGTGAGGCTGTTTTGGACAGTGAGCCCGTAAGCCCGTGAGCCCATGACCCCCAGCCGAATGCCACTGCCTGAATGAGTCTCCCTGCCCTGTCTCCCTTCTAACTTTACTATAAACGGTGACATATGCACAGCATTTCAACAAGAGCACTGGCCCTTTTGAAAGGTTTTTATATGCTGGAAAGATAAGTGATCTCATGTTTTCTGTATTTTAGAAAATATCACAATTATGCAGATCCTACTAATGCACCCAGGGCCTGGGAAAGCTTCTGGGAAACAGAACAACTGTTTTCTACTTTATGAGACAACTTCTTTTTTAAAATACTTCTTTTAATTATATTGCTTAAGCCCCAGGGTACGGTCTTTCTAATCTTTTGCCTTTTGTACAAGGGTTTTCAGATTGTTTTGAGGTTTTATTTACTTATATACACCTCGACTAATAGAATTGTTGAATCCCTTGGAAATTTAAAGACCATTTAAAGAGTTTATTGCTTAACTTAATAATTAAATTTCCTGCACCCTCCTATAATGTGGCACTCCTTCCAAAGAAAAGACCCACCACTGAAAAATAAGTAGACTTGTATAAGAGCAATTCTCAAAGTAACAGTGTCTGCTCCATTACCTCCCAGCCAGTGATCTACTTTGCTGATTGTCTACGGAAAACTTAAACTCTCATCAGAGAGAGTGAGAGCTGAGGTACTGGTTCCACTATTAACCCGCTAGTGACTTTTTGTGAAAGTCTGAAAGCTCTTAAAATGTTATTTTTTGCCTGGTTTGTCAGGGACAAGTAATTATGTAATGCCCCAAGTTTTCCATGAAGTTAGTGAGACTTCCTACTAGCATCTTCAGCACATGGTCGGAGTCTGACCTTTTGCAAAACTCGAAGAAATATTCTCCCAGCTCCTTCAAAATCACATTGGAGTCAATATCTGGTGAGGTAAGGAAATTGGGTTTGACCTTCCCTTTAGTAATATCTCCCTACGTAGTCCCTGAGTCATAGACCTGGGAAAGAGAACTTACCATTTTGCCTGGCCTTTGTAAAATCCTCTATAATTTTTGAAGTTCACTCAAAGCATTGCATCTGATACTGTCAAGTAAGTTAAAGCACATTTTATTGTCCCCTCTTTTAATAAACAGACTCTAAAACCCATTAGATTTTGCAGTCTTGTAAGAGACACCCATTGTTTTGGTCTGGCCCCTCTGTTAGTGAGCACCTGGTCTTCTTTCAGGGAACTACCCCTTTTCCAACTCCCAGGCCATGCGATTAGATGAGCTGACCCCACCCCATACCCACTCCCCAGCTCTAGAAGTGAGCATGTGACTCAATTAGCCAGTAGGAGCTTTCCATTTCCAGGACGTGACTTCTGATTCAGGGATGGGTCCAGGACCCAATGTGTTTAAAAAACAAACAAACAGCAACAACAACAAAACAGACTCTAGTCTCTTTATTAGAACTGTTGGAAAAGATGTCCTTTTTTCAGAAGATGCTAAGATGGCGTGATGCCATCTTTGTCACCACAAGGGAAAATTCACCCAAGGTTGAAGCCAACATGAAGAGAAACCCAGAAAGTGACAGAAACATTACTGATGATGTCTGGCACCTGGAGGTCCCTGTGCCTGAAATGCTACTGCTTGACGTTTCAGATATGTAGGCAAAAAATATTCTCTTTTCAGCCAGTGTAAGTAACAATTCTGTTATTTGATGTTAGAATCATCCAAGGTCTCCTCTAAATTGATTAATGACGAGATGTAAAGTTCCTGGTATTAACAAGGACATCCACAGATACGGACCAGAGCCGCTGAACTGTGATCTCCCTTTGAAATCATCTCCACTTCCGTGGTCTCACCATGATTCAATATGTCAAAAATAAACACGCTTAGAGAAACAATGTGACTGCGTAAATCAGCTCATCTTCTTGTTTTTCCTTCACAGCCTCAGTGCTGGTTCTCTGGAAGCTGATGTTGAAAGGAGGACTCACCTGCAAGGGATGGATTGAGGAAGTGGGGAGGGTGGTGAAAGAAAGGAGGAATCCCAACCAGGTGCAATGCCAGGCAGAGCCCCTAGGGGGTGGCGTCTGCCTGACCCTGCTAGAGAGCTCCAGAGTGTCTGTTACACCTCCAAGGGGTTTCCATTTGAGACAAGGAGCTGGGGCTTTCACACCCCTGCACCTTTCAGTCACTGGCCTGGCCCCCAGAGAATATAAACTCTGTGCACAGACAGAGGTGCCCAGGAGCCCATGGGCAGGCCTCTGAAAGGCCATAGCCATTGGAGGGAAAGCACACTGAAAGAGGATTCAAAAATAGTAAAACGTAATACAGAAATGCCTGGACAGAGCCCCAATATTATCTACTGCATTCACCCCACTTTTCCACTACTAGTGACTTTGGGCAGGTTTTTATGGATTTACACTTCAAATAAGATGGAGAGCGACTATTACACAGGCTTCTCAATTCTTGGTCTTACTTTTTTGCAATTGGTTTAACATCTCATTTTTATCAATACTAAAAAGTGTATATTCTGAACTAAAATTACCACTGTCAGTCAGACTTCAGAAATTCAATAGAATTATTATGGCAAAACTGCCAGGTTCTTTCACTCCTAGTTCCTCTGGTTATTGAAGTCGGGAACTTTGAAAAGCTATTTGAAGTCCTTCGATTCACAAAATGTTCTGGCAGCTTCAGAAGATTTACACCTAATTTATGAACAAAGCATATTTTTATGTTCCATTCTCCTTCAACCTTCAATTCCTTAGTGGATTTGAAAAATAGCTCATATTTTAGATCATAATGCATTGTGCAGTCATCATGCATCACAGAACAGGAGCACATTAAATCTGTAGTCATGCTTGAGAGTGGTCTGAAGGTAGGGTACCTCAATATGTGTACATGTATATTTATGCATATGCAGCCTCTTCTAGGAACGTCAGATAAATACTACAGGTATATAACTACCATGTTATATCTGTTTGTGTCTATTATCCATGAATAACTGTCAGTACTTACAATCATCCACAGCAATGAATTTTTGCTTACTGAGTTATTTATCTCACTTCTTTCTCAGCTCTCTCAAAATATCAAAGCTAACAGATTGGCTGTATCCTTCATTAGCAAAAACTTTTCTGCATATTTTCAACCACTGAAATAATGCCCAAGAGATTTTCCACTTCCACCAACGTATGTTACAGAGCTGACAGAACATTTTACCACCAAATTATAAACCTCTGAAAATAGGGAGAGCTGATGAAAACACTATCAGACTTTTAGGACCCTCTCTGACCATGCCAGTGACCATTTGCCACTTCAGTTTAGAGCCGGCTTTCAATCATCATACTCCACTGCAAAAAGAGCTGGGCATAGCCATGAGGGTTGAGATAAGGAGAGGGACAAGGCAGAAATGTACAGATCTATTTTTGAAAAGCTTTTTCTCTAGATAAATCGTGCTTGAATGAGAGGAGGCAAGCAGGCACTAGTCACCTCTAATTCCTGGGAGTGGAGTAGGCGAAGACATTGGCAGCAGTGGGAGTAGGCAGCACATTAGAGTCTTTTGCCACGTGGTTAGGTGTTGGTACTCATGGAATGTTGAAGTAAAGGTCCCAGCCTCGTTACCAACAGATGAACTTTTATGTGAAAATAAACAACTCAGAATCAACTGACCATCAATTCTAAAACTTACAGAGGATTTTAAAGGGGATTCTCCTGCAGAAAAGAAAAAAGAAAGAAAAATATATTCCCCAAAAACTAACCCTATTTTTCTGTTCCTTACTTTCTGTCTTGCACACACACAATCCTTCATGTCCATATCATTGCACTATTAGGAAACAAATCTGCCATCATAGCACTTCAGCTTCAGGTTAATCAGTGGGCTTTTCTCCTTTATTAAAACTAAAAATATGCTTTAATATAAAATTTGATGCTCTAGGAAACATTCATGAGAGCTCTCCTCACTTTCATGCAAAAGTCAGTTTTCCAGACTTCTCTTTTATTTTTTTATTATTGTTCAAGTACATTCCCCCCACTACAGCCCCCGTCCACCCCCACTCTCATCCTCAATCCTACCCCCCTTTGGCTTTGTCCATGTGTCCTTTATACATGGCCCTTGATGACCCTTCCCCTGTCCCCCTGTTATCCCCTCCCCCCTCCTCTCTGGTTATTGTCAGCTTGTTCTTTATTTCAATGTCCCTGGTTATAGCTTGCTTGTTTGTTTTGCTCATTAGATTCCACTTATAGGTGAGATCATATGGTATGTGTCTTTCACCACCAGTTTCCCAGACTTCATGATTCCTTTAGTCCTTATTAACTGTTCTTTCTTAGCTCCCTCCCCTGTCCCCACCACCACTCAGCAAACACACCCTGCTCTTAAACACTCAGGAGAAATTTAAAATGTTTCTCTTATTAATCTCTTTTGCCTAAAATAAAATAAAATAAAATACTTATACAGCCACATATATGATCCCCTGATTGCTGGTCAAAGGCCAATATCGCTGGGCTTCCGTGTGTTTTCCTGGGGCAACAACCCACAGGACTGACTAGCAGTCTGCAGCGGCACCACGGAGCTGGAGGAGCTGTTCCGAACAAGGTGCTGAACTCAATAAGCCGTCATGGGGGGCTTTGCATTTGTTCCTCAGACGCTGGGAGCACTCCTCAAGTTCAAAACTGTGAGAGTGCTCTTGTGAGAATCCTCAAAACCACATCCAGTAGCAAGTAATTTGCTGGCCTAATTATGTCAGAATGCAAACCTCAGGGGAACTGCAGCTGGTTGGGCTGGGTGCAATGCCAGAAGCAGGGGAAACAAACTCGGACTCCAGTGTCTGAACCTAGTCTACACTTGTGAGACAAAGGTCTTTTCGATGTAAAACGTTTTAGATTGATGCAGACTCTTATATCCATTGTGACAAAGTGTTACCTTAGTCATAAGAATGTGCTTAATTGTTACTGATCAAAAGCAGAGTCTATAAAATAAAACAAAAGGCATTTCAGAAGTTTGGGGGATGTGCACTTCTAACATCGTGCATTTCTATCTTAAACCATTGCTTAGTTGGACAAATAATGTCACATATCCTACATAGATTAGATGAGCTAGTCGTACAGAAAAACAATGTCCAGCACACTGCATGGAGGGTACTGTGCGTGCATCTCTGTGTGTGTATATTTCTTAGGCTACGTTTACCGCCAAATGTGTTCCGGTCCTTTCACAAGTACTACATACAAAATGTATAATGATTAGCCTCTTTTTTTCTAAAAGTAACCACATCAAAACACAACCCATTATACTTTTCATAATTTCAAATGCTTAACAAATGCAAAGTGATTTCATCACCAAAAATTAATGAATACAAATTTCAGGTTAGCATTAATTCCACCCAACACTCTTTAAGATCAACAGAGGCAATTCCAGGTCATTTCTGAGTGATGCTTTTCTTTATTTACATGATTTTGTAAGGAATATAATGGAGAAAATGTACTTGTCAATGTGATTTAAGTCAGAATGGTATTTTACTTCCCTAAAACTGTACACAGGGCAAATCTGTGATGCAAAAAGTATTTTCCATGTATCTGGCTAGATTTAAGTCAGTGGTCCAATATTCTGTTATTTTGAAAAAAAAAAAGACTTTCTTTTCCTTCTGGTTATCTACATCTGTATCCTGAGTGTTGTGCTGTATCTTTCAAATCAAGTTCATGTTTTTTTCTTTAAAGGGGTCTCAGATTTGTACTTCGCTGATGCTATAACTCTTGTTTACTGATTTTGCATCTGACTCCTAGAATTTATGGCCTTGAAAGAGCTTCCAGTTAAGATCCCATCAGCTTTCAGCTCACCTTCAATGAAAAACTGTTAATCTACTCCAAAATATAACACCTCAAAAGAAAGATGATTTGTTCCTTTTCTTTTAGTGCGATTTTCTAAATGTACTGATGGTAAATAGCATAGAACTAAGTGACACAGACTGCAAAGCTCCATTGTTTATGTATCATCACTTTATTAAGGATTTATAAATGATACACAACTTCAACATTTGATTACCAGCTTGCTTACTACATATAAATTATGTTGGTCTGGAGATGACTTTCTACAGCTGAAAAGTTATTAATATTGAAACAAATGTGTTGCATCTTTAGCAATCAAAATGGACCAATACAAATATCTTCAGTGAGTGCCATTTTCATTATGAAGTAAATTTTGAATAGAAACATTTCTCAAATTTGAATGGCAGTCAATAGACAAGTGGACTAAAAACAGCTCTGGTGCACACACACAAAGGAATACTATTCGGCTTTAAAAAAGGATGAACTCTTGCCATTTGGTTCAGCATAGATGAACCTAGAGGATATTATGCTCAGGAAAATCAGTGAGAGAAAGACAAAAGTCAGATGACTTCACTTATGCGTGAACAACATAAACAAACAAAATTGAAACAGACTCATAGAGAGCGGATGGGTGGTTTCCAGAGGGGAGGGGGCTTGGGGGACTGGGCGAACAAGATGAAAGGATTAAGACAAATTGGTGGTTACAAAACAGTCATAGGAAGGTGAAGTACAGCACAAGGAATATAGGCAGAATATTGTAATCACTATGTATGGTTTTAGGTGGGTACTGGAATTATCAGGGGTGGCCACTTCGTAAGGTATGTAATTGTCTACAACTGTGTTGTACACCTGAAACCAATTCGAATTAATACTGAAAGTAAACTATCACTGAAAAATGAAGACTAAAAAAACTTTCTCTTAAATTTGGATGTCAGTTTTAACTGTGTTCAAGCATTCATAAGTGTGCCTCATTAAATGCCAGTGTAGTTATGTTTTCAAAAGGACACCTCCTCTGCTCCACCCCAGTGCCCCCCTCCCACTGTGTTCACACCTTTCTCGCCCTGCTCTGCAGGCACTTCATCTGTTTCCTTCAGGACTTTTGCAAGAGGAACACAAGCTAAATGTTGTGACCCTGGCATTTCAATACATTATGTCCAGACTTGACAGATTAACCAAATTATGCATCTAAAAGTAAAGCAATCACTCTTTGTGGCAGTGAAGAGAGTATATAAATACAATGGGCCACCTGTGGCTGATTAACTGTTGTGTCTTCTGCTTAGTGTTCTTGAATTTCCTGCTCATGAAAGGGATTTGTCATTAAAGAGTTGCCGCTTTATTTAATTAGTGTCATAGGGAAGCCTCAGAAGGGAGGTGCTCTGGATTACCTAATTCCATGAATTATACTAATTAATGTGACATGGCAACGCCCCTCCTCGTTTGCAGAACCTACAGTTGTCTCCTCTCAAATTAGGAGGGGTTTTTTTTTCCAGCTCCCAGATCCTCCTGGATGTGAATCTCATCAGCAGTTCTTCTCTCTTTAGCTTGACCTCTAGAGGGCGATCCTTCCTCATTTTAAAAGGACCTGACTCTGGGAAAGAGCCTAGAAATTAGCCAAGTGCCAGAAGTGGCAAGTACTCAGCTCTTGCAAAAACTATGAAAGGAAAAACCTGTCACTGCTTTCACATTACCTGTGACACATCCACCACCCCAGTCTTTATTTTTTCAGTGTCTTTTTATTTCCTGTCCACGGCTGAAAATAAGTTGAACTACCTTTATCTTGGTACTGAGAAAAATTCAAATAATCTCTAAAAACCCCCTCTATTAATATAAATCCTATCACCTTCCTTGTGTGACGTGGTTTCTTGGCACCAAATTAGTTACAGCTGTTTGCTGCACATCAAAATATTGACACACTGGGTGTCTCATCTTAAGCTTTGTCTTCCTGGGTTTTGTTTGTTTGGCCTGGTATTGTTTTTAAGATGAGAAAAGGGCCACCTAATAAATGATAAAGATAGCCATATACTGTGGACTCATACAACATGTCATACCTGTCCTTTATAAGTTAAAGTTTCCAAAAAGTCAAATAATTATCCAACGGTCACTGTATTTCTCAGTGGCAGAACAAGAATTTAATCTCATGGATTTAAAACATTTATCTGAGGTTTGCTTGCTAATCTACCCCAATTCTATACTCCCACCACTAGGCTCTCTGCAAAGCCAAGAACTAACATTCGCTGAGCACGTTCTATGTGCCAGGCACTGCATCCAGCACTTGTTCTAAATTATGTCATGTAATCTTTACAACGACACAAGATTGTCTCATTATCCACTTTACGCATGAGGACCCCAAGGCTCAGAGATGGAAAGCAACTTGCTCAACATCACTCAGCTAGTAAATTTAAACAGAATTCAAATCACTGTCTCACACGGAGTCTACTTTCTTGTCTACTGCTACTTTGTCAACCTGGGAGGGCTCCCCTTAAGTATCTCCTAATCTATAAACTTTTATGTGCTCTTTTCTTGGAAAGAGAGTATGGAGAATTAAAAGGAATCGTGGAAAAACAAGCAATTGATTTTCTCAATATTCTCCCTGGCAAAACTAACTAATGTTGCTTAGAAAAATTCTAAATCCTGATTTCCAACCATACTGGGCAGTGTTTATGTTCCAGATTTTGGTGCCAGGCAACCTACATTGAAATTACAGCTCCTCATTTACTAGCTGAATTACTTTTAACAAATTGTTTAACATCCCTGGGCCTCATTTTCTCATTTCATTTGGAAACTGGATAATAATACATACTTCACAGGTGAGGCTTAAATAATTAGCTGTATGTGAAGTGCTTACAACACCTGGTAAGTACTTAGCACAAACTCTCATTATTTTGTTGAAGGTCAGAGGAAAGAGAGGTTTAATAATGGGAAACATGAAAAGGGATAACCAACCTGAGAAAAAGGGGTGTATATTATTTAAGCTTAACAAATAAGACTTTGTTCAAGACCCCATGCCAGTTTGGGTTTTGGTTTCCATTGGGTCCGTGTGGGTGATGTGAGCTCTGTGGTTACCTAATGAGGTTGTTTCCGGGCAAGGATCAAAGTCTCCGTAATTTAACATGTCATGCATATATTTCATTTCAAATGCCAACACCCCACCCCTTCCCCTTTGCAGAGAAATTGAAATGACTTATTTCTTCAAGAATACTCCAGAGAAACCAGCATTATTCTTACAGAAAAAAAAGAAAGAGATCAATTATGCCAATCTTGCTTCCCTTCTGTCAGACATTTCACAAAATTTGGTATTTTATCTCGATATCCCGCCCCTTCCAGCCACCCTGCACCCCTCGGTCCTCAGCAGCTCAGGTTGGGCTTCAGGGAACAGCCAGCCTCTCCTTTGGAAATCACAACCTGTGTGGTCCACTCAGGGGGAACTCCTGGTCAATGTTGAACTTGACGTCGTGACCAATCCATGGCATGTCTATTGCATAAACTCCACAGCAGCCTCTGTTTACTTGTCCTTGAAGTTCCTTTGTATTGAAAGCATCTGTCAGTAAAGCAAGGCATCAAAGGTAAACCCTACACCTACTGGGAGCAGTTGGTGGCAATGACACAATCGCGGGCGGTGCTCACAATAGGAGGATCGAAGACCCGAGGTTTTGCTTTATAGGTTCTGCTTGTTTATATGATTATTGCTCTGGATATCAGCACGTTCCCCTTTGGGGGCTTCTATGTGCAACCTAAGCTCCTTTACAGTGAAAATAGTTTCTTATTATAAGAAGAAATAGGGTGTTTCATATATATAAAGCATAAAATATGTAATACATATTATCAGCTTAATTAATCCACGTAAGAGTTCATGAAGAGGGCAATTTGCTGTAATCACACACAAACACAACTTTAACCCAGTGCGTGGCAGCCTTTAACTTATGCCCCGGATTTCATTTCCAACGTTACCTTCTCACACTCATATGAATTGTTTTCACTCTATTGCATGTTTCTCAGCCTTGTCACCATGAATACATTGGGCCCATTAATTCTTTGCTGTGGGAGACCAGCCTGTGCATCTCAGGGTGTTCTGAAGCATCCTGGCCCTTCTCCCCACTAGATGCTGGGAACAAAGCCCCACCTCAGCTGTAACAACCAAAAGTGTCTCCAAACGTCACTCAGTGTCATTGGGGGGAGGGTGGGGGGACAAAATTGCCCCTAAGAACCAACGATCAGCTAATATTGTCCTATATAATTTTTAAATAACATTAAATGTTTGCTTTTCATTTTGAACATTAGCAGTGATTATCAAGGTTTTATTTTTGCCCCGATTTTATACTTTGCTTTTCTCTGCCAGTGGATGAAAGAATTCTACAACCATCACACAGCTTTAATTTGGCACAGTTGAACTCCACCTAAATAGCCAAGTGACAGACCAGCTCATTGAAAGTGAAACTAAGCTCCAGCATCCACACGCCTCGCCGCCGTGAGCCTGGTTTACGTCATCCAGGTGAGTGCACCGGCGCCCGCGATCCGACTCCAGCGATCCGACTCCAGCAGTCTTTGTGTTTGCGCTCCTCCGGCCACCCCGGGAGGCCCACGGGAGCCTGGAGACAAAGGGAGTGGTTGCCTAACTGTGTAGAATGCTGCAGCTACGCACAGCAGCTGCCGTGTGGGCCCCTGGAAGTGGTGGGAATTGAAAAATACCGCCTCTGTGTAACCTGCCTGCCAAGGAAGCAAAAACAGCCTGGGGATTCAAAGCACAGACATCTGTGGCATTGGGGCCAGCCCTCCATCAGGTTCTGAAGTATGGCTCGGTCACGTGGTTCATCGTTTCAGCATCCTCCCTTATCACAAGTCCAACCTGCTTCCTACCCTACAGGAGCTTTTGGGGCATCAACTACCTGGGCTTCCCCACCCCAGTGGCTTCTAGTGCTTCAGTGGGTTTTCTCTCATTTAAATGTCTTTCTTGGATCCCATTTGCAACTGATCTCACACAGTAGTCTAGATCCAAGTTTCCAAGCTGGTGGCCCTATGCCAAGCCTACCCCCTGAAACATACATTTCGTTAGCCAGCAAGGTGTTTTAAATTCTGATTTAACTTCCAATGTTATAAGCCCGGAATGTTTGCCTACAGATGCCCAGTTTCCAGCTTCTCTTGAAAAACTTGCATGTGACACAACTGGTACTGAAACAGTCATTTAGCTGTCAGTCACTCTGCTAAGGCTAAGCCATCAGGACCTGCTGGCAGACGAGATCGCATGCTCCCTGGTTCACCTGGGCCTGCTTCCCATTTCTCGTCCTGAGACCTGCTCCTCCCCGAGGGCATCCGAGTATGTGATCCTCTCGCCTGGATCTCAGAGAGTCACATGCCAAAAATGTAATTATTTCCGGAAAACAGAATTGGCCAGGCCAGTGGAGGGTGTAAAAATGGAAACAATACCTTTGTGGGGCTGTTCATGCGCTGTTTACAGACATCGTTTTCCTGACAGAGAGTCACCAGGGGCCTCTTATCAAGCACTATTTTGAAGTCTCATAATCAAATGCCAGGCACAGCTTAAAGCATTTTACACAACATATTTCAACTAATTGTCCCAATAACCATTCAAAGTAGGTGCAGTCATTATCCTCTCATTGGAGAGAAGGATGCTGAGGCACAGAGAGGCTAACAAACTTGTGCCAATGTCAGGATCCAGATGGGGCAGAACCTGGGTGGTCTGACCCTGGAGTCCAGGCCGAGTCTGCCACGCATGCCTTGGGTGCTTCCTGCCTCTCAAATTAAGTCAGCTCTCACAGTAACTCTGAGAAGCAACCAGTGTTTCTGTCCTCATCTTTACTGATGAGGAAAATACTGCTCACAGAAGTTAAGGAAGTCTCCCGAAAGTACTAGTCAGGCTCTGCAGAGGAGGAACTGCCGCCAGCCTGCATCAGCTTCCCAGAGCCAGCTCCCAGTAGCAGTGCTGGGTTTTCAGTACTAGATGCACCCAGGGCTGCAGACCCTTTCCACTCAGCCCCCAAACCAGGTGAGGGGTCAGCAGAGACAGCCAGGATAGATAGCATGCCAGATTCCCCAAGCCAGGAGGCCTAGCACCCGAAGGGCAGGGCTCAAACACCAGGGCCCACACCAAGTCTGCTGCCTGGGCCATGCCTTGCGCAGAGGTTCCTGTTCTGCTGAGACACAGAGGAAGCAGCGAACATGGGAGCCAGGCAGTAGATGTGGAAACTGGGACAGCTGAAAGGCAACACAAGCAAAAGTTACAAAGTAATCCACCACCAAGCAAAAAGTTACAAAGCAATCCACCCCCACCCCCACGCCCGGGCAAAAGTAGTTACAAAGCAGTCCACCACTGGTGCACAGAAGGGACAAATATCTAAAGGATTCAGAAGTGATTAACATCCCTTCTCTTGTTCTGCCAAATCTACCTACAGCCCAGTCTCAGTTGTCACTGAATACAGCACACGTACATCTCAATGCACTCATCTTCTGCAATGCAAGAAACCAGTCTTGTTTAAAACATACGGTGGAGCAATGGAGAGAGCCCTGGATTTCCCAACTAGCAAAGGCTCGGCCAAAAGTGTAGGCGTCATGCTTGGTGGCTCATTTTCTTTCACTTCCCGCGTTCTGTCTCTGTAGGTCTGATCAGCTCTTCTCTAAAACGTACCTTAAGTCCACCCTCTTCTTGCCATCTCCTCTGCCAAAACCCTCGGCCAAGCCGCGGTCACCTCTCACCAGGAGGCAACTGCAGTAACTCTGAGCTTGTCCCTTCACATGTCCTCTTACCACCGGTACCCCTCCAGTCAGCAGAAAAAATACT
Source organism: Tonatia bakeri (assembly GCA_004024845.1). Taxonomy (NCBI): domain Eukaryota; kingdom Metazoa; phylum Chordata; class Mammalia; order Chiroptera; family Phyllostomidae; genus Tonatia; species Tonatia bakeri. Next base: position 218,805 of record PVIA01001643.1, read on the forward strand.
CCTTGTAAAACATGAATCAGATCGTGTCATTACAACATTCAAAACCCCCTCATCCTATTTAAAGTCCAAACTTCTTGCCGTGTCCTCGAAAACCCGGTCTCTCCAGCTTCGTCCTCATCCTCTCGCATTTGCTAAATGCTAAGAATCAAACACACCAAATTCATTTGCAAACACTGTGCCCGTCACTCTCTTTTCCTACATTTTTCTATTGCTATTTCCTCACTTCCTTTAAGTTTCTTTTCCGGTGCCCCGCCCTTAGAGATTGTGTCCTTGACCACCACTTCTAAAATAGCCCTCATTCCTTGTCTCTGCTGTCCCATCCCAGCTGTCTCTGTGTGCCTTGTCCTTCTTTTAACGAACACTTCCACACTGTCTGACATTTTCTAGTATAGACATTTGCTTACCTGTTTCATATGTGTCCCTCCACTAGATTATAATCTCCAGGAGAACCTAGACTTCATCTTTTGGGGGGCCGTGTCTTCAGAACCTAGAACCATACCTGGCACACAATAGCTGCTCAGTAAATATTTATTGAATGAAAGAACAGAGTTCTAAACTCACCATTGTGTTCTGGCTTTGGGGAGATAAAAAAGAGAGTGAGAAGACGAAAAGGAATTAGAAAGAGGGAGCTGAACACAGTCACGTCTTTTAAGCACCGACATTCAATACAAGGGGGTGAGCACCTTACCTCGAATGTGATAAGCCCCCAGCAAAACTGCTTGTTAATACTGTATGCCCGCAGATTTACACACTGAATTGCACTTACTCCTTTCATAGATCCTAGGAGGTAGAGGTGAGTGTCTCCACTTTTATAGAACAGGAAACCGAGGTTAAAGCGTTAACTAATATGGGTCACTCGAACAGCTAGAAAGTGACACAATGGTTCATGAAGCCAGAGATATTTTTCCCTCCCACCACCCTGTGACTTTCACTACTGCCTTTGACTTTATTTACACACTTTCAGTTTCTCCTTTAAGAAACTGACTGAAAAGAACATGCCTGCTCAATCCTAGGAATGTGGCCCAGGCAAAAAAAAAAGCTCAAAAATTGTTTCAGTGTCTTGGGAGAAGAGCACTCATTGATAGCAAAGTGTCTCTTAATTATCTGGAATGCCGGAATGAACTGGGCCCACGTCGATAAAGTGAGGTCAAGGAGTGCAGGCCTGATGTGTCCGCTCCTGCCGTAGCCCTTCAACCCAGCTTCTGTATTGGCTGGTCTCTAGTAGGTCACGTACTGGGATCCTAAGTCTCCCCATCAATCATGATGTCTTACCTTGCAGAGGAACCACACTGTGGTAAGGCAGAATGATCACAAAACTATAAGCAAATTGGCTTTTGCCATTTGAAGAACCTTCATCAAGAATCCATTTCCTAAGGAACTAATGCTCTATTTAAAAAAGAAAAAAAAAAACAGTAGCAGGTTGGAAGTATACAAAGGCACAGTTGGGCAGTTTTTAAAAGAAAACACTAAACATATACTTACCATATGATCCAGAAATTAATTTATGCTAAAGAAACCAAAACACACGTGCACACAAAACTCTACACCATTGTCTATAGCAACCTTAAGCAGAATAGCCAACTGACTGTGGTACTTCTAGGCCATGGAACACCACGCAGCAATACAAAGGAATGGACTAGTGACACGGCTTGGGTGGGTATGAAGGGCACTAAGCTGAGTGCAAAAAGCCAATCAAAAGGTCACATGCCATATGGTTCCATTTATATAATTATCCTAACATAATAAAATTACAGAAATAGAAAACAGATTAGTGGTTGCCAGGGTTTAGTTATGTAGTTTAGTTAAGTGGGTAGCAAGAGGGAAATCTCTATGGTGTTAGAATAGCTTTGTATCCAGATTGCTAGAGTGGTTACACAAACCACTGCGTGTAATAAAATGACATAGAACCATGCACATACTGATGGTACCAACATCAGCTTTCTGGTTGTGACATAGCACTATAGATCTGTAAGGGGTAACCATCAGGGAAACTTGAGTGACGTGGACAAAGGGATTCTCTCTACTGCCTTTGCAACTCCCTGTGAAGCTGTAATAACTTCAAGACAAATGATTTTTTTCAAATGATTTTTTAAGTGCATACTTAAGTCACTCTGGATAGCTAAGGAATGGCTGGCATAAAACAGACCACTTACCCTCTAATTAGAATAACTAACATTTCATATACATGATAAGGATTTATAAGATATCTCTTCAAACTGCCTTTTCTCATAAATGGCCTGAACAAAGCTTTCCCTAAATAGCTGACTGACAATAATAGTTCTCATTTTTCACAGGTTCTCACCCACAGTTAGCTCCACCAGTAAGGCAAGGTGCGGGGACACCCTGCTTCAGAGAGTGCCCATTGTACAGAAGCTGCCCAACAAATGTTGGCTGAGTGGAGGCATGAATTTAAAATAATAAGCAAAGGCATAGAAGGACAGAAAAAGACAAATCGCCAGGGCAACCTACATAAGAAATATGGAAAAAAAAGTAATAAATGAAAGAACTCATAATGGCAGAGAATAAAGACTGGGACGGGGAGTGGCGGGTTTTTGATCTAGTGCCATAGTGCCTTGTGTACGCAGCGAAAACACTGTTATCTCCGACATCAGACGTTTTAACAGAAACATGGGAAGTGAACCACATTCTTAGGGTAGCAGCAGGCAACCCTGAGTACCAAGTTGATCCAAAACTATGAGTCTATCGAGACAGAGGTAAAGATGGACCAGATTCTGATTAGAAATCTCGGGAGCTTCCTGGATGAAATCTGAAACGGTCCCCTGTACCCAGAAGGCTAGAAGAGACCCAAACCAGAGGCAGAAGGTAGGTGGCATGTTTAATAAGCCAAGGATCTTACATGCAAGGCTTATCTTAGGTGACAGCAAGGCAAGTCTACTTCCGCATTTGTCACCAGAATCTTCAGTAATGTATACCGTCCAACTGGTCTCAACAACATCTTACTCCCTCAAAGCTGAGTCTTTGAAAACGTTCCCACTGTGGGAACAGAGGGCAGAGCGTACATTCCAAGGACAGGGGAAGGGGTCATGGAGCCCCTGCTGGCCCAGGTCCAGCACATGGGTCAAACAATGGTCATGCCCTCTCGATGACCTGCCCCCACACCTTCCAACACTGGTTTCAACACAGTTCCAGAAGCAGTGATCAAAAATGCTAATAGTTACATTTAGCCTAGGATGCTGAAGTAGCACATGTTTTCCTCTGTATTTTCCCTACTGAACCTAAATAAGCTCGGCCTCAATGTCTGTTTCCTTCTGTGGTTTATTCTGGGCTGCCAAGCTCCATGCCTGCAGGGGCTGGGCGGGCAATATAAATGCTTGAGTCAAATAAGACACTTACTGTAAATGAGACTTACAGTAAAGAAAAGAACATGCCTCATCTGAAGTCATTCAAATTCAAATATTATAAAAAGAAAGGAAAACCACAACCATTGTGCTGGCCCCACAAATTTGCAACCTCTGGTGAGACCCTCGGGGCCCAGAGCAGCAGTTACCTCACACCGGTAAACAGCAGCCTGGCAGGTGCACGGTCGCTGAGGTGGAAGGCCAGCCTGTTTGTTTTCTTTTCAATCAGGATGAGGAGGCAGCCCTAATGAGGAAGTGCTGGACGTGTTGCCATTGAAATACTGAGGGCTCCTCCCAAATCACCCACCTGGTGAGCTGTTTACTTTGTAGGGCTTGGCATGAAACTTCAAGGTATCACTGATGCAATGAGAGGCTAACCCCTAAAAACAGCAGCAGGAGGCTGGGTGCACATGAGGGTGCCCAACAGGCTGATGCAAAGCATTGGTGAATATTCCATTTCCTCCCACTCACAGTCATCCAATGCTGGTAATTTGTAGCAGGCAGGTCATTCTGGGTAAATCACGAGGAAAGCAGAAGAAAACTGGCTTCAACGGGGAGTCCTTCCTACAAGTTGGCACTAATTGCTCTCTGTTGAGTTTCTGTCGAGCTCTGTAGTTCTCAGTCCCACTCATCACAAAATCTGTTAGAAATACCTGCAAATTGCTGACCCATGCTTCTGGCCCCCCATCTCCCAGCAAAATGATTTTAAAGCTATTAATGTAGCCAGAAAATCTGGAAGCTTTCATTGTGGGAAATTCAGAAGCTCATTTGATTCAGGATCCAAATTGTTCATTAAAAAATGCAGCACTTCTGTCTGTTTAGTGCTAAATGTTCAAATGGTTGACATCTGGTCTATTATAAAGTCCTATGTAATTTGAGTTCTGATTATATTATTGTATCTTCCTCTGTTCCCTCCCAAAAAGATGCCCTTATGAATGACTTCCTTTTTAATCTCAGGAAACCAAGGATTATTTGGACTTAAAAAAAAAACCTACAGGACAAATACAAATCAGATTTGCCACCTTTCAGGGTACTCATTCGTTAATTTATTTATTCAATGGCATTTTTGAATGGCAACTCTGTACAAGCCACTGTGATAGATGCCAAAAATAAAAGAATGAGTAAAACATGACACTCATGCTCAGCAAAATCTAGCAGAAAGTAAGAGAGTAGGTGGACATTGGCAATTACTTATCTGGCAAGCATTCCCCCCTTAAGCCTTCCAAACAGAACTCTGGCTGAAAACTAAATCCGTTCCTCCCGTCAGTGATTGGGCAGGGAAAATTCCTGCCGACGAGTTAGGAGAAGAGGGATGCTGTGGACTTCCCCCATGTTCTTCAGAATGAGCTTCTTGAAGCTTTCTCTTTTATTCCCCTCTGATGATAGTGTTCATGGAATTGCTGCCTCCAGTTCACTGCCAGCCTGAGGCTGGAGCTGACCCACAGGGAGGTACAGAGCTGAAGGAGTCACAGGGAAATGGAGTCTGTGGGTGAAGACAACTGAAAATGTGTCTTCTGTCTGGCCTTCTAGTGATGGGAGCCAATGAATTTCTTTGTCGTTTAAGCCTGTTCGAGTTGGGTTTCCTTGTACTTGCAAATGAAATTGTTTGACATGCTTTTACCAAAAGCTCTCACCATGAGAAGAATCATGCTTTGTGCCATTGTTGTCTCAATGGTGATAGTGACAGGTAATCACCAACATCACATGGCATTTGCGTTAACTGTGTTTCTGCCTCTCAGTTATGCCCCTTGAGGTTACTGGATGCTTTCTCCCCTCGCTTTGTCCTCGTTTTTTGCAAGACCGCTTCCTTTCTCTCCAACTAATTTAACCTGAACTATAATGTGAGAAATGTAAAGTAGGTGTGAGAAAATTGATTGGCATATGACTGGTTCCAAAATTATATTTTCAGTCATAAAAATCATTTTCAGTAAAAATAGATGTAAAAGTAGAACTCAGGCACATTCATCTGACATGGCTTAAGGATAATTCTGCTGGCCCAAAGCAATAGAGAGTAGACCCAGGTAGACTACACGATCTTTCTAGAGTGGTTCCAGCCCTAACACTCTGTGAATTATGGCTGTTTGTGTAGCAGCCACAGCAGAAATATTAGCTGAATTCCACTCATTACTATTCTCAGTAGGAAAGCGCTGAAATTGAACAAAGAAGGACATATAGCTTGATTGGGAGTAAAGGGGAAAAAAAAGTAAAGGGGAGAAAACTGTACTTGAACATTCATTTAAATAAAAAAAAAAGGATATATAAGTTGGCTCAACTGAGATATGGAGGTTCATCACCTAAGTGGCTGAATATCTGCTGGTCTTGAACTAGCTGTGCTTTGGTTTCTCACCCATCAGTATTTCTATCTCAACTGGAGAGATGTTGTTCTGTGTAAAAACCACCATATAGATTCAAAATGGGAGGGAGGAGTGAAAGGGAGAATATTCCAGAACTTATTTTAGGAAAATTATGATCAATTACTGGCCCACACAAGGATTAAGTGGAGGAAATGGTTTAAAATCCCATTCTACCCACCATCTCTGACCTTGCTTCCCCTTTATTGTGAACTACCGTGTGTGTGTGTGTGTGTGTGTGGCCTGGGGCCCTCGACATTACATCTACCATCCATCTGGAGCAGGCAGTCATTATTTAATGACCAAATTCTAGCATTTAACACTAGGAGAGTAGAGCTACTATATAAACTGGAGCAACAAAATGTCAAAAAAATTTTTTTAACTTTTTAAAATTTCTGAAGTTTTTAATTGAAATGCATTAAGTATAAAATCTTATAATGTTTATGATTTTTTCCTTTGAAAAGAAAATAGTTTAATATCAACTTTTAATGTAGATAAAAATATTTTAATTTTACTCATAGTCTATATTGCTAAGTGCAACAAGTGATGACAATTCTATTTAGAGATTATACATATGTTTTTTTCTTTATCGCTATTCTATTTATAAATCCAAGGAGAGATTTCTTTTTTCACAATACCATTGCTGGGTCCTCTAGCTAATGGTAGCTTGGTACAGGACCTGCTGAATATTTCAAAGGGTGCTTTTGAGGATCCCATAGTACTCACAGATTAAATATACAGAAAAATATTTACCATTTCTCGCTATGATAATCCCACCTTTGCTTGCTGTGACACTTTCTGTTTATTTTTTGTACACTTCTTTGCATGCATTCTCATTTTATTTTTCACTTGCCTGTGGAGTAGGTCTCATTACGCCAACGTTAAAAGATATGAAAAGTGAATGCACAATGAACATGAAAGTTTGCAATGAGTAAATTAAAAAGTGAAACCTGAACTCAAGTTCTCTGCCAATTAGTGCCTTTAAAAATAGCCCTGGCTGGTGTGCCTCTGTGGACTGGGTACCAGCCTTTGAACCAAAGGGCCCCAGGGTTCTGGGGCATGTGCGTGGGTTGTGGGCCGGGACCCTGGTGGGGGGTGGTACCCAGGGTCACACACTGATGTCTCTCTCTTTCTCCCTCCATCCCCTTCTCTAAAAATAAATAAATAAAATCTTTTAAAACAATAAAAACAGAGTCCTTATAAAACCAAGGGCCAACCTGAAGAACATCCTGATGAAGTACCCTCTCCGAGGGATTCCTCTGAAGAATTTCAAAGTGACACAGACTCTAACTGGTTAACTTAGGTTGTCACTGTAGCGAAACTATTATTTCCATTTTCATATAAAATATAATAATCACAAATCATTTAAGGGCAGCACCCACATGATTTCTTTGCCCCACATGTCTTAGCCTAGTGCTTTAAGGTAACAGGGTTTCAGTGACCCTGTACCTCCTACCCTTCATAAACAGGACTCGGTGTAGGGTGCCTGCCTGGAGCAACTTCAGTCCCCCGCAGAGGTCCTTAAACACATCGGCAGGGGTCAAAGGGAAGCATCTTGCTCTGACTTCCTCACCTCCCACAGGGTCAAAAGGGAGCTCCAGACAACCCCCTTCGCCTGGCCCCTAAGGTTCAAAGCCTCATCACCACTGCCTTGAATCCCCCAGAACAAATCTCATTAAGCCCCATATCTTTGTGCATGTCCATCACCCTAACGAGGCCCAGATTTTCCAGCCACCTGGAACCTTCCTCACTCTCACCCCTATGAAGGTCTCACCCCTATGCAACCCCATCTGCTGCTCCTCCCAACGCTTAGAACCCGCCCCCCACTGCCCTCTGCAGTTCATTGTCTATCCTTGGTAAAGCCCCTCCATCTGCAAGCTGTCTCTGCACGTTCCCTTCTTTTCCTTGCTCTCCCTGCAACCTGGTTCTCACCTGAGGACACTATTTCCCCAGCAGCCTCTCAGCTCATGGACCCCTCCTCTCCCCCAGCCCTTGTATCACTTGGACGTCTAATAAGTATCTCAAGGCTGACGTGTGCAGAACAGCTCTGATCTTCCTCTGTAAATCTCCTTACTACAAAAGTCCTGTTTTATTAACGGCAACCCCACCCTTCCAGTTGCTCAGGTCAAAAACCTTGAAATCATCCTTGAATCCTTTTTTTGGTCACACCCCACATTCAATCTAAAGAAATCCAGGGGGCTCTACTTTCAAAACATATCCAGAATCCAACCTCTTCTTGCCACTCCCAGTGATCCACTACTACCATCCCTTTCCTAGATTGCTGCAATGGCATTTTTTAAGTCTCCATTCCTCCACCTGAGTCTATTCCACCTTCCAGGAGCCTATTCTCAACCCAGCAGCCAGAGAAATTCTTTAAATACATAAATCAGATCGTGCCACCACTGGAGCCCCACTCAAACACCCTGTTCAAACCAAAGGAGCATAAACCAAGGTCCTTACAATAGTCTACAAGCCCCGCAGGATCCGGCCCCTTGGCCTGCAGCATCTCTTCTACTCTCCCTACACCACTCTGTTCTTTAGTCCCCGGTGGTCCTAGGAAAAACTAGCAAATTCTGACTTAGGGCATTCCAACTATTTTCTCTGCCTGACATCACTCCTCTCCAGATATCCCCTGCCTCCCTCCAGCACTCCCAATCCCCTTGCCTTCTCTATGCTTTCTCTTAGCTCTCGTCCCTTCTGACACCTGTGTCATTTTCTTACATAACACATTTTTGTCCCCTATCCTCCATGCGAATGTGATGGCAGGGCTGGAGGCTTTTCCTGTTTTGTTCACTGAGAGGTCCCAAGTGCCCACCTAGAGCATAGGACAGACTCCTAATCCTCCCCCAGGACCCGCTTCACCACAGATTCTTCTCAGGCAATGGCAACCTCATTTCTTCTGTGGCCCTGGTCAGAAACACTGGAGGCCTCTTTGACTCTTACCTGTTACACCCACAACCAATCAGTCAGGAAGTGTTTTTGGCTCCACCTTAATTGCTCAATACTTTCATGTTGAAAGAAGGATTGATTGATCTTGGAGAAATTTGCTAATCACATAACCCAATTCCTATAAAATACCATGACTAATGTCAACACTTACACATCAAATCCTTTCACATATCCCACACACCAGTATTCCACTAATTACATGCATCACATGTGTAGTCATTCTGGTAATTGTGAACTTACTTTTCTCTGGCTTGCCTCCTGCTTTGTACAGACTTTGTTAACTTCCAAAGTGCAGGGACCAGGTACAAGATACTTTACAATCTTCTAGGTCCAGTTCAGTTCTTCTGGCTCTAAGGGCTATGATGGTGATGCAGAGAGTGATTTCACAATCAGCAGTCAAAAGCAGAACTCAGAGTTCTTGAGATCCTATTAAAAAGTCAATCCAATCCCACAAATCTTTACTGCATGACTATACTAGGAATTCTACAGGATGCCGAACAGAACAAAACATGTAATTCCCAAGACAGGCATCGCCTAATAGAGAACACAGTCCCTTAAACAAATCATTTTAATACAGTGTGATACATGGAATAAGTGTCTTCATACAAGGTGAGAGTAATTTACCCCAGCAAGCCAGAGAAAGGCCAGAACAAATCAGAACTCATCAAAAATACAGTGTGTGACAGAGACACCCTGAACAAGGAAAAACTGAACAGTACTTTTGGTGTTTGTTATCCAGCTTCTGTTCTTTATTATTAGTGGCGTGGCTCTTGTCTATAGCAGGGCAGGTGGGCAGGAAGAATTCGGTTCTTGGACCAGACCATACACATTAGGTAAGAAGTTTGGATTCAACTCTTTTCAAACTCCCTTGCAAAATTTTGATATATGATGACTTAAATGATCAAAAAAAGGACTTCATTAGTTTAGTCAAGTTTTGACTCATAGAATGCTTTTGGCAAGGTTTTCATGAATAATACTATTCCACGTGTCTGATGCCAAAACTGAAATATTAATAGAGTGTGTTAAGATTTAAATCTAGTCATAAACATGTCTCCAAGATAAGATGCGTGATAATTAGGAGAAAAAAATAATCTGGAGATGTTACTTTCTGTGAGCTGTCAGAACTGTGAACAGCTACAATGAGTCTTTGCGTTTTCCTTGAAAGTGAAGTCACGAACCAGCAAAGGACAAAACTTCCTGCACCTCCACAAGCAATAGAACTCTGTATTCAGTTTTGATTACTTGTTATGGAAACATATTCTCCTGAAAACTGTAAATTAATCTATGCAAGTTTTTCCAACAGGCATGGGTGAATACTGTTATAACACTGAAATGGACAACAAGTTTTGTCTTTCTTTGGGAATAGTAAGCTTCTTTTGATATTCTTTAAGCTGTTCTTGATCATTGAACTGGACTTGTGTGCCACCTTTATTATTTAGCAGGCAATTATTTCTGAGAGCCTCTGTTTTCCTACCTGAAAAAATGGAAACAGCAAGCCTTGCCTTGACCTCACACAGTATTTGTGAGGTCCAAATCAGATATGAAAGCACATCATAAACACTCCAACATCATCTACAAGCAAAAAACCTGTATGTGAATATTCATAGCTGCATTATTCATAATAGCCAAAAGTGGAAATTACTAACTCAAATGCCCACTAAGTAATATGTGGATAAACCAAATGTATAGAATAGCTCTGCAGTGGAATATTTCTTGGCCATAAAAAGGAATGGAACACTGATACACATCACAACACGGATGAACCTTGACAACTTTATACTAGGTGAGAGAAGGCAGCACACACACCAAAACAAACCAACAACCCACACATGTATGATTCTATTTATAGGAAATGCCCAAAGTAGGTAAACCCACAGACAGAAAGGGATTGGTGGTGCCGGGCTGGGAGTAGGGAATACGGGAGAGTCGCTGCTCATGGGGACAGGGGTCATGGCAACGGTTTTAATTAGACCATGGTGATGGCTGCACAAGTCTGCGAATGTACTAGGAACCCCTGGATTGTAGACTTTAGAAGGGTGAATTTATGGAGCGTGAATTAGATCTCGGTTTTATAAACTATACAATACAAATGCAATATACAAATATTTCGTTGTTACTGTGATTCTTCAGGAGTCTCCATTTCCAGATTAGGGGTCTTTTCTGAGACTATGCTATACTTCCTTCCATTCCCCCACTCTCACCCTCCCACCCCCAAAATCTCTTTAAAGTGCTGAATGAAAGCTGCCTGCTGAGCTCTGGACAATAACTGAGAAAGCAATTAGGACTTCAAAGAAAGCAGGTGTTGAGGCAGGACTGGGTTCATAAACAGGACCACATGTAACGAGTGCCCTCAGGGACTAGATGTGTTGTGACATCACTTTTTAGTCAAAGTTGCACTGAGTGCTTATTTCAAGTCAATAATTTCACCTGGGTAAAAGTGTGTGCATGTGTGTGTGTGAAAAGTTTTAAGACCCACATTGTTCGACCAGGGCTTTCTGTCTTCCTGCCACTAAAGCTTACCAAGTTCTTGCCACTTCTCATGTTTTTGAAGAATTTTGTCTTGTCTTCTAGAAATTTTAATTTAAAAAATGGTAAGTAGGAGATAAATGAGCAAAAATATAATATTAAAACTTCCACAAAAATTATGTAATACCATCACCCAAAACATCACATAATATTTATTTCCTATCCACAAATTATTTTCAAAGCAAAGGGACTATAATTTTATTTAGTTTGGTCATTTTTAAGAACAACCAAGGAATATACTCAGTAAAAACACAGTGTGGGTTTTATAGAGAACTAATTTGTTATTGCATTGCTTATTATTTTTTATCACCCAAAAGAATAGCATGCTAAAAAATGTGCCACAATGAAAAACTACAATGAAGATTAAAAAAAGAAATAAAATAAAAAATTTCTCTAAAAGTAGAAGTAGAAATACAAAACTGAAAGTGTTAAAAAAAAGCAACATACAGGGTGTTCTCGTTTTCATTGTTTTCCATGTATAAACATGAAGAAAAAAAAAGATGAGGAGGGCCAGTAATAGTAGCTGTCTCTGAGCTACATTTTCTGGTTTTTCTGTGACAAGGACATAATGAAAGAAGTTATTGATTTAAAAAAAACACGTCATTGAATTCAGTTTTACCCAAAGGTGCCCTCTAAAATGACACCAGCTTTTCTGTGGCTTTAGGAAGACTGGTAAAAACTTCAGTTGGAGAATTTTGGTCAAGAGAAACTTGGTCAGATTAAGCAAAGGACGGGCAAAGCAAGTCTTTTCAAAGATAGAAACTGAAGTCATTTCTACTGTTTGACTGGATTTTTCTTTTTTTCAACTGTTTGGTGTTCATTAAGGATGCAGCCTAAATTATAGAATGTTTAGAGAGATGCTTTTTAAAAAATTAAACTTAAATTTTAAGAATGATTTGTCATTAGAATATGCCTGCCATGTTTCAAACTTTAACACATGTTCTTCTTGGTCCTCAAGCTTGCTGGCCCTCAGACTAGAGTTGCCAGATTCACACCACGGGCTCTCAGGGTCTGCAGCCTGCTGAGTGCAGTCTCCATAAACCACACAGGTCAATTCCTTCTTTCTTGGGATATATATCCATTCATTCCTTTGGTGCTCTTTCTTTGGACAACTCTGACTAACACATACCAGGTTCAAAGAAATACAATCCCAGAGAAGCTGAGAGGCCCAGATAATGCTATGTCCCAACTCTTAGAAGTGGCCTCATCTGACAGAAAAGTATATCAGAGTAGAAAAATGATTCAGAAATGTATGCTAACACTCTGGCTAGAAAACACTACTGAGAAAGCTACCTGTCCCCAGCTTCTTTTTTCTCACTTGTTTCACATATTCTTAAACGAACCTCAGATTTGTCATCTAGAATGGCAGCTAGCGTTTACTGTGCTTCCTTCCATCCGGTGTATACAGACAAGTATGAATTCTGTATAAAGGTTTGCTTACAAACAATCAGACTTGCTAGACCGTGAGAAGAAGCTGATTTTCCAGCACCTCTTTCCAGCCACGGCAGATAACCGTAACCACAGTGAACAATACATGCAGTTTTGTAGGTGAGCTGTGGATTAAAATACCAGCCAGGCAGCAGTTGGGGGACATGTGTCAGAACTGAAAACTGTCTTTGTTCAATTCAGTTGCAACTGACAAAGATAACACAATTTCAGAATTTATAGACCTTTTCGGCATTGGTGTGGGAGGACATAAGGATAATTACCAAGAGGAGTTTGTCTTACCCCTCATGAGGAAAGTCAAAGACATATGAAAATATCTGGGAAACAGGCAATGTTTTGAGGGGAAATTAAGAGCTACACTTAAACTTTCAGAAAAAGGAACGGTTTTGTGCTTAAAAAGGGTAAAAAGATCAAGGAAACATTTGCAGACAGTGAGTACAGATGCAAATAAGTAGATAGTGGAAATTTTAACATAGCAAAACTTTTCTATGCGTGGCCTCGTTTGACACGCACATCTGCACGAGGGCGCAGTGATGATTCTGTTTTACAAATAAGACATGCAAAGGAGAGACTTCAGTCATGTTAGAATCTTGGACTCCAATTCTGGGCAATGCTCCGCCAGTCATTCACATTTCAGTGGTTCAGTTTTTCCTGACCATTCTTCTCATTGAATTCATTACCTCCTTTTTTATTTATCGTAATTTTTTCCATTATAATTTATCCCCCTTTTGCTACCCTTACCCCCCACTGAAAAATCACCACATTGGTGTCTGTGTTCATGAGTCCTTTTTCCGTTTCGCTTGATCCCTCCACCCTCCTAACCTCCCCCATAACTGTCATCCTGCTCTCTCAGTCGGTTTCCATCTTGCTAGTTAGTCCAGTGTGTTCATTAGTTTCCACATATGAGTGAAATCATATGGCATTTTTCTTCTCATTACCTTCCTATGCAGTTCCAAGACAATACTAATTGAGTTCTTCCCAATGAAAATGCATTATTATGTAACCCAGGGGATAGACTTTTTTCCCTCTTTGTCCCTCTGAGATATTCCCGGTCTACCGGAAGAAGCTTCTGGAGCCCAGTTGCTCACGAGGAGGGCTCTGTGTGACTTGGCAGGGAAAAGAGAGCCGTCCCTGCTCCCTTATACAGTTACTGCCTCATGGACCTTTGGCTGAAGTGACATTGCACAGGACTGCTTGAAGAATTAACCAAAGCTTGCAAACAAAGCAAAAGATGGGCAGAACTGATTGGTAGAAAGGACTTTTCCCCCCCAAAAAAATGTGAATCTGAGGCCCTTGAGGAGAGACACCCACTCACCACAGCCCCAACTCTCTTCCACTTGGACACCTCTGACATTTGAGCTGCCGCTGTGGCCCCTGGAGTGACATGTGCAGCTCCTGCACCAGGTCCCCCCTCCAGGTCACAGTTCCCAGTAGGGAGTGTGGAGATGGAGGTGGGATTAAACCTGGTGCCCCTCCTGTAGATGCTCACATTTCTTGAGCCTCACTGTGGCTAAGATTTCGTGTCTCACTCCTCCAGGCAGGGGATCAGACCGCAGAGGAAGCCTCTCCATGGCTCAGAGGTCCCATGCCTGGGATGCCCTTGTTTCCTATCTCCTTTCTCTCCCTTTAACCCCTTTCTTTCTAATACCCCATTCCCATCTTTCCCAAGACTTTTCACCCCTCCGTGAAGAGGTAGCTAAGTAAATGCCACAATTCCAGGCACTGAGTGCCAGTGATTACGAAGAAAAGCTAACATGATAGAGTCTATACTACGTGGCCAGCACTACGAGCTAAGTGTTTTCGTATTTTATATGATACTCCTGGAACTTATTAAGCCTATTTTACATAGGGAAGAAGCTGAAGCTTCAGGTAGAGAATGGCATTCCCAGTGCCACCAGGCTGTGGGATTCCAATCCAGATCACCTATCCAGGCCTCTCCACCACAGTGTCTCTTTTGCTTTCACTACTTCCCTGCACCCCCTCACCCCACCCCCACCAGCCATCCAGCAGATTCTGCTCTAAAGAGGAGAGCACTGGTCTCTGACTCGAGAAATGCAGACAAGAAATTTATCAGATATAGAGTTCAAGAAATGGTTATGAGGATGCTCAGGGAATTGGTGAGAACTTCAAGATAAGAAAGTCTGCCCAAGGCAGGAAAAGGAAAGGGGGGGCAGGGCAGAAGCGGGGGAGGCTGGAGTCTTTCTTCCAGACTGCAACAGCCCCCACTTACCCTCTGCCACTGCCTCTCTGCTGAGAGGCAAAACCAAACCCATCCACCAACAGAAAGACTCCTTTCCTTCCGAAGGTTGGTCTGAAGTCTAGAATAGAGATTCATATTCTTCCCATTAACATCACCTTGACTTTTTTCTTCCAAATTAATATCTTAGTTTTATTAGGCCAAAAAGCATTCACCTGAAATTTTCCCCAGATTGCATCTGGAAGCAGCCATGTGAACCAGACAGTGAATAATACAGATCCCGAATCACCTTCCCCAAGAGAGGAAAGGGGAAGGGAAGGGAAGGGAAGGGAAGGGAAGGGAAGGGAAGGGAAGGGAAGGGAAGGGAAGGGAAGGGAAGGGAAGGGAAGGGAAGGGAAGGGAAGGGAAAGGAGAAGAGAATAAGGAAGGAACTCAATGTTTCCTTTCATAACTTAATATAGGGTACATTTTGATTAAACGTTAAGACTTTTTAATGTTATGTGTTTAAAAGTCGACACAAAGAGAAAAAAGATAACCAGAAATTGCGTCCTGATATTGGGTCCTGGGGATCCAAGAATACGTACAGGTCTCACACCTAGCTCTGTCCCCGTGCATTGCAAAAGACTAGCTTCCCCAATGGAGGCAGGGGCTCTGCAGGCCACCAGAGAGGGGCCTCCTCAGCAACCTGAGCCTCCCATGGCCTGAAAGTCATCCATCTGCATGATGGTAACCACAGAGGCTGGTAAAAGTTAAATAAATGACTAAGAAAAATAAAGACGGCACACATGCATTCACACATTTGTAATGTATTCAGGGTAAAAATCTATTCAGAGCTAATTGCTAAGCAAATTAACAGACTCACTGAATTGCCCAGGAATTGGTATTTAGTACGGTAACATAATGCACTGTGTTAAATACAATCTACCGTTGACCCTGGAGGAACTTTTATTTAAGAAGGGGGAGAAATGATGCCTTAGAGCATTCATTTTTTAAGCTCTTCACCATCTGTTTGGGTGAAAGACTACATAAATGCTGGTAATCACCATTATCACTAATTATCTGTCACTAGAAATCTTTTTCACTTTGCCATTAGCATTAAATTCGAAGCAAGAAGCAGGCTTATTAAATCCTAGAATAGACTTTTATTCTCTATAGAGACATAGAGTTTACACAACACTTTTGATATTCTAATGTGGACTCTAAATCCAAAAACTTAGAATCCACTCTAACTATATGTACCTCTGTGCATGGAACCACCAGACCAACCCTCACACTTGGAAGGCTGCACGATCTGGGGGCAGTTCAGTTCTGGACTGGTTAGGGTCTAGCTGGTTAGCCAGTTACCAGGGAGCCTCTGGTAACTGTTAGAGCAGTCACAGGTAAGTGCTAGAGGAGCCTGCCCCTGGTGTGGATGTCAAAGGCCTTGCAATTCAAAGATTTGATGATTCTAGTACCTGAAAGAGGAAGGTAATATACGTTTACTGGATAGTGAATAAAACTCACCTTGCTCCATTCACACAAATACCTGACACAATTTCTGGCCCATAGAAGAAGCGTGATAAACATTAGTTTTTATTATTGGTGTTGTTTGTAGTTGTAGTTGTAGATTTTATTGCTGTTGTTGTTTGTAGATTTTTTAATTGAATGCCTTCTAGTGACCCCCTAACTTTATTTTTACAAGTTGAGATATCAGAGAGTCTCTCTTTCTGACAAGCTTACTAAGCAAGCTCGTATTCCAGTTGTCTTATATCTGATTGTTTCCTGTCACAGCTTGACACACTATAAAATCAAATTAATCTGCTACTTGACTCTGGAGACTGGGAGCCAAAGAATGTATTCTAGAAAAACAGAACCGCTCTCCTCCATGGTGTGTCCACAGACAGGACAGATGCCTTGGAAAGTCTAAATGCCGCAGCCTACTGCTCAATACCCTTGACCATCTGATACCATCTACTCACACTTCAAAGCTGTCATGGACATGTTCTCAGAAATGAGTCTTCCCAAACTCTCCTTCCTGGGAACTGCCACAGTCCTCCACAGCCCTACTAGGGCTGCTAAAGGGATGGGTATGTGTGACTGTGTTTTTACCACGCATTCCCATTTCTGCTCTAAGCTGAATGAATCGTGTTCGGTGTGTAGCCCAGCAAAACTAAAGCAATCAGATTTTTTTTTTTTACTGGAAAGCTGGAATTAACACAGTGAGTCAACATCAAAAGCGATGTAAAAGCTCACCTAGGGTCTATTCTTGAGTTAGCACCTTGTCAGCCCAGAGTCATGTTTGTGCAAGACAAAGTTATGAAGCATCAGAGACCAAGAGTAAGCAGAGAAAGTCGGTTTGTTAAACAGAAGAGAACATCCCTGCAAAACCATTCGCAGGGGAAATATGCAGCCACTGAAGGAAAAAGCACCTGTGGTCCCTGGCAGCTACACAGCTGGCGGTTCCATCCCCAACTGTCACTCAGGTATCTGAGAGCTCCAGATCCTGAAACTACACCTCCTTTTCAATTGGAAGTCATGTGGGTGGGTGTCTGTCCCTTATGGCCATTGAGTTTGCCTTTGAAAAACACGCTCCCACTAATGACAACTCTTCTGTGATACTTTCCTGAATGATCTCGCCTCGGATCGGACCGTTCTTGCCTTGCAGTGCTACCTTGTCCTGACCTGCCTATTCTCCCTGCTCTCTAGTCACCTCGCCCCTCCAGGAGGCTCAGCCCCACCCTGAGCCCTAGGGTGGATTGTACTCTACCATTTGAGATTCGTGGGGAAGCCCTCATTTAATCACCTAGCGCTGCTCTAATAGCAGTTAGAAGTCAGACTATAGCTCGTTTCTGTGGCCGAACTCGTTCTGATAATTTGGCCCGTGAGATCGTCCTAAATGGATTCTACCTTTCCCCGATCCATTGTTTTCTGCTGGTCTGGTTCTCAGGAGGGGCTCTGCCAGAACCCCCTCATCCTAGGAACTTCTTGGTATTACATCAGTGTATCTCAGCTGGGGGCGCTTTTGCACCCAGGGCACACTTGGCAAGGTCTGTTATCACAACCAAGCAGGGGAGGGGTGCTGCTAGCGGCTAGTGGGTAGAGATCAGAGACGCTGCTCCAAAGTGTGAATAAGGCTGAAGCTGAGAAACCGCCCGTTAGAGTACCATCCACATGACGTGGAAGCAGGTATTTTAACAACTCCGTGCTTCAGAATGTCCCTCCATTAAACATAGAGATACCTTCAGTGCTTTGTTATAGTTATGTTTGTACAGTGAAAAAACTTAGTAAATAATTATAGCATTGTCTGTTTCTTTCTTATTCTAAGTGTACTTTGGGGTTGGGAAAATTCTTGGTAGGGATGAATTCCATATTTACTCATTGAATTTCTCAGGATTCTAAAGGCTTTTTATCATATTCTTCTCTGTTTTTTTTTAAATAAGGTGTTTTAATAAACATTTTTATGGTGGTAAAATACACATAATATAAAATTTACCATCTTAACCACTTTTAAGTATACAGTGTGGCGGTATTAAGTGCACTCATGTTACAGCGCACCCCTCGCCTCCATCCTTCTCTGGAACTCTTCATCTTGCAGAATTAAAACTCTGTACCCATGAAATAATAACTCCTCCTCTCCTCTTTCACCCACCCCCTGGACATCACCATTTTACTTTCTGTGTCTAGGAATTTGACTCCTCTAGGTACTTGTGTGAGTGGAATGATAGAGCGTTTGTCTTTTTGTGTTTAGCTTACTATATACTTAGGATAATATCCACACGGTTCACTCCTGCTGTAGCATGTGTCAGACTGCCCTACCTTTTTAAGGGAAAATAATATACCCCGTATGTATATATTGCAGTTTGCTTACCCATTCAGCTGTTGACAGACACTTGGGTTGTGTCCACATTTTAGCTATTATAAATAATTCTGCAAGGAACATGGTTGTACAGATATCTCTTCAAGACCCTGCATTCAGTTCTTTGGAGTTTATACCCAGAAGTGGAATTGCTGGATCATACCCAATTTTGTTTTTAATTTTTTAAGGAATTGCCATCCTGTTTTGCATTGCATTACACCAATTTATAGTCCCACCAACAGTGCCCAAGGGTTCCAATCTGTCCGTGTCCTCACCGTCGTGGGTGGTTTTTGTTAAACTATATAGTAGCCATATTAATGGGCGTGAAATTGTGTCTCCTTAGTTTGGATTTGCATTTACCTAATATTTAGGGATGTTGAGCATCTTTTCCTATGCTTATTGGTCATTTGCATATCTTCTTTGAAGAAATGACTACCCAAACCCATTGCCTATTTTTGAATTGGGTTGTTGGGGTTTTTTGTCCTTGAGATTCAGGAGTTCTCTATGTATTCTGTATATTATTACCTTATCAGATATATGATTTGCAATTATTTTCTCCCATTCTGTGAATTGTCTTTTTACTGTTAAAAGTGTTTCTTGATGCACAAAAGCTTTTATTTTCATGATGTCTAATTTGCTTATTTTTTATTGCCCATGCCTTTGGTCTCATATCAAAAAAAATCACTGCCAAAAATCGCTGCCTAAAGTTGTGAAGCTTTAGTCCCTCATTTTCTTCTTAGAGTTTTATAGTTTATTCATTTTTCCCTCTTGCTTTGCTCTTAGAGCTTCATTTTCTCATATCAAGTTTGCAGCCCAAACATGTCCTGGGTAAAATATACACAGATGTATCACTCATCTGTAAAACCCAAAGGTAATTAGCTATTGTGCCTGTGCCTGCACACGTGCGTGTGTGTACACCCAGGTGCCCACATTCATGTGTTAGATGATCACTTGCTGCAAGAAATAGAAAATCCATATAATACCAATAAAAAACATGGGATATTAAATAGGGTAGACTTATAGCTAACCACATAAACCTAAACAAAACTGTTCAAACAAAACCAGGGTGTTTTTTTTTCTGTGGGTTTTTTTTGGGGGGTTGCTTATGTAACATCCAATACAAATATTTCCAATTAACAGGAGGCTCTCCTTCAAGTGATGATTCAAAACCCATGTTTCTTCCTTCTTGTGCCATATTTCGGAGACAGTGTCCACTTGCATCAAGCTGATACAAACTGACAGAGAGCAGAGAAGCCACACCTGCTTCTTAACCATCTTAGTTCAGAAGTGACATACATAATGTCTACTCCCAAGCCTTTGATTACACTTAGTCACCAGCCTTTCCTGGATGCAAGGTAACTGGGAAATGAAATCCCTGATAGAAAAGCTGCCTTCCAGTGACTACTCCATCCCTGCACTGTTCAACATGGTAGCCGCTATCACATCCAAGTGTCTTTGGGCCCTTAGAATGTGGTTGATCCAAACTGAATTGTGCCATAGTGGAAAATGTACACCAGAATCTGATGACTTAGCATGAAACTAGAAATATAACTACCCAATTGAAAACCTTTCCATTGATTTCTGATTGAAATGGCAATATTGTGGATATATTGGGTTTGATAAAATACATTATTAAAGTTAATTTTGCCTGTTTCTTTTTATTGTGTCTACTAAAAAATTTCAAATATACATGTGCC
Organism: Tonatia bakeri; assembly: GCA_004024845.1. Taxonomy (NCBI): domain Eukaryota; kingdom Metazoa; phylum Chordata; class Mammalia; order Chiroptera; family Phyllostomidae; genus Tonatia; species Tonatia bakeri. The sequence goes on from PVIA01001643.1 coordinate 239,165, forward strand.
TCATGTTTTATTTCTGTTGGATAGCACGCTATAAAAATCAGCCTTTTTTGTACACAAATCATCTCACAGAATCAAGATAAGGAATACATCTGGGCACCCATGGGATCAGAAAGAGAAATCAGAAGCTCTCTGGAATCAAGATGAACATTCTCTCTTTAGCGCTCTCTCTCTCTCTGCCCCTCTCTCTCTCTTCCTCACCACCCCCTCTCTCACTGGAGCCACACAGTCGCTGGTGTCTCTTTCCATACCTATTGGCTTTACTCCTCTTTCTCTGTCTTTTTCATCCCTGTGGTCAGGAGGGTAAGGTCAAATAGCTTGCCGCCCATTCACTAGAAGCAATGGGAACAGCTTCTCAAGAAGGGAGCAAAGGAAGGTCAAATTGACTGACGTGTTGGCTCAGCAAGTGGAATGTGAAAATGTCACGTGGGCTTGGCAGCTGTCAACATTCCCCAATTTATACACTTAATAGACTACACGTTTGCTTTGAGGCCTTTTGTAAGAACTCTGTGTTGAATAGGTGACAAATTTAATCTGAAGGTATTACTAGTTAGCTCATGTCATCACTAAAGAAAACATGTAACTAATCTTTCTTGCTGGAACTTGTACAAGTGCCCAGAAACAGTCAAATTCACTGACATGTCTAGAATTTCCAACAGTGCATCTTGGGCTCGATGCGTATTTATGTAACACCATGTTTAGATCAAAGTGCTAGGCTAATCAAATCCCATGCAGAAATTATATGAAGGTAGAGTTAACAAATGGGAGATATATCTCCAAATATAACTCTTCTTTAGGGCTTAAACTTTTATTTATTTTTCATTGAATTCATTGGGGTGACATTGGTTAATAAAATTGTATAGGTTTCAGGTATATAATTCTATGATACATCATCTGTATTGTGTGTTCACCACCCCAAGTTAAGTTTTCTTCCATCACCATGTATTCCCCCTTTACCCTCTTCTACCCCTCTTCCCTCCTGGCAATCACCGTACTGTTGTCAGTATCTATGAGATTTTTTTTTCCTTTGCTTCATCCGTTCGACTTTTTATCCAGCCCCAACATCTTTCCCTCTGACAGCTGTCAATCTGTTCTCTGTATTTATGAGTCTGTTTCTATTGTTTGTTAGTTATTTTGTTTATTAGATTCCACATATAAATGAAATCATATGGTAATTGTCTTTCTTTCTCTGACTGGCTTATTTCACTTAGCATAATACTCTTCAGGTCCATCCATGCTGTTGCAAAGGGTAAGATTTCTTTCTTTCTTTTTTTCTTTTTGGCTGAGTAATATTCCATTGTATAAAGGTACCACAGCTTTTTTTATCCACTCATCTACTGATGGGCACTTGGGCTGCTTCCAAAGCTTGGCTATTGCAATCAACACTGCAATGAACATAGGGGTGCATATATTCTTTTGAATCAGTGTTTCAGGTTTCTTGGATATATTCCAGAAGTAAAATTGCTGGGTCATAAGGCAATTCCATATTTAATTTTTGAGGTAACTTTATCCTCCTTCCCACAGAGCCTGCACAAATCACAATCCCACAAACAATGCAAGAGGGTTCCCTTCTCTCTGCACCTTTTCCAGCACTTGTTTGTTGATTTATTGGTCATAGCCATTTGGACAGATGTGAGATGATATCTCATTGTGGTTTTAATTTGCATTTCTCTGATGATTAGTGATGTTGAGCATCTTTTCATATATCGATTGGCCATCTGTATGTCCTCTTTGGAGAAGTGCCTATTCAATCCTTTGCCCATTTCTTAATTGGACCATTTGTTCTTTTGGTGTTAAATTTTATATGTTTTTTATATCTTTTGGATATTAAATAAGACTGGAACTTTTAAATCTTAGTACCATTCTCTGGACTTCAAGAAATGTCTTAAATTCATATATATATCCCATGCTCACCAGCCTGCAGTGATCATGGAACGCTCATCGAAACATGAGAAAAACACACACAGAGACAACCAGGTCCTGTGGGGGAATAGAGGCAGAACGGCTACTCTCTCTCCTGGAGAGCGTCCCGTTCCCATTCCCAAGCAGATTTTTATTAAGAAAGCAGACTCAGTTTGTGGATTCACAGTCTGGCAGAAAGGATCAAAGGTGAATAGGTGACTTACAAAGGTGCTGACAGAACTCCGGCTGTGATTCTGGGCAGATTGGAGTTTTATCATATGAAGGGACTACAGGTTCCAAAGGTTTCCTGTCTGTGCCTTTAAATTCCAAGTTAATAACATCCTCCAGCAAACAGATCTCACAGGATCTTGCATATTCTATGTCCCAGGCCTGATTACCCCAGGGGTCTGCCGTCTCTGGTCTGGGCTGCACCCCTTAGCTATATCCGCAGGCCTGAGTTGGGCAGGAGACAAAGGCAGCCAGGAGACTTGGATTTCTCACATCTAAGAACAAAGACTCAGGCTTTGACAAGGCCAAGGGGGCAGGGGTTGATGTCGATCACCCCTTCATTTCCACAGCCCCGTGAGTCTCTTCCCTGAGGCCTCCATGTGATCATGCCTGTCTTAGGCAATTCCCTCTGTGGGAAATCTTACCCATCATTGGCTAACTGATGAAGTTTAGGAGGCCAGCACAGAACAGGCAGCATTCATGACATGGGAATAAGTTTTGTCTCCTTAGTGGCTCCTGGTCCAGAGGTCTTTCACTCAGCCTAAGTCACGTTGGTGGGGCGGGGGGTTACAGCTTCCTGAGACCAGGCAGAGAGGTCCCCAACAAATATATATATATTATGTATACATGAGAGTATGTGTGTGTGTGTGTGAGAGAGAGAGAATATATACATGTATATATATTCTGTCTGGAAAAAGTCTAGCCACTGCTAATATAATGAGAATGGTTTGTGAGACACCAATGTAACCTGGCAGCCAAGGAGAGTGGATTGGAATGCACGTGCATGAACATCGATGACTTCACTGTACTAGTCAGTGGGGGCAGTAGACACCATCGAGTGAGTATATATACTATGTGGTCATTGCATTCAAAAATGACTGAGCAAGTAAAGCAATGAATCTGTATCAAATTGATGAGACAGGGCAGCTGAAGGTGATTGGGAGAAATGTGTGAGGCCCCAAGGTTCCTTCTTCGAAGGGAATTAAAGCATCATTGTCCTATGCACAATGTTTCTTGGGTCTTGTGCCTTCTTCAGTAAATGTCTCTATTTTTCATATTACATGGCTGGATACTTGGTCCATTCTCATTGTATTGCACCTCCCAACCAAGGAAGAACATTGAGGTAGTACTTCCTATTAATTGTTTGGCCTGGAGGGGCTTATTCATTAGGGATAACACCTCCCCAATCAAAAAACACAGACCAAAACACAGACCAAACACAGACCAAAAAGACCATTAACATGATCTTGATCTTGCTGCAATTTTGCTGTGCCTTCTTCAGGCGTGGAGAACCAGGCAACTTCCACTGGGACAACAAGGCCTTTGTTTCAGGATCATAGACATAGACCCACCATTCATCTCTGATTGTGACCTCCTTGAGGAAATCTGGTTCATTGGTAGCAGTTTGAATCAGTTCATTAGCAACTGCAGCACGATGTTCCTTCTGCTCTGGTAGCAGAAGCCACAGAACGAATTTTGCCACAACACATTTCATGCCAAGATCCTGCATCAAAATCTCAGACACAGTTGTTTTCAGAACCCCCAGATCAGCTTCTCACACTGTCAGTCGCCAGTCTTTGTTGATTGCAGCCCGTACACATTCAACATCCTCAGGTGTTCTGCTTCTTGCAGGCCTTCCAGAACACGGATCACTTTCAACAGATTCTCCACCTGCTTTGAAGTGTTCATGCCTCACTTTTATTTGCACAGCACTCATTGCATCACACCCAAAAACCCCATATGTGTGTGTGTGTACACACATGTATTACATGTAGATATAAAATATATTATTATGACAGCATAAAATAAGAATGTAGATATTTTATTAGTAATTTTTATATTGATTACATATTGAAATTGCAATATTGTGGATATATTGTGGCGTGTGTGTATATATATTCACTATATACATTATATATAAATATATATAAAACCTAAAGAGATTACCAGATACTTTTATATTTTCTCAGGAAGCATTTAATATCAGATACGATCCTGTATCCATTATCACCATTAACAACAATTAACCATGAATGAATTTTTCAGGGTATCTTTCACCCAGAAAAAAAATGGCCCATAAGGAATGGAAGACAGGATAATAACTCTCATTGAAAAGTAAGATTTGGTTAGCCTCAGAGCATGTCCAGGCAAGGTGAACTTTAGTGGGGCTCTGCAGAGGAACACGGCGCAGCCAGGTGTGGCTAAGGACCCTAGGCATCAGCAAGGGAAGAGGAGGTAAAATACGGTGCAAGAAGAGGGGGCAGCAGTGTCACCAAATATACATTTGCCTGCTTTATCTTTCTGATGGAACTTGTGCTTTGCTAATGATACTCTTTTTGCTAGTCCAATTGCACAGCTCTGCTTTGAGGTTATGGACTTCAGAGTCAGTAGGAGTCTCCCAAGTCTCTGAGGTTCTTTGGATTCGTCTCAGTAGGTGGATGACCTTCCAGAAATGAGCTAACATTTCCTACGGCATTTTAGGATGCTGAGCAGGGCTGGCTACAAGCTAAGCTGTTGCATTCTCTGCCTGTCTCTCCTGCAAAGCCTGCTCGGAGTCCAGTGGGCGGGTAGGTCTGCCAGGAGATGGTCTCCACTCCTGCCAGCACGCTGAGCTGGGCCTGCCATCTTCCACTGAAAGGATGACCTACCTTGGGAGAAACCTAGCCTTTTCCTGAGAGCGATTCTGTTCCCTTTTCACAGAGTAGAGGTGAGGTGATCACGCCTCTGACAACTTTAATCTCCTCTCAGCTGGAATCTAAACAAATGCCAGAGGGGACATTTGCCAGGGAGTGGGATGAAGTAATGCAAACAGCTTAGGTGTCTTCCAGAACTTGTGGGTGGCTTTGAGGTCTACACATACATTTTTGTATGAATCATTGGCCTCGTAATTTCTAAAAGGAATATACTTCTTAGCTCATGTTCTTTCTAGTACATGTTCCTGAAATTACATACACATTTTACACATGTTCACCACGTTTAACTAGGACTAGATTAGCAGCTCTACAAAGACCAGGATCACTTCTGTCTACTGTCTTATCTTTCCTTTTATCCTTGAAGCTAAATAGTGATTCAATGAATGAATAAACAAGCAATGTATTTATTTATTCTCTTGGTGTTATGTAGTCTATGCTGATTGTGTATGCTGATTGCTGTAGTCATTCTTTTAAGGATGAATACGCTGGATTTAGCTCAATAGGACTCAGATGTCATGTTTTCATTTGGAAATTGTACTTGAACATATTCTCCATTTTTTTCTTAGAAATCTTAGACAATAAAAATTTCAGGTTGCACAAAAGCAAATTCTTAGCTTTTATTAGAAACTTTGGTTCTGCATTATAATCATAGATTCATAAAATTTAACCCTTAGGTGTTTTTTTTAAAGAGACATCAAAATATGTTCAATATTATTAATGAAAGTCAAACAGTTTTACATTAATGAAAAAGGTTGTTATTACAAGATTTAAAAAGATCTGTTTTTACTCTATGGGAGACAGCTATATCAAGGAATTACTTACTAAAAATTATTTGCTAATAAGCAATTGGGCAAGAACACCCAGAAATTTTAGTTGTGGAAACAAAGAACCCTTTCTTCTAAAGCACCAACTCTTTTTTCTACTAGCTATGTGAAAATAATAATAATGATGGAGATCACATAGAGATAAAATAGTATCTGCACAAAACTCTATGCTGTGAAAAAAAACACTTTCACATGTGTTACTTCAATTGATTCTTACAGCAATCTTCTCAGAAATAGAGTTAACATCATAATCTGCTTTATTAATATAAGAATAATTTAAGGCCTAGATAGTTGAAGTATAATTGAGGGAAGCATCTCCAATGAAACTGCAGGGGTGGGCTCACTAATTGTGATGGGCTGCTTACTTCAGCTGTGAAATCTGGAAACAGAATTTTGTATAGTGACTCTCAGGCTACAGAATTGCAATTGTAGCTAAAACTGTATTTTATGTTTGACCCCTACACAACCTCAGATCTCAGTTCAAATGCCCCTTCCTCTAGGAAGCCCTCTCTCTATTCACAAGGCTGGGTCTGTCTCCCTAATGCATGTTCTCACAGCGTCTGTTTAGCTTTCATACGTGGCAATTATCACAGTTGTCTCTGACAGGCTTTTTGTGTGGCATTAGTTGATCACTATCTGGTCTCATTGGCCAGAACGCATGCTGAGTTATCATGGTATTTCTGGAGCTTATCATACAGTGAGCATTCAATAAATACCATAGCATTAGTGAGTAAAGCAACACATAAATATTGAATTTTTTAAAATAGAGTTTAAAGCCCAAGAAGGCATTCAAAGGAGAGGAAAGAACAGTAATTCTTTTTCTGATGTCTATGTTTTGTAAGAATTTAGAAGAATTTTTACAATTAAAATAAATGTAGCAGAGATTGAATTCAGTTATTACTAAATCACATTGTTTTTACAATTACCTATATGCACCAAAAGACCATTTAAAGTACTCTTAACATCAGTAAGTCAATAGTACAATCTGAACTTACTTTTTAAAACTTGTTTTATTTTATGCTTTTTTTTATAAAAGCACAGGTTAAGCACTGGATTTCATTAACTTTGCTCCCTAATAGCCTGAGTATACTATGTTTACAATAAAAACATTTGATTCACTTTATTTATAACAATATATTTTATTAAACTGAGGCTGAGCAAGAAAGAAAATGGTAAGAAAATTTGAAAAAATAAAAATAATGTCATAGTACATATGGATTAAATTTATAGGAAACTTGATCCTACCTTTTTCTTTAAAAAGTTTTATAAGGCAGTAAGACATCCAAAGAAAGTTATTTTTCTTAAGTTGACTAATGGAAGAAGAGAAAGTTTAAAGATTTTTTTCAACTCACCTTTATCTATAATAAAATTAAGTATCTGAAAGTGAAAAAATGTAGCTAAATGTAAATTTGTCTTATTAAAACTGTAAGTTTTAATATGGAAAATTTTGGTTCTTTTTTTCAGGGTAAACACTGATAAGATATTCATTAAAAATTATCATTTTCTTAACTTTTTTCATATTCACATATATACAGATACATATTGCATCAAGACGTCCTTAGACTTAGACAAAGAAAAGATGACCTAAATAAACAATTGCAAAAATGAAAAAAGGACTTGGGGGGAAATTTTTGAGACAATTTCCTTAATATAAAGACTCAGGAAATACGTAAAAGTGAACGAGATCTTTCAGTAAGAGAGTCAGAGCAAGCCGAGAGGACCGTCTGGGGAGAATAAACAGGTAGAGGTCAGGGGAGTCACTGGAGTGGGAAACAGGCAAATCAGAGACCTCTGAAGGTTTCCATGAATACGAACCTTTCCCCTGGTAAGCTGTAACTTTCTACTCATGTTGTTTAGCTTAATAGTAGAATTTTACCTTAATCAAGATTTAAGTAGGCTTACTAAAATTCCTGAGTGTTTGTTTTGGTGAATTCCATGGTTACTAGGACGCTGATTCACAGGAGTCTGACATAAATGATACATAATGCTAGAAAATTGAGTTTAAAATACACTTCTCTTTTATATTCTCATTCCCGTAATAGAAGAGAAAATTAAGTCTAATGCTGCTGTGCTACTGACACTTCAATAAGATTTAATTAGTTTCCCTGACAAAGCAGTAAATCTTTAAATTAAAGAGTTCAGGAGTGCTTAGCCCCATAAATCCTCTAAGGAAATTTAAATAGGAATAATAAGGTTTAAGCACATCTTTTTTGCTGCTTCCCATGAGGCAGCCAACGTTGGCCCTTGACAAATGGCAAGCATAAATATACCCTGAATCTATAAAAGTCCATTTCAGGCATTTAGTAAAGTAAAATTGCACAGTGTTAAGGAATTAGAAGTCAACCTCCAGAATATCAAAAAATGATAAAGACAAACTATCAATCAATCAATCAATCAATCAATAAATGTCATCTTCTTCTAGGCCACATTTACTAAGGGCTTAGGAAATGCTATAGATTCTACTAAGTGCTTTACATGAATGGAATTTTTCCTTAATCTTTCTGTCAACCCTGTGTGACTGGTGCTATTATTATTATTCCTACTTTACAGATGAGGAAATGAGGGGCATAAACAGGTTGAGTGGCCTCTGAAGAATACACTGCTAAAGGATGTCTGTAGCAAAGGCTGTGGGTGTGCCAACTCTACTCCCTTGGGTGTTATCAATGTAGCGCACACCTCAGTGCCAACTGCCAGGGCCCACTGCAGCCCAGCTTGTGCTATGTGCAGGCCAGGCCAGAAAAGCCAGAGTGAGAACCCTGGCCCCTCCCAGCGTCCCTTAATCAGTGATGAATGGGATTTGGTGTAAAATGTCCTAGATTCCTTTTCCCTCAGGTAGGATAACTCAGAGTTGTATGCTCTATATTGGCTACTAATAATTCCCAAGTAGGGTAAAACTTTGTTGCCCACAGTTATAACTTACTTGAAAATTCATCAGTTATTGGTTGTCTTTCCTCCCCTTTCTTATTTCCTCAATTTTTACCAGTGATTCTCGGGATCCCTTCCCAGGTAAACTGTTTTCACTCATATCCTTATCATAGAGTCTCTGTCTAGGGGAACCCAAACTACAAGAGAGCCCTACATAGAATCAGAACCCAGACAGCCTGGTCACACAGTCTGTGTGTTTAATCACTACAATATCCTGCCTGTTCTCCCCAAAAGTTCATGTATAGTTTGTAAAAATTGTCTCAAGGCATTGACAGAAGAATCTTGGTATCTATTTTACACTCTAACTTCTTGTCAAGAACTGTGAAAGTTCTGAAATTTTACTCTCCTTACCTGACACGATTTGATGAGAGCTAGCAAAAGATATGAGATTCCCAGGTCAGAGATAAGAGACTGTGTTACACACAGCAATAGCAGTAGCTAGGAACCAGCACTTGCACCAGTTTCACCAGGCCCATTTCCCACAGGACGGCACAGAGGAGCCCAGATAAACAACTGCACAGACAGGGGACCGTGCTATGGAAGAGAAACCCTGAGGTTAGGGGACCCAAATCTTTTATACTGGACAGTAAGCATGCCTGATCTTTGCTCCAGAGACACTATTTCTATCTTTCAGGGATGTTATCTACACAAAAAATTTTTGAAAAGATAGTCTGTAATAAAGGTAATCAGTGTCCCACTAGAAAGGTGTGCAGATATGCAAGAAACCCATGGAGAATTGTTTTTTTTGTGTGTTCTGAAATCAAAGATGTTATACACTCATTACACAATGGAAACATGGTTGTCTTACAGAATGTGGCAGAAGCAAATGACAAAATTTGAAAACTTGTTTGTGTTGTTCTCAGTTCTGATTTTTTGTCATTTTCTTTTCAAAGCATCAGTACATTTTCCTCTGATATTCACAGTAATCCTTTGAGGTAAGTATGTCATAGCTGATGGAAAAATGACTTAGAAGAATAGGAGCTTCATTGACACCTGGTGATTCGTGGAGCCAAAAGTTCAACCCAGGACTTCTAACTACAAAGATGCAAAACATTTGGCTAATAGCATTAGAGTAGATGACAACCGCCTAGAACTCAAAGCATAAAAGTTAGTGGGTCTCTTCATTTCTTGAATGCTGCCACATTCTCATGTCAGAATAAGACATGAGTTGGGTGAAGGGTGAGATGCAAGCAGAGGAAAGGACATAAATATGTTCTTTTTAGCTTTTTAATACTCAACTTCTCTTTTCTTTGTTCATGTTTTTTAAAGGTGGTTTGTACTGTGTACATCAGTCACTGCTAAAATAAAAAAAATGTATCAGAACTGCCACAAGTTTGGAAGTGAGCTGTGAAAAATTTCCAGAATTATCAGAATTATAGCAGTTTTACTCAAATAGATAGAATAATATTTATTTCAGAATCCCATGCATTTTTTCCACCAGGGAAACGTGCTCAATTTGAATGCATTCAAAAGCTCAAGCTAATGTTACATGTTAGGGCATACTGTTTATAGCATCAGGGTGCCATCACTTATGACATATATTATATCTGAAAAAAGTATAGGTCAAATTGGTCTATGGCACAGTATTGTTAAAGCCCATTATGGAAATTTGTTACTTAATGGAATCCTATAGTGAATCCATTTTGTGGGGGGAAAAAAAAACCCAGTGCACTTAGAGAGACATCATGATTAGTAGAAAAGGTCTGGGCCAAATAGTAGAAATTTGGGTATTCTGGTACTACTGACCCTTGTGTCACTTATATTAAGAGATGCGGAAATTGAACTATATGGTCTCTAAGTGTCTGAAATTCAAATTTCCCTTTCCTAGAGTGCAGCGTTAAGAACATTGGTTGTAGACCCAGACAGACGTGGTTTAACTCTCAGCTGTGCCACATACTAAATGTTCACCCTCCCCCTCCCACAAGTTACTAACCCTTCTTATACCTTTTTCTAGCCTGTAAAATTGGGGTAAAATACACACTTCAAATAATACTTTTGACTATTAAATTAATTAGATAATGCTTATTAAGCACTTTCTACAGTGTCTGGTACATACTCAGCACTCAATAAATTACAATCAATATCATTGTTAATTCTCCATCTTCGTATATCAAGTTCACTCACTGTGAGGCTTCCTGTAATACATGCACATCTTAGACTTTTCTCTATTTTTAAATAAAGTCTCACTATAAGTCAATCCATGCATTCATGTTTTGTCTAACATTTTATTGAAAAATGTCAAACCTATTATTAAGTTGAAAGAACTAGGCAGTGAATACCTAGATCCTACAATTAACATTTCACTAGATTTGTGTTATCACATATCTGTCTACTCCTTTCTAAGTACATCCAGCAAGACTTCCTTACTGATTTTTGAAATCCAGTGGAAGACATCAGTACACTTTCCTCTTAAACATACCAGCCTGCGTATATTAAATAGAGTCCAGAATATTTTGTGCCTCTTTTTTCCACTTGAGGTAAAACTTAACATACGACAAAATTGTGTCTTTATTTTTATATTTCGAGGTGATTTAAATTTTCCAAATTGACTCTTTTATATTGACTTAAATATCAAAAATCAAATCATCAGTTATATTTGCCATAATCTCATAATGCATTGAAATGCCTTTAAAATTCTGATGTCAAAGGGCAATCCTACCTTGTAGGTCAGCCGAACCAAAGCACATTTTTCTTTGGTGGTTGTTTTATTTGGGAACGTGTAATTTGATCCTGGTGTCATATATCCAAACCCATAAATAAAAAGATGTGTCATCACACACGAATAAATTGTTACTATGCGTGGTGATGGGTGTCAACTACACTTGTGATTGTTTTGCAATATACACATACATTGAATCATATGTTGTTCACTCAAAATTAATATGATGTTATCGATTATATCTCAATTAAAAATAAGATAAACATATAAATATGTAATAAGACATAAAAATGAATTTTGAGAGTCAGTGATGAGACAGAGGTCACATTCTGGTTCTATGACTTTTTGTTTCATTCTACCATGTTTAAGCACTCAAACACAATAGTTCCCATGAGTAGCACTAAAAGAAAGATGAGTAAGAGTTCTTCCAAAGGAAAGAGCTTTAGCAATCTTGAGATTTATTGGGTATACTTTAAAAGAAAGGATTCTAACAATATTATCCCCTAAAGTATACCTGTTCAAAGTGTTTTATCATTCATCTACACCCTGCCCACCTCTCATAACATGTTTTCTGTACAAAATAAACCCTGGACAGAACAAAAACAAACGAACATACAAACAAACAAACCCAGCTCCACGACAGCTACTGAAAAACATCAATTAACCATAGGTGGGACACTCGGATATCTATTTCTAAGGTTTCTGGTGAACTAAGGAAATTCATTATGCTTCAAAACCTCTATTGAAAGTTCCTTTCTCTAACATGCTAGGTTATGTCTTAAAGCACACAGACATGGTCTTCGTGAGTAAAGATCACAGTGACATGGAACTAACGAAGCTGCAGAGGACATGAAGAATGACTGACGGCACAACCTTGTTCCAGCCCCAGTGTAAGCCTCTAAGGGAGGTTGCTTTCGTCACCAATATGTTTGGTTTGCTTGTACATTTCTTTCATGTCAGAAAACAAAGCCTGATTGGATGGTTAATTTTATAGGTCAACTGACTGGGCTAAGGGATGGATGCCCAGGGAGCAGATAAAACATTATTTCCGGGTGTGTCTGTGAGGGTGTTTCCAGAAGAAATTAGCACTCGACTCAGTGGACTGGGTAAAGAAGATAAACCTGATCAATGTGGGTGGGCATCATCCAATCCCTTGAGGGCTCCAATAGAACAAAAGTTCAGAGGTTACTCTGACAGGTCTGGGGCTTTCATTCTCTCCTGCCCTTGGCGCTGGAGCCCTTGGCACTCCATGGCTCCTGGGCCTTCACACTCAGGCTGATTTTACACCTGGTTCTCCAGCTAGTGGTAGGACTTCTTAGCTTCCATAATGATGGGCCAATTGCTTATAATAAATGTATTTATCTATGTATCTAGCAAGCTAGCTGTATCTTGTTGGCTGTTTCTCTAGAGAACCAAAATCTAATTCTTAGGTTCTTGTCACTTAAGGTTTTGCTATCCATTGTACTAAATTTATTCTGCATGTATTGAGAGCTTTTTCAAAGTGCAGGGGGTGGGGTGGGGTGTGATCCAGCAGGTGACCAGGATTGGGGGCAATACAGCCATGCACACTTCTCACCAGGGATGCGTCACCTGCAGTTAGGTGACCTCAGGGAAACCACTTTGCCTTGCCCAAGCCATGAATATCACTACACTTTTCAGGCCATCACTCAAAATTACAACGAGATAGTTTGTCAGGGTCTGAGGCATAGATGTTCCATGTGTTGGCCTTTCAGCAACATTCTCTTAGTGCCCTCTTGGTGTCTCGGGACAATACCAAAATAAATTGTTTTTCGATCCCCAACTTTCAGGTGCTTTGTCCTGCTATATTGTGTGAAGTAGAGTATGAAAATAGATGATTCAATAGAAAAATGTGCATATTATAGAACTGGAGAAAGCTTAAAGTAGATTTGAAAGGAATGGGTTCCTCTCTCCCAATTTACTTACAGGGTGAGCTTTGGCAAATTACTTAACCTATCCAGGAACTTGTCAGATATGACAAGTTACTTTGTCTCTCTGAGAAATGACTTTCTAACCTGTAAAATGAGGAAAACAATAAAATAAGAGAAGACATTAGCTGTTTATTATTTGCAAGGTGCTAAGAGCCCTTAAATTTCCTTAACTCGTTTAATTCTCACAACCATCTCGTGCCTGTAGAAACTGTTGTTGCTATTCCCTTTTAATACAGGAGCACCCAGGCCATGCAGCTGACTGGCGGGGTGCCTGGAATCACACCCAGAGCTCTCCATCGGGATGCTAACAACACTGAACCGCACAGCGGTGCTGTGAAGATCAGGTGAGCACAGCTGCGTCATGGAACAGGCATGTAGTAAATGTTCAATCCCTGGTAGCCCGTCTCACTTTTGCAGAAATGTACCCAAATTAAGAATACTCAGGGGAGGGGGGTGGATGGGCTTGATTGGGAGTAAAGGGGAGAAAACTGTACTTGAACAATCATTAAAATAAAATTGGAAAAAAAAGAATACTCAGAAACTTGACTTTAGATGCTTCCTTACTTTAAGGAAGTTAGTGAATGTAAAAAAAAGGCCATAAATTAAGACTAGATCTGACCTAAAATATGAACTTCTAGTCCCAAGGGAATTCTCCTTTTTATACAAGCTCTTTGTGTCTTGGGGAGGCATTTACACCTTCCTTTGCTACCAATAGTAAAGACAGGATAAAGAGCTTGAAAGTTTCCAGAATGACAGGTAAATGTTTTGGTATCAATCAAGTATAAACATTTCTGAATGAAACATCTCAATGCAAAGTGTTCACATACCTACACACACCCTTGATGAGTGTCTAAAATGAACGAAAGGTCATACTTCATTCTGGGGCAATGTCTTAATTTCCATTGTAATGTGGACAACAGCCAACCTCTTATCAACAAGCAGGCAATGGAGTGAAGAAAGGGATCCCAGGACAGTCAGTCCTCAGCAGCCAGGTGGGGGAAGGGGAGCTCCCAGAAGGCCACAGTGGCCTCTCCTGAGAATCTTAAGCTCATAAGTCTTCCCCACGTATTGGCTCAAGTAGGGCCCATGTTTGAGTCTCTTGGCCACATTATTTTTCCATGTGTTTTACATAGCTGTGTTTGTGTTATTGGAAATCAGGCAAAATGCTAAAGAATTTGCCTTTCCCCTTTTTTGAAGATCGCACCCATCTAGGGAATTTGCTTGTTTCTTGGCACACTTAGTTTCCATGATGTAATAATGAATGCCAAGGTGCTGGTGGCTCTATCCAATAGCAGAGCTGCTGGTGGTGGGGCTCCAAGTGGGGTACTGTGGGGCCCAGAGGGACAGCACAGGGCCTCTCACACTATGTTCCCTATCTCACTATCTCATGCGCCTCAGTGAAGAGCTAGTTAGGTCCCTCTGTGTTTTTGCGCATTGGGTTTTGCTTTGTTTTCATTTTTAGAGTGGAGAGTTTGAAGAGGAAAGGGATTTGTTAATCACCTGTCAGACTGTTCTGTGTGGGCAACCAACCTCCTTGTCCTCATCTGCCTGTGGCTACCCCTGTCTAACAACCGCATACAAGCAGGGAGCGGAGAATGACGTTTCTCCAGTGCCCCTGAAAGAGAAGCCTGTGCCCCCATAAAAGGGGTATGCAGGAGTCAGTATAAATGTGCAAGCCCATCGTACCTTTTGAAGCAAGCCATGCCTTTCTGTGTGTCCCTGGCTGTGATGTGTTTCTTTTTTATCTCTTTATCTATGTTTGAAAGTTATACTTTTAATGTCATTGGAGCCAAGATCAGGGCCCTGTCATTAGCCAAACACCCTATTATTACACACACATGCACACACATACACACACGTGCCTACACATACACACATTCCCCTTCGTACTCCCTGAAACTCATCCATCACCATGGCAAATCTCTTCAGAGATAAATGTGCTCTGTACTGGTAGGTGGTGGTGGCTGGCTCCCAACTCTTCTACCACGATTAGTATAAATGATCCCCGCTCCCCCTTGCCACTGAGTGGGTTAATAGAGACATGTAACCTAGTCTTGGCCAATGAGCCATGAGCGAGTCTCCTGGGACTACTTCTGGGAATAGTTTGCTAGCTTATAACACAGATCCATAAAAAAGACACAGTCTGTCTCACGTCTTCCTCTAGTCTAGACTTTGCTGTATCTGTAAGTGATGCCTGTAATGACTGCAGCCACTTTCCCACCAGCCAAAGCTAGGGCCAAGGGAGTTGCTCCAAAGCTGGGCCAGATCCCTGACGTACCATGCCTGGAGCCCATGCTAACTTTGGACTCCTTGTTATGGGTGAGATAATAGATTTGATTATTGCTTATGCCAGTTTGGGTTGGGTTTGCTGTTACTTACACCAAAAAGTAATTTAGCTGATTCAGATGCACCATTTTTATGGACAAACTTCATTGTTAACAGTTACTTAATTTCACATATTTCTTGAGTTGCTTATGTACTTGATTTCTCTGATATAACCATAAGATAATTGCTAATAGTCTTTGAGTTCAAATTACATGCCAGGTAGAGATACAGAGGAGAGACTGCTACCTTATTTTAAAAAGTGATATTACTTATAGTAAATTAATTTGTAATTATTCTCTATCCTTACCCATGGTCACTTGTTACCACATATCACTGGTTAGTGTAATGTTAGGCAGTAGCCATGTAAATTCACCAAAATCTGATGGCAAATGAGTTGATCAAACTAGACCCATAGGGCCCACTTCTTTTGCTTCTAAAAATCTGAAGACAATTATAAAAAGTACTAGCCTTCTTATCAGTAGATCTAAAAATTACTTCAGGTTAGATAGCACCATATATTTAATCAAAATTTTAAGGATACCTTTAATTTGCCATGCACTTGCCATTGACAGTGAGACCCATCGCCTTTCAGTTGTAATGATGCAAGGTCCAGCCTTGCTGTCCTCTTGTGCAAGACAAATGTGTCATGGCAGTGGGGAAAAAGTGTACAAGCACACATGAGGAATTTTCGTAGCCCATTAATTTGTGCATTTTTGAAAGAAACAGTATGGTATAAGAAAGATCATGAGAAGTGACAGTTGGGACTCAGAGCTTTGTGCATTTATTTTTTAAAAGTCCATTGTTTACCCTTCAAATAAGCATAACAGATTTAAAGTGTCAATCCTAGAATGGTGGGGGACCCAACATACAGAGGAGGTGTCTTAGTGATCTAAAACTTGGGGAAGATTCTGACCTGGTTTGGAAGTCAAAGCAGAGTTCCCATCATTGGTTCTTCTTGTCAGTTGTTTTTAGAAGCCTTGCCACTCCTTGGCCTCCCTGGCAAGACAGGTAATTTGGAATCTTCCTCCACTGATAAGAGACAGCTAGTGAATAGGCCTCAAGAAGCAACATTTACAGGGAAGAACGATGCTGATTGGAAAGCGATGTGATTGAGAGCCTGAAGTGTAGATACCAGGTACACATGACAGGGAGGCCACCGTGTAAGGGTGATGGGACCGGGTGCTGAGAAATAGATAAGCAAATAGGATGACATGGGGGCTGCATGAATAAAAGTCAAAAATGGAATTAAAAATTAACCATAAAAGAGTTGTTAATATTCCTGGAGTTCAGACTACAGCCAGATGGGCTATATCCCTTAGCTACACTGTTTCATTTAATTCTCACACTGGCCTTGTGAAGTTGGTACTATTATTCACCTAATTTTATCCAAGAGAATAAATGGGGCTCTCTTGATATGTTGCAGAGCTCAGATTAGGATCCAGGTTGTGTCATTCCAGAGCTGGCTCTCTTTACCACGGCACTCTATTATTTCATAGTTGAAAATGTTAGTGTATTGGCAAAGCACAGCCAGCCCCTGCTACCCTATATGATGGTTCTAATGGAAGTGAAAACGGCCAAGGGCCCTGTCTACCAGCCAGAGAAATTCAGCCTCATAGCTTCACAGCATCAAAGGCAGTTGGTATCTTTGATCAAGGAAACAAACAGGTGTTCCATCCTTCAAGTGTTCACGGCACTTGTCGGACATGTGGCTTGGGTATCACTCTCCATTTACCTATTCAGCAAGCCACCTTCCTACAGTGCAAAGACTCTAACAATACGAGGGGCTTTTAAAAAATAATGTGTAAGTAAGCATCCCTTACCTTCATCAGCCCAAGTCTTGCTTGCAAGCACTCTACATGGATAGTCCTTATATGCCTCTTTAGATCTATTATCCACCCTTCACTCCACTCTAGGTCTTGGAAGGCTGACCTTCATGAGCTCCATCAAGGGCTCCTTTGCTTCCTGGTTTTCAGTTAGTTGCATCCATTGGGAAGTACCAGCCAAAAGTCCGAAGACAGGAGGAGAATGAGGCCAAGGTATTTTGTCCCCTGGCTGCCTCCATGCAGAACCAGTAGCCTGAGTCCTTTCTTAAGGCCTCAGCTTCTGGGGCAGCCCTCTCCCATAGCTACAGAGAATTTTCTCTCCAGGTTCTGGCAGCCACTTCTACTCTTGGCCCTTCTCGCCTAGAAATGCTGCAAGGCTCCCTGCTGTAGCTAGTACCAAGATGCTTCATTGTCCCTGCTCACTCCCTAACTCTGCCCACACTTCTGTAAACAGTCCCTGCACGAAAGTCACTTCCAATTCCCTCTTAGAGTGAGCCATCTGTTTCCTGCCAGGACCCTGATTGATACACAGCAGAAACAAACTTTGACTATTTTAAGCAAAAATGCAATTTGGGGAAGGCATGTTTGGAGTCACAGAAATCAGGGGAGGTGGTGGGACCAGGGAAGGAGAACAAGCAGGAATCAAAGGACTGCTGGGAAGTGGAGGAGCAGGAATTACAGCTCAAGTCATTCAGTGGGAAGAGCCGAGGCCACCCACGGCCACTGCCTGCGTGCTTACCAACTGGCCCTGTGTCCTTCATTCGCCTACTGAAGAGTTTCTGGGAGAGGGTCTGATTGCCTGCGTCTACATTATACATCCCCAGGCCAATCTGAGGAATGGAGAGGGAGGATCAGGCCTGTCTGGCTGTTGTGATAGGAAGCGGACACCACTACCCACCAACACAACCAAAGGGAAAATCCTTTAAAATAAGAAATCAGGGTGCTAAA
The DNA here is from genome assembly GCA_004024845.1 of Tonatia bakeri. Taxonomy (NCBI): domain Eukaryota; kingdom Metazoa; phylum Chordata; class Mammalia; order Chiroptera; family Phyllostomidae; genus Tonatia; species Tonatia bakeri. The sequence continues at coordinate 257,438 of PVIA01001643.1, forward strand.
GGGGAGCAATATTCTGCCAAAGGACAAGTGTTGCTGTAATAATTAGTAAAAGAATGTGAAACTGCCTTAACAATCCAAGCATCTAAAGCAACTTTTCTCAAAAGATGTAGGTCCATATAGAGATAAGCACTTGCCCACAAGGATTGCAGTAGCAGAGAAGGACCATTTCAAAAGGCCTCAGAAATGAAAATTCTTTAAAAGGTTCTTTAACTGGGTTAGATGCACAGTTGCTCGTTTCCTCCTCACAAGATGTCCATGTGGTCCCTCTCTCAGAACTGCACATTGAAGGGGTCTTCTGCCCAATAACCCGCCCCCCGAGAATTAGAAGATTCAGAAACCGTAACCACAAATAAATTTATCTCTAGAAAATCATTGATTGTATCACTTTTTGGTTAGAAATTGGTCCAATTTTTTTTCTTATTGGTTAGTCTCTTAACGATTATTTTGAATCTCTACCAGCAACCCCTTGTTTTAAGCAGATTTTGACTTTTACTAGTTCCAGAAATAAGAATAGAGTTTTAGCATGGACTAAAGACAAATAGCTTATTGAAATTTAAAGATAATGCTATTTTGTTACATTTGTTGACTGCTGTATTCATAATTCACACGATTACTAAAAATCTAACACAAAATTTAGACTATTGACTTTAATAGTTCTTTGGAACCATGCTTTATCTAGCTCCAAAATTAACTTACTTCACAAACACAGAGCTGCCGACTTATGTCACCATACTCTTTCCTCATCATGAATGAAAGCAATACATATTTGTAATTGTTCCCTGGAGATTTCTTGATACAGTTACTACTATCAATAAAAGGAAATTCCTTTTCTCCAAAACAAAATGGCATGGATGCGGTGCCTCTAATTTTCAACTGAGAATTTATGTTCTGTGAAATTAGATTAGTTGGTGGCACATATAAATATTTTTATTTCAAAAATAGTAATTTACTAGAAAAATGGGCAACAAACAGAACACTGTCCAGGCCAACTAGAAAGTTTCCAGAGCTGTGAGTGAGCTGATTTTACGCACATGACAATGTGGTGAAAAATGGAGATGGATTTTTATGATAAGTTGAGATTTTTTTTCTTTGATTTGAGATGTAACTTGTCTCATCTGTTCTTATGTCTCATACGCTCCTTGTTATGATGATATATGTAAGGAAAAGAGTAAGGGTCTGTGGTTACGTTTCAATGGGATACTCCTCTAACACGTCATTTCAGAAAGCACATATGAAAGTTACTGCTTTAAATATACACAAATCTGATGGCCTACAATACTTATTAGTTGCCTGGTGGAGACAAGTAAGAAAGGAGAAAATCTAGCCCTCACTTTCACAGAAGTGATTATATCTGTAAATCTTCCTCTTCCAATTTGAAAAACATACATCTTTCCCTAACCCAGTCTTTTTCTTTTCAAAACCTTTGAGCAGGTTTTTCTTAGTGAATTGGTAGGCCCTCAGCTGTTTTAATAACCAATATTAGCACAACCAAATCAGCAGGTCTAATACAGTGATTAAAGTGGCTTGGTGTCCTGGATACCTAGAAACTCATGGCCAAGAGGAGGCTATTCCCTTTTACTGGCTTCTCACAATGCATACTTTCCAATTCTAGACTGAGATGTAGAATGGGGGCTGGTCCACTCAGCCTTCCAGCTTTGACAGCACGTGTGCCCTACAAATAAATGGAAATGGGGCCACTGCTTTCCTGTGTCAGGACACTGTCAGCAAAAGTAGGAATACCAACCCACAGGCATGCAACATCCAGTGAGTTCCAATTCCAACACTGCTTTCTCTGCTAGATCAGGTGGCAGTTGACAGAAAAATTAATCCCCCAGAAGTTAATTTGCTAGATGCAAGTCCAGGATATCATTTGGGTATAGAAAAGTCTGCTGCGGCTTTAGAGAGTATTTCACCTATTTTTGAGAATGCTCATTTCTTAAGAAGAAAAAAATCTCTGATTTCTGGACTGGAGCGCACGAGCAGTGGTTGCCAAATCCAACGCGGGTCTGTAGTTTCCAAATCTGAGGTGTGACAGAGAGCCATGGGGTCTGTGATGGAAGGCCTCAGCTGTCTTATTCTCCTTAGTGCCTGACATATAGCAGCCACTAAATACATATTTCTTGAATAAATGAAGAGATAACTGGACAAACAAATGAGCAGTAAATTTCTTGATGACAGTGGCAAACGAATTCATTTTGAAGACTTTTTCTGGGTCTTTGCGATTAAAAGACTAACAGAAGACATAGTTGAGAGTGATTCTTCTAAATGCAGTCAAATTTTGCTTAAACAAAATCAACATATAAAAATTATTACATCACAAAGCAAATAAATTAAAGGGTGATTACAGCATCACAATTACATGGAAATATGCCATACTGCAGAGGGTTCCTAAATGTGGGCCCGTGACGGTTTCTCAGGTTCACAGTGAAATGAGAAATATCAGCTCAGTGGATTGTGCTTCATAAGGCTAAATCAATCAATTTAAGATACTGTCCTTTATTCAAAAATTGACATTTCCCCATTTATGTGGTTAAAATACTAAAAAAAAAAACCCCAACAAAACAAACAAATCAAAACAAACCCATAATGAACCTAGTTTATGCTAGTTATTCTTTTTTAATGCCCTTATTTGCAAACATAAAGTTGGGGAATCTATATTGGCTCTCCAGGTTTTTAAAAGTATTTTATCAGTTTGTGAAATCCAAGTGTTGGAGACTGGTTCCATTTTAAAATAAAATTTATTTTTATAAAAGCATAGAAATATTTCTTTTTAGAAACATACATATTGAATAAAGGAAGATAGTATAAACTTGGCCTTAATTATTATGCTAATAATAGCCAAAGGGTGTTGACTGGCTACTCTGTGTTGAGCACTGCTCTCAGTCTTCCTGAAATGTACTAATTCATTTAAATTTCGTGGCAGCCTAGGAAGGAAGAATTATTATCCTCATTTTACAGATGAGGAATGCCAAACACAAAAATCAAGTCTTTGCCCCTAAAGGCACAAAATATAGCTAGTAAGTTGAAAGAGCTAGGAATCAAACCCATGGCTCCAGAACATACTTGCACATTCTTACAGTAAGAAACTGGGCCATATGACATTACAATAAAAAAAACATTGGTTGTTGTATTCTAATAACCATACAAATGGAGGTTCAATCACCATACAGATTATAAACTCCTATCCAAGACTCATCTTATATTTAAATTGGAGTCCCTCCCAATCTTATCAACCCAGTTCTTGATGACCTATTTTTAGCTTCAGTGTTTACACAGACATTACTTCAAGCAACATCCTCATTTCTTAAGCTCGTGTTTTGATTAGCAAATACTGAAAAGCAAACAAGAAAATATATTTTCAAATGGGGCATTTCAACCAAGTAGGGGATGAAAGCATACACTCAAATACAGTCATTAAGATTAAGTGAATTCAGGGCAAATTCAACTAGTAAACATATAGAAAAGTGTATTTCAGTTTACCTACTAAAATATATATGGCTGACATATATACATAAATGTGTGTGTGTGTGTGTGTGTAACCCCAGCTTCCAAATGTAGATACTCATCCCAACAGTAGCTTCTTACTTAAAATGAGAAAATCATGAACTCTAGTGGGAACTCATGTATTTCTCTGCAGTGTCAGACCTGCAAATATAACATCATTGTGGCAAACAGGCATATCAGAAAGTAAAATTCATCACTGATGAATCTAACTAGGCGTTTTGACTACAATGGAAAAAAAAAAACTTCCAAATTTGCAGTCTATTGAATCAAAGACAATAATTTTGTCTTTCAAAGTGCTCTTGGTAGTGGTAAAAATGAATGTTAGGTTAAATATAGGTTCCTATCATACCTTCTGTTTAACACCATTTACCGACATATTGCACTACATTAAGGGAGTTGTCATTTTATTTCAATGATAAGAGAATGAAATTTTAAAACTAAAAAGTCCTGGGTCCCTCAGAGAGTATCAGCGATTGAAGAGGCTCTGGAGCTTCTGCAGTTTAAGGAAATTTTGTGTCTCCACCCCTCAGTTCTGGAGTTGGGGTGTACACATCCGATCTGAATACCTTGTTACTCATACAGGACCCTAATTTGGCACTGTAGGTGACTCCTCCAAACTCTTCTTTTCAACTTGCTGGCTTCTGCTCAAGATCCATCCCTAGTCCACATGTCCTAGAAAAACAGAGGAACCAGTTCCAGGACATAGTTATCCACCTTGTACCCTTCGCTCCTTCAGAGACTACCCTCCCGCCCC
>PVIA01001644.1:0-132578 GCA_004024845.1 Tonatia bakeri
CCCTAATTTACATATAATTTGTTTGACTCATGTAAACTGCATTAACAAAAGGAGGAGCAATGCGATAAATTACTAGTGACAGAGGCCAGGCTGGATCGCAATTATCTTTAGAAGCCCCCCGGGAAGAGTGATGTTCTGTTTTTACTGCGCATAAAGTCACGGCGTTATTGAAATGCCCGCAGCATCCAGCAAGCACAAGCGTCCAGACCAGTTTCCCCGCAGGCAGCAGCTCTGGGAGAAAGTACGGTGGCTGGAGAGGCCCAGTCTGCTCCACGTTTTCGAATCCTCTGATGACACTGCTCCGGGCGTCCGCCAATGGGAGCAAGTTGGACTGAACTGTGCGCACGCAGCCTGCGCATATGGTAAGACTTGGCTTCCTTGCCCTTCCTCACGCCTTGCTAGTTACAAAAGCTGAGCTGCTCTCCGAATCTCTCTGACATCCCAGTTGCTTGCTTGTAAACTGAGCTCTTAACACGGTCAGTCAGAGGGATGAGAAGAGGTCGTGCGATAGATGGCTAAGCGAATGAGGATGCGAACTGCTGTTGATCCAGCCCACACATGTGCCAGGCACCAACCTCCTGCTAGATCTGTGCTGTCTCAGTGAACTCTGAAGACACCTTGCTGAATCAGGCGTTATTCTTTTCACTGTTTTATTTACACTTATTATCAGCCAAGGAGACTGAGGGCTACGAAAGTGTAATAGTGTGCCTAAGACGCTGTAGCTAACCCAGGACTTGACCCCATGTCTGCTTGAACTCAAAGATGAAATTTTTGACCATTACCTTGTCTTGTCTCATCACAGGTAACCAGTCTCCAGAAAGCCCTCACCTGTCAGAGGGAGATGTGCTTTTTAAGATGAGCTTGGTATAGGCCCAGTTGGGGTCTGGGGCACCAGGACCTCCCAGGAGAGGTGGTCTGGCTTTGAGCGTACTGGCTGTAGACCCCGTTCACAATCTTTGCACGTGCTGATCAGGTCCTCGGGCCCCGGACCGGGTGCGGGGTGTGGCTGTGTTTTCTGGGAATCCGAAGTTGTGCTCTAGAATGTGTTAATGGTCTTAGTTTATGCACAGATTTCGAACTAATGCAAACCCTACTTTACATTTCCTCCTCCAGAGAATTAATCATGAATTGTGCTAGTTTTGAATTACGTGAGGCCTTTGGGAATAGGCCTACATCACTTGCAAGAAAATTAATCACCCTATAAATGACTTAACCTGCCTCTCAGGGCTTCATGGTGGAGACTGAGAGCAAGAATGCAAATTAACTGACTCCAAACAGCATCCCCGGTACCTGAGCTCCCGGCTCCAGCCCTCCTATCCCGTGACTAACATTCCCCTATGCTGGCCTTCTCACTTCCCATTTTTTCTCTCTTCTTGCTCCTTGTGGGTTTCCAAACTCTGGGTCTTTTTGCTAAATGCTGCTTTAAGGATCTCCCAAAGTTGAATTCACCCCACAAGGCAGGGCATCATTTCCCTGGCTCTTCTTCCACATTCTCATCCAGTGGGTATGCTAGGACGTGCTCTTATCATGATCTGCAACCCAGACTGGTGCCCTATACATCGTGGGTCCACGTGGCAGGTCTTTGATTTCTGTTTTTTTTTTTTTTACACGTGTAGGTTTATAAAAATTCCAGATGTGTAAAATCCTGTCTTGGTCAGCCCCTTAACCACTTCAGAATGCCAGTCTGTGATTGCTAGTTTAATATTTCTTTTCCTTTCTCCCCCAACCCATGCCACCCCAGAATCTAGATTTAGCCCACAGAAACCACACTTTCCTCACTAATCTGTGGTTTTTCTCACCCCACCCCAAGGCTGGGGGAGAGGTTAAAATGCAGGACTTTATTTGATGGATTTCACGGGAGGGCCCTGGTTGCATGGGTGATCCTAACCAACACCTTTATTTTCAAGTGAGAAAGCCGAGAGCCAGAAGGCCAAGGTGAGCAATGCAAGGTCACTCCGCGAACCACCCGGCAGGAGCAGGCAGCAGGTGGGATCCCGTGTCACGAGCAGGCAGCAGGCGGGATCCTGTGTCACGGCGCTTCTCTGCCTTCCCGAGACAGCTGCATCCTAGGATGGGAAACAGGATTCTCCCCGGCGCCCCAGCGGAAGACCTGCAGCATCTTTTCCTCGCTAAGGCCCCCGCGATAAAGTGCGGCGGACGGAGCAGCTTCAAGGACAGAAATGCGTTTCCTCGAAGTCCTGGAGGCTGGAAGTCGGATGCAAGCTCCGCCTCATTCTGAGAGCCCCGCCCTTTGGTTTGTGAACGAGTCTCTTCTCCCTTCGTCTTCCTTCCGGTAGCCTTTCCCCCACACCTGTCCATTTCCTAATCTCCCTTTCAGTGAGGACAGCAGTTCCCTTGGACTGGGGCCCACCTGAATGATCTTATTTTAACTTAATTACCTCTTCAAAGAGCCTTTCTCCAAATACATCACATTCTTATGTACTAGGGATTAGGACCTGAACACGTGAGTTTGGGGGGGTAGAATTTAGCTCATAACACTTCGGCTTCTGCACTCCCCCCAAATTCACATCCTTCCTGTGAGCAAAATGCATTCTTCCCATCCCCAAAGCCCTCAAATCTTAACTCATTCCAGTACCAACTGTCAAATCCAAACTCTCAACTAATTGTCACCTAAATCAGGATGGTTGAGAATTGAGTGATAGTTCAGCCGGAGGCAAAATTTCTATCAGTGAACCTTTGTAATCAGGTAAGTTTCCAAAATACAATAGTGGGACAGACATAGGACAGACATTCCCATTCTGAATGGGAGAAATCAGAAAGAAGAAAAGGGTCACTAGCCCCAAGCATGTCCCAAATCCAGCATGCGACATTCCATTAGATTTTAAGGCTCAAGAATCCTCCCCTTTGGCTCCATGCTCCGTCTGCTGGGCCCACCAGGACCACCTGGGTCCCACCTGGGAGCTCCTGGGGTGGTGTCTAGCCACTCCCTGGCATCGTCAGGGCAAAGGCCTACTGTGTTCCTGAGAACTCGCTTGGTGCCAGAGAGAGCTCACGTGTACACCCACTCATCCCATGCTTACCACGGCCCTGAGACAAGCGTGGTGCCCAGGCAATTGTCTCCATTCCACAGAGGAAGATGGTGAGCCACAGAGAGGTGATGAGCCTTGTCCGGGGCCACGTGACTTCAGTGGAGTGGCTGGCACTGGGCCTAGGCAATGCGACCCCAGAGCCTTTTCTCACCCAGACCTTAGCATCCCAGGTGAGGCCCCCCAGCCCCTGGTCATCTCCGACTGCCTGTGTCAGGGCCAAGTGTTTGTTTGTCTATGTGCTTATCCCCCCACCCCCAGAGGGGGTTAGATGAGAGGGAAATCCTTGTCTTAATCTTCTCTGGCTTCCACAGACAGGGCAACGTCTGGCACTTGGTGCACTCATTAAATATTGGTCAATGGCGAGTGAAGGGGGGCAGTCTGTGACCCCTCCCTGAAAAGACGAATCCACTAAAACTCAAAATCTCCTTGGGGAGGCACCACGAGGCAGAACCCCAAAGGTCTGGGCCCTTCTGCGGAGCCCCCGGAAGCTCCTTTCCACGCCGAGGAGGCCTTCTCTGCTTCGCTTCGCAGAAAGTGCTTTCATTCAGCCAACAATTAGCGTCTGTAAGTGGAATCTATTTAAGAAGGAACGGAAAGCCTCAGAAAGTTGCAGTATGCCATTTATAAGTGTCTGGTGTCCGCTGCCGTGCTGTGATTCATGGAGCCAAAATAAATGATTTGCTGAAAAAAATTAACGTTCATTCTGCTGGTAGAACCTTTTAATTCCTGTTACACATATCAGCATATTATGACTGGAAGCTGTCAGGTCCTAATGACTAAAATTTCATTTTTCAGGCTTTTCACACTGTGTGTGAGAACTATAGGTTGGAAATAATCTCGCAACTAAGTTTTCTCCTCATTTGGTAAATTTAGCTATTTCTTTCCTTGTCATATATATTTTTTTAATGTCCATGTTTAAAAATGTCCATGACTTGAATAAACTAACCTTATGGTTCACTCAATAAACAGAAGAAAAATCCGCTGTGGGTGTTTTTCTTCCAGGAGCTGCCGTCCATTTTATCAGACGTAATGTGATTTGACAGCTGACAGATTTGATGCAAAATTATTTTTTACTTGGCAGAGTGAATCAAACATGGATTATTTTAAATAACGAACGTTAGCGCCATTTTTTAAAAAGTGAAATGCATTGTGCACCCTTTGTATGGATAAACAACCTTGACATTGAGTGTAACTTGTTTTATTATCCTTGAAATGGGAATTTGTTGACATGATATTCAATAAATAGAAATATTGTAGTCGTGTTTGCTTACCTCAGATACTATAGCAAATAGCAGTTATTGATCCCACAGTTCCACACTTGTTTCTGAGATGCTATGTGGAGAGCAGGAAAACCAAGTTTCAATTTAAGTTGTTAATAGATTGGTTGCAAAATTTATGTTATCCATGTCCAACAAATCAGGAATAAAAGCTTATGAAAGGCTAGATCGTCCGAATTGAATTACTCATTCTTCCCCCCGCCCCCGCCGCCGTAAAAAGCCTTTAGTTAGAGACTGACCAAAGAATTTTAAATCTCTCATTATCTTTAAGTCATTGCTCAAAGTGTCCCTAAATGGGATTAAACAGTCGTCACTCAGATTTCCTGAAAGGACTGCCCCTTCCACGCCCCCCACCTGCAGACTTAAATTAAGGCTAATGCTGTTTTCAAGACAAAGGAAAGGGGTGGGTTTGCTTGGAGTAACTGTCCAAGACTCCAGTGTCTAATCTGTTAGGGGAGAGTTTGTGTACAATGTTGACAAATTTTGTCTCTTTGTCAGAAAATTTGACCTGGGTATCCACAGGTCCGAGTGGACTCAGTGACCCTGCCAGAGTCTCCATGCAGCGCGGTGACTCTGCTTCAGGAGGGACCAGGACACAGAGCACCCTGCACTGCTCCAGGGCTATTCTCCCCCCATAGGGTGACAAGGGTGGGGGCTGGTGCTGTGGGCGCTGGCTTCAGACCCTTAGGGTGGCTAACACAAGCATGCCATCCAGTTCCTCTCCCTTTCTTCCTCCCTTTATTTGTTCTTTCTTTCAACCCATTAGTATGGAGTGTCCTTTGTGCCCCAAGGTCAGTGCCTGGTACAGGGACACCCAGATGGATCAGGCATCGTGGCGCTCAAGCAGGTGTCGGTTTCACTCATTTCCTGAGACAATCGCAGGGCATGACAATGTGGTCAGTGGGCAGGGTGTCCAGTGCGAGACATCCAGGGCCAGGAAGAAGGCCAGCCTGCCTGTGACTCTTATCTCTACCCTCGACTGTTTGGAGCCTGATGAGGACTGAACTATGAAGGAGTGACTGTCACACAATAGGCCCTCAGTAATTGTCACAGGAGCATTTACCAGGAGTGGTGGGGATGCAGGAAAATGGCACTGCCTTACACACAGGAGCCAGGGAGGTTTTCACAGGGGAGTAAGCAGGTTGACCAGATGCCAGAGACCATGGATGATGAAGGCCCCTGGGTCAAGAATATCTCACAGGGAGAGAAGGAAATGAAAATAAGACCCCTTGAGTAGGCACGAAAAAGTTGTCACAAATACCCACAGGTTCCAAACAGGTGCCACGCAGGAAGATCACACAGGCCACTGGGGGACGTAACACCATTTCAAGTGTTGGAGGGTTCTCACCAATTGTTGCCAGGACCGATTTCTTTCCAAAGAAGCCAGAAATCTGGCTTCTGATGCAAAATCCCCAGATGTTTAAGGGGAAAAAATGTGCCTTAAAAGAAGTAAAGACATGGCAAGACAAACTAAATATATCTATAGGCCATCTAGGGGCCGTGGCCCTGCAAAGTCCATGTCTTGTCTGGATGCACTGACTTCCTTCAGAACCTGCTTGCCGGGGACCGGTCACCACAGTTAAATCAGCAGGCAGTGCCGTGGTCAGTGTCAGTCAGGGTGGGGTTTGAAGCCCATCTCTGGAACCTATCAGCTGGCTGACTGGGGGTCAGTTGCTGAGCCCAACTATATGATGATAATTTTAATACTTGCCCTCAATTGTTCCTACAATATTTGTGTGACAATTGCTCCAGGTGGTGGGGGTGAAGCCCCCGGCCTGGGGTCTGGCGCTCTCCTTGAGCCTCTCCGAGGAAACTTTCCCATTATGGGACAGGGGAGAAGAGCATTAGGTGGAGCCCAGGCGTCGCTAGGTGTGCGAGATGCAGGGGCAGGTGGGACTAGGGAACAGGTGTGGATGGGGTACCCTGGGTCTGGTCAGGGGAAGCTTCTGGGGCTCCACCTCAGCTATGATCTGAAATGGGGTGTGGCCAGTGTGCAAAGAACAGACCCGGGGGCTTGGCAGGTTCAGGAGTGAGTAATTTTTCAGCGACCATTCCTGAGGTGGCCTCATGTCTTCACGTCCAAAAGTCTCAGACACACGGGGTTCAGATGCTGATCTGACTGAAAGGCAAGTCTCTGAGGAGGCTTGTCTGGGGCCAGGAGGGTGTAAGCTTTGGCCTCATGGTTCGAGATGCCCAGGGCGGCTCTTCACTCTCCCCTGGGAGTGTCCTGCCAGCAGCAGCCAACACTGGCACGTGCATGGCTGGCCTTACAAACAAGACCTGTATTTGTCCTATTTATACAATAAATCGTGCCCATTGCAGAAACCTGCCATGTTCAGACAAATGCAGAAAAGGACACAGAAGACACCTCTCGCCTTCACTTTTGAGTGTCCACATTGACCCGGCCACTCTGTTTGCTTTGCATTTCTGGTTCGCTAATATTTAGTAGGGCCATCTTGTGGCCTGGTTCGGCGTGGCATTGCCTTCCGAAGAAGCACCTGTCTGACATCCAGAGAGTGAATGGTACAGACTTGTAAATGCTCAGTTTCCGCCTGTCCCCGTAGGTCCCACTCCCCTTTCCCTGCCCCATACCTCTACGGCCCCTCCCCTTCTCCTGCCCTTCCTGCCCTCCTTCCACCCTCCCCAAACCAGCTGGGAAACCAAGGCCCTTGGGATTCTCCTAATTTTCACTCCAGTCCCTTCTTCTAGTAGTTTTTTTTTTTCCTCCTGTTTAATGCTTTTAGGTAGGGGTACCACACAAAATACAGGGTGCCCAATTAAAGTTAAGTTTCAAATATACAAAGGCATTTTTAGTATAAGTATGTTTCATTGAACGTTTGAGATATACTTGCACTAAAAATTATTTATGGTGTATCTGAAATACAAATTTAACTGGGCATCTCACACTTTTATGTGCTAAGTTCTAGCTACCCTGTATGTAAATTGAACAAGCTGAACTTGACTTCTTTTTGTTTATATTTCTACAATGAGGTCCAGGAATAAAGAAACTGAGTTATAAAAGTCAGAGTGCCCTTGGAGGGCATGGCTGGACTTCGGGGAGAAGGGGAGCAAGCCAACATGTCAATTTCTTCATGTATATGTGTACCTAGATGTATATTTACATATATTGAATGTATAGTCACATATATACTCATATATGTATACTCACAGTATGTATTTTATGAAAATTGCTTCTCACTATGTATATGTATGTATACACACACACATATATTCCTATACACCTATCATCCTTGTTTTCAGTAACAGCACTTTATTAATATTTTTCTTATGCCATCAAATATTTTGGGAGCAATATCATTTTTTAAAAATCACCTAAAATGTCTTTGCATGAATGTCAGCTTATTCCAATTATTAGACATTTTCACTATCTCCATCTGTTTAACTGATAACTAATGCTGCAGGAAACATGCCTGTAAATATATTTCTGTCTGAATATTTGATTATTCCTGCAGGTATCTTTATAGGAGTAAAAGTATCCCGAAAACAGAGATAAATATTTTAAGCTTCTTGAACATCTTACCTCTGGAAGGTTGATGATTCTTCTTTCATTCAGCAAACATCAGTCTTGGGTGCTACACCCTGCCAGATTACGCCTTTCTGTCCCGGAGTCCTGGGAGCTTCCCCAGAGTGTATGGGGAAGGTTCCCATCTCCTTGCATGTCCCCAGATGAACGCGGGGCAAAGTGCCTGCTCCTTAGTGCCTTAACTTGCTGCTCTAAATTGCCAATCCAATGGAGAGGCTGTATTGATTTGGCCATTTACTTACGCTTTTTCACTGTGAGTTGTTTATTTATGCACTCTGTCCATTTGCGGGCTGGTGCGGGGGAGACGTTTATGTTTAATTGGTTGGGTATCTTTACGTCTAAGGTCTATTAATATTGCTTCTACTATATTCTTAGTGAACATTGTTATTTTTGCATTTTAATTTTGTTGATGGTATCTGAGGGAGAACATTTTAAACTTTTATATGGTTAGGTATACTGAGAATTTTTGTTAAAGAAGTTGCCACAAATTTTAACCTTAAGGAGAGTTTTTGCTCACACAGAATTTTAGTCTCTATGTTTTCTAGAAGTTCTTCTGTTTTGTCATTTTTTAAAAAACTCTAGTATAATCTACTGTAGATGAGTTAAAACTGGGCTTTTCTTTTTAGAATTTGTCACTTTCTAACTTCATGTATTGGATCATCAATCTCTTAACAACTGGATATTTAATACTCTTTTTTATATTACATTTATAAACACATGCACTCACCTCCACAAGCCTGCTCCAGAATTAGCCATTCCGATCACATTAGTTCAATTAGGAAATAATTGAACATTATGGTTTTATAATAGAGTCAATTTAAAACAGGGCATCTTCCCTGTACATTACTTTTTAAAAAATTTCGTAGGCATTTTGGCCTAAATTTTCCTAATGAAATTTAAAATCATCCATTTTCCCTGTCCTTGATCCAAAATATCTGTATTTTGATTGGAATTGTGTTCAATATTTATATTAATTTGGAAAGATTGGGCTGAGTAATCTTTTCTATCCAAAAGCAGTGTGGCCTGGAACTTTGAGGCAAATTTTGGGATAGTATTGAGGAATTTCAACAAGGGCATTGGAGGTGGCAGCCATGTAAGATAAATAAAGAAAAAATTGGGGAAAGAGATATTAAAGAGCATTTTTAATAACTTTTTGTTTGTACAATATAATATAATGTAAAACTACTTCGGTATTGTTTAAGGCACCGTAGTAAAGATACAGATTTTTCCCCAGTTTTTTCTGGGTGCTGTGTTTCCGCTGAGTGCAGCTGCGTGAAGATGGCAGAGGCGGTCACCCAGCTTTGTCCTGATTGTTTATCTTGTATCTGGTTAATTCACTGAACTGGCTTGGAGCTATGAATACTTTCTTTCAGTTAATTATGCAAGATATTCTAGATGCACTATCTAATGATTTATAAAATTAATGATTACACGAGTAAATGATTAATGAGCACATTTCTTCTTCTTTATGACTTGTATAGCTTCTGTTTATTTTTCTCATCTCAAACCATTATTGGGGTGTGGAGAACAATGCTAAGGATGACGGGTCGGAGCTGGCGTTCTTTACTCGTGAGGGAGAAGAGCTGAGATGCAGACATTGCGTTATCCCGACTGCTGTTTAAGAAATGCAGTCTTTAGAATATTAAGGAAAAACCTCCTAGGTTTTGAATGTTTCAAAAGATTTTTTTTTTAAAGGAATGTGTATTGAATTTACAACATTTATTTTGGCTTCTGTAAGGATCATGTATCTAATTTCTTCCAATTTTGGAATCTTAATTCAATGGGATAAATCAAATCAATATATTGTTAATATTAAGCCTTATTTATATCCCTAGTAAAATGTCTAGAATTGTCTTACCATGTATTTGAATTAATTGTGCTAGTATTTGATTTGGGATACTCCCTGTGTTCTCACAGTAACTTAGATGCCCAGATTACTTTTTTGTGCCATTAATTGTCAGCTTTTAATATGAAGGTGAAGAAAGTTCATAATATGAATGCAAAAATTTTCCATTATCTTGTATGTTCTAGATAAAATTATATAAAATAATAATTATCTATTTCTTGATGTTATTAAGAACTAGCAAAATTACTTGGCCTAGGGGTCATTTGGGAAGATAATTATGTTGAAAATTCTTTTTTCATGTTTCCCCTATAGCTATAGGTTTATTAAGTTTTCAAATTCTTCCTGGATTAATTTTTGTTATTTTTAATGTTTCAGAAAAATCATGTATCTTATAATGCTATCAGGTATCTTTATGTTGGGCTGTACATCCTATTTTTTATAACTTAAGTCTCATCTGAGACAGTACTTAATTTCTCACTTCTAGTTTTTCATATTTGTTTATTAATTTTGATTTAATAGTGACCTATGTATTTTATTTCTTTTTAAATACCAGTTCTTATACTTATTTATCAATGCTATTATATCAATATATAATTAATATTTGATTTTATTGCATTTATTACTTAGCTTTTTTACCTTTATATTTATTTTTATTTTCTTAAAATAGTTTATTATTTTTAGGTTACATACTTTGTTCAATAACTTTTTAATCTTTGAATTCTCATTTTTTTGCTATACTTAACTAAAGGACTTGGGCTAACCTGTATGTGTTTAGTGTTTAGTAGTTATGATCTACGTTCAAAGTACTGTTTGTACTGAACCACAGCCCCTCTATCTTTGAATTATTTATTTTGATTAATTGCTCAGTCATTTCCAGTATTTCTTCAGATCGTGTTTTCCGGGAGGAGTGTAGTGATGGTTTACTGCTTTGCATGGCTGAGTATCTTTTCATTTGTCCTTCACACATGAGCCCTTGGCTGGGTATAAAATTATTTAGTTATGCCACTTTCTTCCTAAAACGCATTAGACAGTCTTTCGTTTGCTTCTTGATACGACGTGTTCTGAAGTCTGAGCTTAGCTGCATTTTAGTTTTTTGTAAGGACCTTATTACCTCTACTGTCAAACTCACAGGTTTGTAGGAAAAATTCCCCCAGAGATTCAAAATTCCTTTAATAGATATATTTTTAGAGAGTGGTGGTTTGGAATAATGTGAGCTCTTTTGAGTAGAAAAACTCAGATACTTTCAGCTCTGAATCCTTCTGTAGAAGGATTTTTATTAACCTTTCAGCTCTGTTGGCCCTGGTGCTGTCCTCTGAAATGCCAGCCTTTCCAAGATGGATGGGGTCTTCGCTCTCTGTCTTCCACATCTCCGTCTTCCCCTACATCGTCGTGTGTCTTTGTTCCCACTTTTTATATTAGGGATCAGCAAACTTTTTTGCCAAATGCTGAATTAAAAGTACTTTGGCAATGCAGGCCACTGGCTTCCTGTAGCAACTGCTCCGCTCTGCTTTTGAAGCACACAGTGTGGGTAAGCCAATGAGCGCAACTGTGCGCCAATCAAACAAGCTGCAGGCCTGATTCCACCTGTGTCTGAGGTTTCCTGATGTCATCTCTACATTCCTGGAAGCATTCTTTAATTTGTTTTCTATTTACTGATTTAATTTTCTGCCACATAGAATTGAGTCTTTGGTTCCTTCAGTGACATATGGTCTCACAGATAAATGTTCAGGCTTAGGATGGCTGTCTTTACACCCCAGGCCTTCCATTTGCTAGTTTTTTGAGTTGAGCAAGGTATTTCACTGCTGTCTGTGTCTTGGTCTTGCAGCCCATCAGGTGGACATGACGCAGGGCCTTCTTGGAGAGTCATTAGAGGAACTGGCTGAGCTAGTAGATGTCATGCACACAGAACAATGTCAGGGACACTGGAAACCTTGGGTGAGTATTAATGCTTGTTGATTTTTTTTCATAATTTTTCAGATCTCTTTTTAGATGTCAGGCCACATCCAAACTTGCTATGTTAAAAATATTTGTCATGTGTAGGTACTTTCTGTATTGCACTTTATTGTACTTGAATGAGAACACAAAGCAGATGCATTCTAAAATTCCTTGAGTTTCCTATAACAAGTGCTTTCCTCAGGTTTGCCTTCCTTCTCATTTTAATACCTGGTCCCACTGTTTGTTCATTACTCGGGCATGGCTTGTTTTGTTTCACGTATGGTATTCCTTGAGTAAGGACTGAACTTCCTCTCACTATTATTCCTGCTATTTCTAAAGTAATCTTCTTGGATCTTAATCCATAGTCCCCACCAACGTGCAACCCTGTTGCAAAATTTCAGGTGAAAAACAGGCGAATGATCTACCCAGATTCCACTGGCCTCTTTGAGATTTCCCCTGCTCCCTGCACCCATTTGTGGATAAAATTTTATTCTGGGACTTTTTGAGAAGTCTATGCCTCTTCTTATTTTGATAGATGCAGAATTACACTATTTCAACTCCACTGTCCCTAGCGTGTGTCCTGGTTTCCCAAGCTCCTGCTTTCTCCCTGTCTCAGCATGCACCATCTTCTTACCTTTGTTTTCTCTTCCTGCATATTAATTGGTGGCAGGAACAGGTGGGGGCTTAGCCTTCCTAATGGCTACAGATGAGCAAGATACAACTGAGCAGACATGAGAGTGAATGGGGTGGCCCTGAGCATATCAGAAAGTGCTCAAAAATGTAGGGGTCGACGCCAGGTCTTTTATTCAATGGTGCAGCCTCCCAGATGCTGACGGTTGGATCTGCAGACAGTTCAACTTGGAACATTTTCCTGTCTCCTGCTGCTCATGCTGCGTTTTTCAGAGTTAAGACATCACGAGTCACTGACCAGCCTTTTCTTTGTCACCTGTAATGTAGAAAGTGGGTGATTTGTCTTTGTGATACGTTTGTTTCTGGTGATGCTGTGAACATTTAGCAGGCATCAGCTATCATTTTGGTTTGTTTTTATGCATATTTTGATAGCAGGTAGGGCTGGGCTTAATCAGGCATGGCTCTATGCATACCTGGAAATCCCTTGAATGTGATTCTTGATAGGACACCAAGTCGAATGGAAAGAGCATGAGCCATAGAATTAAATGGGTATAGTTTAGGATGCTGATGCGATCATTTTGCTGTGTGGCTTTGGGCCACTCAACAGAATGATTCTTTTCACGTCTAAAAGTTGGAAGAACAATATCTACACTGGAGTTATTATTAAGATTTAATAAAATATTATGTGTGAAAGGGCCCTTGCAGAGATGCCCACAAGATACCATCAGGATCGCTATTTCTTCTGCGGAACACTAGCGTCTGCAGATAGAGGGATTGTGCATTTGTTTCTTTGTTTTTTTAATCCATAGAAGCTGTGATGTAGATAAGGATCATGCATACTATGAAATCATCATTCGCTCACATGTAAAGATCATTTGTTTAGATAAGAACACTCACAAAAATATATTAGGTGAAACTATGTAGAATTGCTTATATCTGCTCTCTTGACCATTAACCATGTTAATGTCATGTGGTTCAAACTAACATAACCAGGTCATCTGTATTTGTGCATTTCTAGAATTACCTCCGTAAACGAATAAAATAACCCAATTCACTTACTGACTTGGACTACAACGTTACGCTGGACCTCAGACTGCTCTAACGTCTCATCTGCAATAACTTGGTTTTGGAATTGATAGTAGGGATGGGGCTGGATACCTGAGTTTGTAAAACTCCTCTAAAGTGAAGCTGCAGACATTCCGGAAGTTCATGACTGAGTGGAGAAAACACAATTTGCCCTCAAATTGAGGCCCCCCCCACTTAGGTGACTGAGCCATGCTGGATGATTCCTTAGTGTTGCTGAACTTCTGAGTCCTCACTAAATGTCACACTTTGGCTTACTCTGAGGACTGACTGAATTATAACACTTGAAGCCCTTGTTTAATGCCTTGCCCATAGTAGGGACTTAGTAAATGGCGTTGACTCTCTAGCGTACTAGATTTTGTTGTTGTAAGGACAGGGACATTGCAGAGAAAGAGGAGCAGGCCCACCACTGGGCAACCCAACGAGAGGTCCAGGCCCCGCTGTGACAGGTGAGATCATGACATTCTTCAACTGTCCATCCTGCAGGGGTGGCACTGAGGTGTGTTGTAAGTGGCTTTTAAGGCAATTCCCTTGATATACCCCTCCCCCTACTCACGTCCTAGTACCAGCTCCTCTCATTGGCTGTGGCCTGGACTGATGACTCACTGCTAGGAAACAGAAGGTGACAAAAGTGATGAGATATCACTGCTGGGATGGGGTTTTTGGAAGTCAACTTCTGTGACACTTACAGTCTCTCCTTTCATCTTCTCACCTGCTTACTCATCAGAACCAAACTTCTTCTATGCTGGGAACTGTCTGATGGAGATGCCACAGACCTGAGCAAGGACCTGGGGCCACCTCTACCCAACAGCCAGTGAAGCAGTGAGGTCTTCAGTCTACAAGCTCCAAGGGTCTGGGTCCTGCCGGTGACCATGGGTGTCAGCTTGCAAGTGATGCTTCGCCTCACTGAGGCTTAGACAACAGCAGAAACTGCTACTACCTGGAGACACCCTGGAGCGGTGGACCCAAATGAGATGCATCTATTCTTGATCCATAGAAACTGTGAGATAATGAATATTGTTGTCTCATACCATGATGTTTTGGGGTAATTTGTTACGCAGCTATAGATAACTAATACAAAGTCTCTGTGAAAACAAGTGAAATGATCATTTTGTGCTGATGTTGAGGTTTGGAGCGTCTTGTGTAGAGGCAGCCAGGGTAAAGAGTGGCATTGGGATCTTCCTGTCAGTAGGGACTGGTCTGGCAAACAGCTGGTGGGGGCTGAAAAGGGGGATCTTGCTGAGTGGCTGTTCCTGGGGCCTGGATTTTAAGATTTTGTGTGTAAAGTAGGTAAGAACAGATCAGCATCAACCTAAGTGAAGACCCAGGAGCTTTGTAACCCATTTTCACCTGAAACTCCTCCCCTCTGGGACACACACTTGGAGAGTCACAGGTACGGAGGAGGAAATGGAACCACAGAAACTCCTCGTGGAAATTCTGCCTCTGACAGCATGAGTATCTCGAGTGAGGCTGACTTCCTATCTCCTTCCGAGTTCTCTGGTTGGTCAGTTGCCCATGTCCTTGGAATGACAGACTGGCTGTCATTGCCCTGCATGGAAACAGGCCTGATTCCGTGGGTCTGCCCTTTACCACCTGCATTCCATTCCATGTGCTAAATGCACTTGTCAACCAGGACACGGCCTTAGGGACTGTGTCTCACGGTGGAGAGAGAGAGGTACTTGGCGTCTGACCAGCCTGGTTGTAGGGTCTGGTCCTGGTCTCGGGGCCACGTGCTAGGCAGTCTCCGGGAATTGTTTTACTCTTTAGACCCCCAGAGTCTGTCCTCCGCTGGAAAAGGGGGATGGCAGTACATACTTCACTGGGTTGCTCTGGCAATTAAACAAGACAAAGTGTCAGCCCAAGAGCCTGGGAGGTGCTAACTGTTCACTGTCATTAGCAGTGTGCTTGCCACGCCTGCCCGTATTAATTTTATCCATCTCTGCGCAGGGCCCGAAGCAGGGGCATGTGGGGTCAGCCGGGTCCCCTGTGGCCGATGAACACTTCACTCACAGGCTCCCACCTCGGGGCTGGGGCTCAGCCCACGTGTCCAGCCCCGGGACAGACTCACGGGGGAAGTCAGGCAGGTGGACCCACTGGGACGCCTTGCTGTGCGAAAGCCAGAGGCAGAGCTGGGCTGTCGGGTGTATCGAGGGAGAGGCTTGGCCTGGGAGCCTGGAGAGGCGGCCCTGCTCCCACGGGGCTCCCTGTGCCTGAGGCACAGCCCGCCTGCAGGGGAGGGGGCCCCACGCACGCTCCCACTGCCTGTCCCAGGGGCCTGGTCAGCAGTGTCTGCATATTCACCCAAGAACGAATTAAGGAACCCACAATCACAGTCTTTTCTGAAGACAAGCTTGCACTTTCATGGAGGGTATGAGGCAGGGGAAGAGGAGAAAAAACACCCCATAGGGAAAGCTGTGAGTTTATTTTATTTGAAAACTCCACTGGCTTTTTGTTAAGACATGAGTGGCAGTGGTGGATTCTTCTCCTGGCTTCTCCAGGACGCCCTGTGTCCCCTGGCTGGTGCCCCCAACCCTGTGTGGGGTTAGGAGCAGACGCTCAGCCTAGCAGTGAAGATGGCTAGCAGGCTTGGATGGAGTGTGGGGGAGGCCAGGGTCGCATGCCAAGGGCAGCCGATGCCTTTGACCATCACGTTCTAGGGCAAACAGATCAGAAGCCTTAGAAGAATCTTTAAAGGTGCAGAGCACGTGTTGTCTTGCGGGCAATTCCTGAATGTCTGCAATAACGCTGATGTTGCCACCATGGTGACATGGCCAGAAATCCCTGTTCCTCCTGGTTGCGGTGATTATCGCGGTGGCAAACACCCAGGCGGGGAGTCAGGGTCTGGCCCTGGAGAATAGTTCTCCTGTAGTGTATTTTTCCACTGCACCAGCATCCTAACTAGACAGCTTTTGTTTTAGCATGAAGTCCGTGTTCCAGACCTTTATGGAGGAGAGAGGCAAACAACAGTGCTGGCTCGTGAGCATCAGACAGCGTTAGGGTGAATTAAGGAGATTAAAGACCCTGGAGCGGCAGGAATCTTGCTCCACCCCTGTTTTCTCCAAGGAGTTGCTTTAAAGGCAGGGGGCAAATTGCAAAAAGGCAGTGGTAAAAATGCAAACCAATTCCGCCATCCTCACTCCCGAACCCGTCTGATTCCTTACCACGTGCAAATGTAACTGGGGGGAGAGGTCTTTGAAAGACACCCAGGGTGGGTGTACCGACGCGACTGGAGTGTCACAGGGTGGTTTCTTCAAAGGCGGGAACATGCACCGAGAGCCACTCCGGCCCCTTGATGGATGGAAAGTCCCCTTTTGGTCTGACGGTGTGACAAAACCCAAGGAGAGTGTCAGATGTGTGTGCTCTGGTTTTTGGAATTTAAGTAAAATCTGTAATTTTCCCCTTGCATTTCCTCAGAGAAATTAGCTATTCTATTCACTGCATAAATTTTCAGGTTTTGCTAGCACGACACTCAGGGTGTTGAATTTTTTATGACAAAAATGCTGTAATAATTGTTGAACAGATGTAAGTGTTGGAGACTGGGCTCTGGCAGACCTCACGGAACCTCGATTAGCAATTTAACCCTGTCGTGCCCTGTCCGCCGCGGGGGAAGAGGAGCCGTGGTTTTGGACGGGAGGTGCTTTAACGAGCTCTGTGCCCAGCAGGCAAGGAGGGGCTCGGTGCATTCTCACCCCCAAATTACTACGTTTCCAAGTTGTCCAGCTGGGTGATTAATAAACTAATTGACATGAAGGGACACTTGTCATTGGCGACGTGGCCTGCGAGCGGAAGAGAGGACCAACAAAATAGCATCTCCTGGGAGCAGGGAAGTGACAGTCACTCCCAGCTCTGGGCTCTGACTGGCACAGGCCAGCCCGGCCCCATTTACACCTCAAAGTGAAGTCACCTCAGGATCTCCCTCTTTGCTGGCTGCCTACACAGCAGGCAGCCCTGAGGGACTTGCCGGGGACTTTGTCCAGCCAGTGATGAAAGCGTGCAAAATGCCTCTGAATCAAAAGGTAAATCAAAAGAAAATGGCAGCCCACAAGACGCGGCGGCAGCGGAGACAGCCCGTCATCTGTGGAGCCACCGACAGGCCTGGTGGCTGCGAGGAGGCTGCCAAGAGAGCCGCCTGAGGAAGCTGCCACCAAGACAGATGTCACGGCGAGCGTGGAGCTCTTCCCTGACTCTCGGCAGAGCCCGGTGGAGCTGGGAGTGGAGCTCCGTGTACCACTTAAGAGAATGATAATACTAATAAACGAGGGAGCTCGGGGAGAGGCAGGGCAGGGAGGCTGGCGAGAGAGAGGAGGAAGACTAGAAAGGTCTTTTCCAGTGTTTGATAAAGAAGACCTTGGTTGCGTGAATGGCCACCATGCGTTGAGTGTGTGCATGTGTGTGGGAGTGTGCGTGTACATGTGTGAGCACCCACACAGCCTCTTTGGTGTAAAGGTTTACTTTCCTGTGAGGGGCTTTAGACATCTGGGGACAGGCTGTGGTAGACCTGATGACAGTTCCAAAAGAAGGCACGGGCCTCCTGGCTTTCGGGAGGCTTCTTTGCTGATTTTCTAGCAACTGACTTTGCCTGTCTCGTCAACATTGGGTGGTCCAGCATGCGGACTGGACCCTGGCTGGGGTGCAGGCAGGAAGGATGGAGGGGAACAGGTGGATGCGGGGCGAGGGGAGGCTCCACAGCCACTCCTCTGTGTCTGCCCCTGTGGGCAGTGGGCAGGTGGCAACCTTGAGCACAGGGGCCTAGTGGTTCCTGAGATATTTGGACCCTGAGCACTGAAGGTAATCTGGGGCCCCTATCCATGTACATTTTGAACTCAAGTTCACATGCAACCAGAACAGCAGGAAGGGCCTGTTTGCTAACTCTGATGTGCTTTCCTCAATTGCAGAAACCGCCTCTGACGTTGGGGAGGGCATCTCCTGTTTTGTGCCCTAAGCCCGTGTTTGGTCTGCGTGTTGGGAGCCCGATCTTGGAACCTGTGTGAAAAATAAACTTTGGGGTCTCAGATGAGATTAACTTTCATTTAGGAAGTGATTACCGAGAGACTCTTAACCATAAATATATAATTTGGCTATAAAGTACAACATATTGGTTTGAGCATAGAAATTCCATTTTCTAAAATCTGAAAAAAAATCCCCTGGTGTGCAAGAGTAAGGCAGTCCGTGGGACAAGGAGCATCAGTGCGCAGGGATCAAGCGCTGGAGGTGAGAGAGCTCCGCCCTGTATCTTTTCACCACCACGTCTGCCCTGGTAGGCAGAGAGTCTGTGGCACAGGAAGAGTGCTGGCATCTCCCCCACCTGCCCCTGCTTGCACAAGCCTCCAGAGGAACTGCCTCCCCATCCCGGGCCTGCTGAAAGCTCTCCCAGGCGGAACTCCTTGATGAGTCCTCCAGGGAAGAGAGAACGGGGCATGGCCCAGCCTGGTGGGGTGTGAGCAGGATGACCTTGGGTGAGCATCTGTCCTGGGTCTAAATGAGGCTTCTGCCAGGGACTGTGTGACCTTCAGCCTCTCCAGTGCTTACCACCACTCTCTGTCCGACCCGGGGATGGCCGCCCCCTACCCCCACCCCACAGCGGTGTGGCCAGGATGAAAAGCTCGCAACGCGCAGGGCCATGTGGGAAGTGCTTCATCAACACGCGTTGTACTGAGCAGCATGGAACAATTAGGTGCTAGTAATTGAACCCGCAGTATGGGTTCTATGTAGAATTTATTGCACACTTAATTTAAGGGTAATTATATACCTCACATCATAAAATATATGCAGTGGGATTCCGACATTCACGTCTGATACTATCTCACTAAGATGTTCTGTTGAAGGGAATTATCTCCCGTCTGGGCCAGCCCTCGGCTCTCACCGCTTCATTCAGCCTGCCGGCCCTGCTCATCGGGCCCCTTCGTGCACCGGTCTGTGCGTGGATAACTGTTTCTTCTGACATCAAGGTCCTTGTTACTAAGAGCAGATGTCTCCCATCTACAGTTATTCCGTTCAGTTTACTTTCCTCCCCAAGTACACACAAAGGAGATGGCTTTCTTGCGACACTCTCTGCCCTGATCCCTGGCCCTCCTTCCTAGGCTGGCATTATTTCATTCAGTGTGTTGCTGTACTGACCAGCCTCATGTTCTCGGTTGGCCAAGAGGGGGCCCAGCTTAATAATAATAAATCTCTGTTCCTTGGGCTCATGCCCCAGGCCAGGCGTGGTTGGGTTTTCCGTCTGCATCTGGTTCACGGTCTGTCTCTGAGGCAGGTACCATTCACTGTCTCACTGTTACCTGTCCCCCACCTCTATTTCTGCCAGTAGGACGCGCTTTCACAACGGCACTGAAGCGTGCAGTGGAAGACTCGTTTTTCTAGGAGGCCAGACGGCAGGACTGTGCTTGCCCCGTTCATCTCTTCCAGTCAGATCACAATAGGTGTCTCTGTTCAGCCTCCGTGATGGCTTTTCTAGGTTAAGTGGCCCCTGTGACCCGGGCCACTGACATCTCTAGTGTGGCCTTGATACCAGGTCCCTGTGATTGGAACCAATACTCATTCTTAATCTTGTTGAGATTTTACCCTGTACCAGCGCTTTGTCTCGATGAATTGATAGGGCCAAGATTTTGGAGTAGATAGGATCCTCTCTGTTTCAGAGCTGAAGAGGCCCAGGGCTCCCGGGGCTGAGCATGTAACCCAGGACATGTCCCTGTGCTAATGGGTGCTGAGGTAAGATGGCTGGATGGCTGTCCTTGGATGTCCCTACAGCCTGATTCTGCAGCCTTTCCCCTTGTTACCACTGTCTTGGTAGGATCCTTTGGGCTGGGTCTGATTGGGTGATGAGGAACATCCACACAAACCAGGCAGAGGACGGGAGAGCAAACCGGGTGAGAAACCCTCGGAGTTTAAGACACAGGGGTGGAGGGAGAAAGAGAGGTGTAGAGAGACTTTGGCCCAACTGTCCAGCCCTGGGAAGCACGGAGGACCAGGCTGGCCTGCACCCCTGTGAATGGATTTAGAATTGCAAGGACTGAGAAAGGGGCAACCTTTCCTGGACCCCCCAGTCCATACCCATGATCCATGTGCCAACTGTGGACCCAGGCAAAAAGGGGCAAAATCAGAATCCGCCGGTTTTGTGGGTACGAGAGGGTGTGCCCGCGGTCACAGGTGAGCCCTGAGCTTAGAGCTCTGGCTGGGGGCCATGCAGCCTCCCGTCTCCTCTCTCCACCCAGGGGAGGGAGTTCACAAAAGCGGGGTTTCTGCACAGCCATCTGACACTCAGAGATTTGCTGATGTAACAATTATTTGCACTATTTATATTCAAATGTTCTTTTAAAAAATGCAGCGTCCAAATTTACTGATAGTAACTGTGTGTAAATCAGGAAACTTATCTCCTTTTTATAGGCTAAAATCAAATCACGCTTTACATTTTTCTCACTTGCAGAATATTAGATGGCGGTGTCTAAATGGCTTGTGTTTATGAAAAAGGTGAATTTTAAGAACAGGATTTAAAACTGCATAAGCAGTGGAATGGGTATTTTCAGAAACCGAGTGGATCTGCCATTAGGTGTTTCCATCAGACTGGTGCCCACCTCATGGCATCCGTGAGAATGGAGCCCTGGCCTTCCGCTTGGCTTGGGTTTTTGGTTACGGCCCCGTGGACAACAGGATATTGAATAACGTTCTAAAAACCCCCACGCTGGTTGGTGCCTCTGCTTTTTCATCTGTAGAACCTGTAACTTGTTTTCTGACCTATAATCTGAGATCTGATTGAGTTCTCAATATCGTGCAATTCACAGATTCTGTCCCCATTTACACACACGTTTGTAGTTGTCACATGGTTTTCAGTGTTCTTAATGAGCTGTTAACAAGCTGTCAATTACCTATGCAAATTAGGGAGCCCGCCATTGGGAGGTGGCTGTATCTGGAGTTCGAGAGTGCTACCTTAGAATGTGATGAAATCAATCATTCTTGCTTTAATAGCTGTCTTTACCCATGTGTCTCTTGTCATGTCTGGCTCTTTTTCATTATAATACCTACCACATAAGAAAGGCCCTCTGGGAATTTTGAAGGTACTTAGAAAGGAGCTTCCTTAAATCTTTTATAACTTTCAGCTTGGCTTACGTGTTGTCTTGGATGCAGCTTGCCTTCCCATCTCTGTGTTTTGAAGCACCCCCCCACCCTCTTCTGGGGCAGGGATGCTCAGCACTATTCCCATG
Organism: Tonatia bakeri; assembly: GCA_004024845.1. NCBI lineage: Eukaryota > Metazoa > Chordata > Mammalia > Chiroptera > Phyllostomidae > Tonatia > Tonatia bakeri. The sequence continues at coordinate 21,564 of PVIA01001644.1, forward strand.
CGGATGGGGAGGGTGCCCTGCCCGCCCCTTGGTGCCAGCTCCAGGGCACCAGTCGGAATCCTTTGCCCATGTTTTCTCTGCAGGAACCGACTTGATCCTCTCCACTGCTCAGCAAGTCCCAGGCACTGACAGTAAGTCAGGCAAGCTAAATGCAGGGAGGGGGTGACAGAGGAAACCTCAGTGACTCAATAAACTTTCCGGAGTCCTGCGCCCTAGGCACTGTGGACACAGAGGTGACAAAACCAAGATTACTGCCTCATGGAACTGACGTTCCGTGGGAAGACTGACCATCGGCAATAGCCAAGGACACTAACTAAGGAAATAGCAGCAGCGTGTGGGAAGGGGATGCATGACACGAAATTAAACAGGACGCAGAATCAGGAAGAAAAGGAGCCGTAGGTCAGGGAGGTAGTCGCTATCTAAATACAGTGCTCAGGTGAGACCTCACTGAGTAGGTCACATCTGAGCAAACACTGGAAAGGAGAGGTGTTGCTGGCCATGAGGATGCCTGGGGGGAACATCCCAGGCAGAACCCACTTCAAGGGCAAAGAGCCTAAGACAGAAGCGGGTTCTGGATCATGGGGGGGCGGGCGGTGTGGGATCCAAGGGACAGGTGAGCAGGAGGGAGATGGGCAGATCACGTGGGCTTCTTTGCATGAGCTCTTTGACCTTTCCTCTGAATGAAACGGGAAGTCATTCCCGGGTGTTAATTATTATTTTAACTTTCTAGTTGAACTAACATTTGATTGACAGAGGAGTTGCTGAGAGCACAGGTGTCCCTTACACCTGTCTTACAGCTTCCACTAATGTTCACACCTTACACAACCACAGCACATTGGTCAAAACTAAGAAACCAACATTGGTGCCACACTACTAACTACATGGCACACTTAATTAGAATTTTCCCAGTTTTTCAACTTATGTTTTCTGTTTGGGGATCCATATTAGTTTGTTCAGTATCAATGTCTTCTAATTGGTGATAATTTCTTGACCACGACACTTTTGAAAAGAAGTCAGATATTTTGTTGCATGTGCCTCAATTTGGGTTTGTCCCGTGTTCGCTCATGGGAATCCTGAGGATGCGATTTTGGGGAACAGTACCACAGAGGTGATGTGCCCCTTGTGCCCCATCAGTTGTGGGACACAGGAGGTAGCACTAGTGATATTAACCTTGACCACTCGGTGAAGGTGGTGTTTGCCAGGTTTCTCTGCTCCAAAGTTACTGTCTTCAGTTTTCCACACCCTATTCATTGGACTCGGTCCAGTCCATGTGCAAGAGAGGCTTATTAAGCTCTGAGTCTTGGAAGGAGGGCAACCAAAGAATTTGTAATCATATGTGAAAATAACCACCATACTTAGAAAATTGGGGGAGGAGGTGCTTTATGAATAGGAAAGTTTTCTATTTCCCGTTAAAACTTTGCCCACTCATTTCAGCATTCATCAGTAGATCTGGCCCCCAGCATTCAGTCATACCATTTTCTAGTGGTGATTTTCTAGTTTCTTCCCTTCCTCTTGCCTGGTTTTTGGCGGCAGTGATCCCCTTGATTCAGAAGTGATCCCAGGGTTCACTGGTGGAACCCAGAAGCCAGGGAGGAGGCCCCTGCAATGGCTGAGGGCAGGGATGACGAGGGCCCAGACCACGGCGGTCCTAGGGTGATGGGGCTGGACTCTGAGCGTAAACGGGAAAGGGAGGCAAAGACATCTCAAAGCAGATTGGCTGAGGAGCTGTGGGAAGCATGAAGATGCCATTGGTGGAGAGGGGCCAGCTGTGAGCACAGCAGGCTTTCTGGGCTGATGGAGATGAGATAAGCCAGGCATCCACTCGTATTGGACACCCCAGTGACAGGATGAATAGACAACCAGATCACTGCGTCAGAAATGTGGGAGAGCCCTGGCCGGTGGGCTCAGCTGACTGGAGCATCCTTCCATAACCGAAAGGTTGCCTGGTCAGGGCACATACCTCGGTTACGGGATAACATGCGCCCAGACCAGGACCTGAACCTGCAACCTCGGTGTGTGCTGGAGAGAATGTTATACGTTCTGGTGAGAGTGTAAACTGCTGCACTCCTTTGGTGAATGGTGCGGAAGAATCTGGAAAGGAACACTGGAGGTGCGGGGCTCAGCAGCCTTGCTGTGAGGGACCTCCCTCGATTCTTCCTCCTTCATACAGGCTGCAGCGGTCTCTGCATCTCACTCTTCTCATCTGTGAAATGGGGATAATGGAACGCGCAGTTGCCTCATGCTAAGGATTACATGAATTAATGTGTGTAAAGCTGTTAGAAAAGTCCTTGGCAAATCATTAGGGCTCAACAAGAATTAGCTCTCACTAGCATTTGTGAAGGTGAAGGGTCTTTTAGTCCTAGAAACTAATAATTCTACTTCTACAAATAAAACCAAAGAAAATGTGCCTAATGAGAGACAGATATCAGAAATGTTCACGGCAGCATTGCTGATTTGATTACATTAAAAAATTGGAAACCATCTAAATGCTCATGCTCTGGATGGGAAAATGTACAGTATGTTTGTTACAATGAAATATTGAATGCAATGAAAATATATGTTACATGTTTTCAAGAAATAGATTTCAAAATCAATATCGAGTCAAACAAGTAAATTTCAGAATATATACATTCTTCATTCGGTCTGTAGACAGATGTTGGGCTGTTTGCAGTATATGAGACCCTGACCTCTCACATATATATTTTTGGAAATGGGGAAGTAGTTCAATAGCCTCTTTGCATAATTTTGGATATTCTTCTTTGATATTACACCAAAAGTTAGTAAGTGGTAGTTTCTCAAATCATTTAATGTTAACTCAAAAACCATATCAATGAGCATTTCATTCTTTGTTATAGCAAAATTCATTGTCTGTTTTGAACTTTGAGTGGAATTATTGGTAAACCCATGTGTGATTTGGCAACATTATTCACTGTTTTTAAAAAATACTGGTTCACTAAGTTATGCAAATTTAGTTAATGTTGATGCTTTAAACTTCTAAAGTATTTTAAAAAATCACATTAATGATTTCACCAGCAATCTCCTCAGCAAAGCTTGTAAGTATTGAGGAGCTGTCTAAAATTCAAATAGCTTAAGTTGCATCCTGATACTGTCAGTTTCTTTCCTTGGAAACAACAGGCTCATTTTTATGCATCATTGAGAGAAACGTCTGCTAAATCCTTAGATCTGAATAACCATGATTTTTCTATCAGTTGTTCTTCTAAGAAAAAAATAGTGTCGCATGCATAAAGTGGCTAGTTTAGCTGGCAACTCCAGCAACCACACACATGTGCCACAGAAACGTGCCGTGCATTTCTGCACTTTCCATTGCTCTACACTACACAGCATGTGAAAAGGAAGTGCCCATAAGAGTCAAGAAATAATAAAATTAACCATTTTTACTGCTTCATTGTGGACATTCTTTAGGGTTATTCAGGGCACCGACCCAGTGACTCAGAGCTGGTGTCCCTGCCTTCATTTGTGTGAAGTGTCAGCAGTTCTGCCCTGCACAGCCTCTGCACTGTCACTCCACAGAGGACGCCAACAGAGTACAACAGAGGCAGGTGATGTCTTAGAAATACTACGGAAACAGTTTTTCCCTGGACAGCATCTTTGCTGCAGACCCTCTTTGTGAACCAAGGCTCTAGCTCAAGGCCAGTCATGCTGGTTGTCTGGGTGGTTGGCTCGCCTGCCATGCTCAGGTGCCCCTCTCGGAGAATTGTTTCATCTCTCAGTTCCTGAAGTGTGGATAGCGGGTTGTATAATTTCTCTTCTCCTTTCAGTGCTGGCCAAAACTTCTTCAAGGGAAGGTAAGAACTTGACTAAGAAAACATCTAATCCATTGGCAAGGTGGTGGCCCACCAAGTTCTCTTTCAGGAGAATTTCAGTAAGTCAACGGAGATGTGCCTAGTCAGGCAGTAGTGGCATGGAAAATGCCGGGGTGAGGGGAGCGATCATACTGATTGGAAGTCATTGTTGTTCACCTAAATGTTCACAGGGAAGTAGAGGAAGCTGGAAAAGCAAGTAAGGTACAGGAGAGTAGGCATGAGAGCCCATGAAATGTCATAGAGAGGGAGAGAAAGAAAAAAAGAGGCGGAGAGATATCAAGAGAGAGAGGAATCGAGAAAGAGAAGAATCAGGGTGGAAATCAAGAGACAATAGAGATCAGAGAGAGACAGACAGTAAGATATAAAGGGACAGAGAGAGACGGAGAGAAATAGACTAGACAATAGGAATCGAGAGAGAAAGAGAAATGAGGAGAGAGAGGAATCCATATGAAATCAAGAGGCAGAGAGTAGAGAAAGGCACAGAGCCAGATATAAAGGGACACAGGGAGACAGACAGGAGGACAGAGAGAAATAGATGATAGGAATGGAGGGAGAATCTGACTTCCAATAAAGCCCCTTTTACTCCTGTTGATTCGATTATGTTTCCTCACAGCACAGAACATGACAAGGCTCCAGGGGAGATTCAAACTGGAGAGGGCATTAAAACCTAGAAGTCTTTATGAGAATGCGCCAAGAATCTTGTAAACTTTTTAACAAACAAGAACTTTTGTAAGACATGGGAAGTGTAGGTCCACCTTCGTTTTCATCCATTTTTAAGAAGACATTTATATTTAAAGGCAGGTTTCCTTGTCAGAGTCACAACTCAGGCTCCTGACCTACAGCCAGCAGTGACCCTGGTGACCCTGAAATGCACGCTGGATCTGGAGACTAGGACGAGACACAGTCTCTCTGCCATATGCCCTCTTTAGGATTCTTTCTGGAACCATCCTCACCAGATTGCCTGCTAATTGCCCTGTGGCATCTCCATGGTCAGAATGCCATTTTGGGCTTTATTTTCTGTTTGTACATAAGATAATCTTTTTTTCCATCTGCAAACTCTAGGGGGTAAATTTTGAGCATGATGCACGGAGCTTTAGCCGTGGGACTCTCATTACCGTTAATGGGAATGACAGTGCTCCGTTTCAGAGCCTGGGAACATTTACCCCTTGGATGATGGTGTTTTGTGGTTGGATTTTTAATTGTATTTACAAATAAAGCTGACATGCACATAGTGGCAGCTCCTGGGAAGATGGCATTTTTAGAAAATGGGCAGGAGTCAGAGTGTCCTTGGGTCCCTAGCCGGATGCAACACAGAGTTGAAAAGAGGGGAGTTGGGATTTTCTGCATCTTTTTAAAAAATTGGCCCTGGCTGGTATGACTCAGTGAACTGAGCGCCAGTCTGCTAACCAAAGGGTCGCTGGTTCGATTCCCAGTCAGGGTACGTGCTTGGGTTGTGGGCCAGGTCCCCAGTAGGGGGCACACGAGAGGCAACCACACGCTGATGTTTCTCTCCCTTTCTTTCTCCCTCCCTTCCCCTCTCTAAAAATAAAAATAAAAATAAATAAATAAATAAAATGAATCTTCAAAAAAACTGTGGTTGCATATACATAACATCAAATTTACAGTTCTTAAGTGTGGAATTCCGTGGCTGTAAGAACATTTATACTGTTGTGGAAGCATTGCTGCCGTCCAGCGCCAGAACATTTGCATCCTCCCAAGCTGGGAAATCCACACCCCTTAAACACTAACCGCCCATTGCCCCTCCCCCAGGCCCTGGCGACCTCCCTTCCACTTTCTGCCTCTGTGAATTTGACTACTGTAGGCCCCTACTGTAAGTGGAACCCTATAATACTTATTATCCCTTTGTGACTGACTTATTTTGCTTAGCATAATGTCCTCAAGGTTTATCTACATTGTAGAATATGTCAGAATTTCCTTCCTTTATAAGGATGAATAATATGTCATTGTATGTACAAACCTAATTTACCCAATGGTTTATCACTGGGCACAGGTTACTTCTACATTTTGGCTGTTACGAAACATGCTGCTATGGGTGTCCAAATTTCTGTCTGAGTCACTGGCTTTCAGCTTTTTTTGGTTACACACCCAGAAGCAGACTTGCTGGATTGTATGCTAATTCTACATCTAATTTTTCTTTGAGGAAACATTATACTGTACTCAATGACTGCATTATTTTATGTTCCCATCAACAAAGCACAAGCATTTTAATTTCTCCACATCCTCCCCAACATTTGTTACTTTTTTATTAAATTTTATTTTTCAAATAAATAAATAAATAAATAAATAAATAAATAAATACATTTTATTTATTTTTAGAGAGAGGGCAAGAGAGGGAGAAAGAGAGGGAGCGAAACATTGATCGGTTGCCTCTCTCCTACCCCCAACTGGGGACCGGGGCCGCAAGTCAGGCATGTGCCCTGACCAGGAATCGAACCGGCGAACTTTCTTTTGATTTGTAGGCTGGTGCTCAACCAACAGCCACACAGCCAGGAGGCTTTTTTTTTTCTTTTATATTAGCCATCTCAGGGGGTATGTAAAGTTTCTCTGCATCTTGATTAACACCAGACATATCATGTGTTCTTTTATTCCTTTATTTTTTTTCTCCTAGTTTCTCTTTCCTAGATTTTTAAAATTAAAAAAATCCTCCCTGGGGCAGAGAATTGCTCAGGTGTCCCCACCTGAAGCCCTGGTAATGCCCTCTGTATGTCCCCCTCCGAAACCTCCCTGCTCTGTCCCCCAGGCCTGACACAGGATTGGGTGCTGGTAGGCACTGTGAATATTTATCCAATGAATGAAGTCTGTTCCAGGTGACAGATGTGTCTTTCAACAGGAAGAACAAAGAAAGGTTTGTCACTAGGATGACTCAGAACTCGGAGCATGCAGGAGCAAAATAACACGACTATAAACACAGACATGAAAGAAAGTACCTTGGCTAGATTATTAGTGTCACTTTGATGTCAGAAAGTGTGGCTTCTTTATACGTAAGCAGTTACATATGCGGCCTATAAAAAGTTACCATTTGTGATGTGGTCATCTTTCAGTGAGTGTATCAGGGAAACACAAAGTGATAATGACATTAGTGTAAGGGGGCAGGTGTCCACGGTGACCTGGGCACGTCCACTGAAGTGCGTAACCGCGGAGTCGTGGCTCTTTGAGACGGAGCCCTGACACCCAGTTTCAGCATGGTGAAGACCATGATGACTTGGCATTTCTTGATTCCTGATTATTTAGAAGGCACCTGGGAAATTGCAGATAGCTTGCTTGCCCGGGGGAATTATCGTCCCCCTTCGATAAAGGAGGCAGAAGCCGAAAGAGTGAGGAAGGGTAGATACAAATGCTAGAAAGCTCCAAGTTTTAATTTGACTCTTTTCAGCTCCAGCCACAGATACTTTTCTTCATTCTTTCTTTCCTTGCTTTTTAGTTTATCCTTGAACATTTGCACATTTTTAAGGAAGGAATCTCTGAGCACGCACACAGGCGGTGAGTATATCCTGGGCTAAGGGAACCGTCTGAGTTGAAAATGGAAATGGGAGCGGATGGGAGATTTACAGCTTTGGCACTAGAAGGAGATGTTGAAGATCCTCTAGCTCAGTCCCTTTTTCTTTACAAATGATGAGCGTTTGAAAGGAAGGGGCCCCGGTAGGGCTGAGGGCCGTCTTGCTTGGCAACAGCAGCAAGCGTAAAACCCGGGCCTTTGGCAGGTTGGTTGCAAGACCAAGGCTGGAAGAGGATCTTGGGTGTAAAACTAAGATAACTGTGCTCAGGAGGGAGATGTGGTCCTGCAAATAGATCACGGCCATGAAAGAAAATATAAATTGCTGGCTTCCATGGACTCCGTCCTCAAGATGGGTCCCCTGTCCACTCCCTCCAGGGCTGATAATCCATTAGGCACAGCAGGTGCAGGGCAGGGGCCAACGAGACGTTTAGGGGCCCACCAAAGGGTCTGAATTTCCTTGCTGATCAGAAGAAAAACATAAATATAATAATAACAAATGTAAAGAATTCAGCCTGGATTACATTCACGTTTGTACCACCCCAGTTATGAAATACGATTTTAATGCTTTTATGGAGGAAGGGACACTCCAAGCCAAAGGTGTCCCAGGCCCACAAAAGTCAGGACACAGACCTGCCTCTAAAATCTCTAATCTGAGCTCAGCTTTCTCATTGTTCACGTCACATCGTTCACAAGAATAAACTCATTTGTGAGTAAGCCAGACTCAAGGTCCAATGGGAGAAAAGTGACTATATTTCTATATTATTTAAGACTCTCAATAGCAAGCAGCAGAAAATTAATTTATTTTATTTCTTTTCTATTTAATTTTTATTTATTGATTTAAGAGCAAGAGAGTGGAAGGGAGAGAGAAAGAGAGAGAGAGAGACAGAGAGAGACACAGAGAGAAGAGGGAGGTGGGTGGGGAGAGAGGCAGCAAGATTTGCTGCTTCACCTACTGTTGCATCGATTGGCTTCTTCCTGTTTGTGCCCTGACCACAGATTGAACCTGCAACCTTGGTGTGTCAGGACAACATTCTAACCAGCTGAGCTAGCTGACCAGGGCCAGAAAGGTAATTTAGATTGGCTTAAGCAAAAGAAAATGTAGTGACTCCTAAAACTGAAGTCTGTGGTTTTCTAGCGTCAGGTACAGCTGGAACCAGGTGCTCAAGCGATGACTTTTAGAATGTGCCTTTTCCTCACTAGTCACTGCTTTCCTCTGCATTGACGTTGTTCTCTACCAGGTGTGCACTGGAGACAGGCTCGCCGGCTTCTCAGAGCTTACCTCCTGGAAGCTGGAACCATCTGCACATATCCCAGTGATTAGCACCTGCGGTGTTCCAGGCACTGAGCTAGGCCTGTACTGGCGTCATCTCAGTAAGTACTCAATTTCGGCCTCTGAGATAAGATCTGGTCTTATTCCTTTTTAGAGGCAAAGACACTGAGGCTCCAAGGCATTAAATCAAAGGCAGTCCTCAATTTCTCTGACTTGTACGAGCCAGCTGTCTGAGGAGGGGCCGTCTAAGTTCTTTAACTGGCCTTGGGGGCCTCACGGACAGGACCACACGGCCTCTTCCAGCCTCTGGGTCCACTCTTCCTTCCCGCTTCGCTGGACCTCTCTGAAGGCTCGCATCCCCCTGGCTCTCGAAGTTTGCACAGACTGTCCCTGTCCCCAGACTGTTTTTATTCCTGTCTCTTCTATAGAGACTCGGGTGCCGTGGTGCAAAGCTTCCAGGACATTGCAGTAGAGAGTCACCCCTGGTGGTCTTTCCTCACCTTGTGTCACCTCCCTCTCGTGACCGCTGGCACATTCTCCTGTATAATGATCACTATATCCTTAAGCAGATGGGATTCCGTGTACTCAAGAGGAAACTTCCGGAGAGCTGAGGTCAGAGCGTACTCACCTCCACATCAATTCACGCCACCCCATTCACCAAGCCTGCTGTCCAGAAGGTGCTCATTAAACATTAGTTCATGAATTAATAACGTGACTCACTGGGCCCCCAAATTATATGAACTGAATGGGCTGCCGCACGGAGAGTCTTAGAAATGCAGTGTGCAGACAAAGGTAAGGACACTTAAGATCAGAGGATAATAGGACGTGAAAGAGGCCAAGGGAATAGAATTCTTATACTCTCGCAAATTTCAGGTTTAAGAATATTATCTGTTTCAACTCCTCTGTCTCCTGCCATTTCTCACGAGATGGGATGGGGATATACAGACGGGTGAAGAGGCTCGGGCCACTTGTTATCAAAAACATTAGCTCCCGCGTATGCCAGGCGCCTTATGCATTATTTCCGATCTTCACAATAGCCTGCTTTGACCGATGAGGAAATTAAAGGTCTGAGAGACGAAGGCCAATGTCACAATGCCACTAGAGAGGGACTGGGCCAGGATTTGAATCCAGATTTGTCCAAGGCAGAAATGCATGTTCTTTGTGTTCTTTTACTGTACTGTCCTGTCAGATGTACATCTGGGACCAAAGGTAGCGCCTCTTAACTCTGAGTCGGCGCCTCTGGAAGGACTTGACTCTGAAGCTCCAAAGGTGAAGGCCCCTGGCTATTAGCTCACTTTAGCTTCGCTACCCATCACTGTGGGCCCTTCGGGGTCTAATCAATTCCTTTTAGTGGTCAAGGTTACCTCTGATATAATAAGAAAGAAAGATCTTCGTTATAGAGAAATAAATGGTAATTATAACGCAATTTGGATGTAGAATAAGAGAAAAAAGGTGACGCAGTCAGTTCATGCATTTTCATGCTGGAAGAGAAGAAAGCATAGAATCTCAAACCAAGCAGAGCTCATCATTCCTTTCTTCTTGGCCTGATCTGCTTCCCCCAGCCACTGGTTTGCTTGATCATTTACCTTAAAAAAAACTAGTATCAAAATATCTTTGCTGTCTCTTGGATCAAAGCCATGTGAGCAAAGGGTAGAGTTGGTAGTGGGTGGGACTGGTAAACAAGGAATTGTCAAGGTCACATGAATTTCTACTTTCCTACGACCGAGCCTAAGCTAGTGTCCCATGTTTCTCTGGACTATCATGCTATTTTGATTCTCTTATTGCCTGCATCGCCCTTTAAATCGTCTTCATCATTTGTTTGCTTGCTACTTTGTTGTCTGTCTCCCCCTCTAGGAGTATGTAAACCCGTACTTCCATGCTGTCATGTTCATACATGTATCCCCAACTCCTAGAACAATCCTTGGCATGTGGTAGGTAGTGAAAGAGTGAAGGGACCATTGCTGAAATAAATGGAACTAAAGTTTTCACTAGAACCCACAGTCTAGCATGTCTAGAGAGTTCCTGGTTTCTTCTGACACCTGCTGTCACACAGACCTGGTTTTGCCATGGCTGCTGCGAACTGGGCCCTAAAACATTCCTGGTTTTCCAAAGACAGAGTGGAAGAGCATCCCAGGCCACAGACTGACCGTGAAAGGAATACCAGCCTGGCATCTTGTTATTGCTGTGGCAGTGAAAGGCTTCTTGGAAAGTTCGGGGCTGTGGCGGTGAAAGGCTTCTTGGAAAGTTCGGGACTTGTCATAAAGTGATTGGATGGTACTTCTTTGAGATTGGCTAGTGAGCATTGATTTGTGGGTGATTGAAAGTGGATACCTGTCTATTGGGTGGGATCCCAGGCAGGGCCGAACACCGCTTTGTCAATAGAAATTGGCATTATAATCAATGACTTATACCGAGTGTAAATCCCTTAGCCAAATCACTAGGAATGGATCAATGGAACTGCTTTTTTGATGTCTATAGGAAAATGGTATGTATGCTTAGTCAGTGGGGAAAGTCTTCAACTTTTCTCAGTATACTTCTGATTCTTTGGCAATTTAAAAATGGGAACGGTAGACACAGACTCCCCGACCTTAACAACTTCTTCTTCAGAAATCCTCACTGGTCGCTCACCAGTCTCTGAGGATTCTTGGTCTCCCAGTGCGCATCCCCGTGTTTGACAGACAGGACAGAAAGAATGGTCTGGCGTGTATGACATACAGCAGACATTTTTTCTCCCATTTACTTGCAATCACTTAAAGACAGAGAGAAAAAGGGAAAGAGCGTGCCAAACCACTTCCCTTTCCTTGTTATTTCGTCAGGTACCTCACGTCATCAGTGGAGTTCCTGAAGAGAAGCTGAGCTGTTATGGCTGCTTCTTAGAACCTACAATCAGAGTGAATGCTTTGTTGATGAGTTTGCTGTTCAACTCACCCAGATGATTCCTTGGACTAATTAGGACCAGATGAGCCTGGGGAAAGGAAGAGGTTGGCTGGGATATAACAGAAGCCACACGTTCATTATGAAGTCAGAATTGTGAAGTTTCATGGTGATGCCCTGGCGTGGAGAAGAGTCAGGAGCCCGTAGATTACTGGCCCAGTTCGTTCCACTTGTCAGCAGGGCAGAGAACGTAGGTTTTATTCTGCCTATTGCTATCCCCAGTTGCTTAGTAACCATGGCCACAGCCTCCATTTCTTATCCAGGTCCTACAGGTTCATCCACCAAGAGACAGGGTGTCCGGATCCTATCCCTACCACTTACCAGCTGCATGGCTTAGAGAATGATGGTGACGATGGGGATGAATATGACAACAGCAGTACGAACAGCTAACATACACCGGCACTGACTCCATGCATGGCACTGCCTGAGTGTCTTCCATGTATTTACCTAAAGCTTCATGACATCCTCTCAGTTAGTTATTATTAGTGTCTCCATTCTTTGTATAAGTAAGCTGCCGAGTGTAAAAGTCAATTACTTAGTCTAACGTCACACAGCCAGTAAGAGATGGGACCGAGATCCGAACCAGGGATCCCAGCTCTAGAACTCAACCTCATCACCAGCAAACCAATCCTCCTCCTGGGCCCCACTCCTCCTTTCTTCAGGGCTCTTGCCCTGCAGCCTGGGAGAGTGCAAATGTGGGCACTTTCTCCGGGAACCATGGCAATTGGAATCATTCTGGCCATGCCTTCGGTAGTCAGAGTATCAGACTCAGAACACAGTGTCCTTGCCCCAACTCCTGTCCTAAGACTGGGAACAAAATTTGAAAGCGTGCCTTCTGGAGGGTGGGCCAGTGGTATCATTCTGATGTATTAAGAAGATATTATCACCATAACTTTTCAGCCAACTGGCCCTTGGCTGAAATGATCATCTGCCCGTTCAAAGAGGTCACATGGGGTGGTGACAGCCAGTCTGGTGTGAACAGATCCAAGACTGCATTCACATGAATTTTGTCTTCTTGACTCCTGGATATATTTTTCTCTGTTGCCTTACATGTTCCCAGTGATTATTCTGCGATTCTGATTTTTGTGCCATTTGATATTCCTCCCTAAAGGATTATGTCCTCTGGCACTGTGTCCCAAACACTCAGCATGGTCTTTAGAAAACAGTGGGATCATCTTTCTCCTAGGGTTGAATTTTCCTTTTTTAGCGTCACTATTTTTAAACCTGGCAGTTTGTTAGACTCACATTCTACATTTTAAAGTTTTGATCAGGTATCTTTCTGTTTTTTTTTTCATCTTCTTGTTAGATATCCTTTATTATAACTTTGCACATGGCTTGAACCAGATTCTAAGACATGGCGATTGGCTGCAGAATGTATTAGTCAGGATGAGCTACGTTATGTGAATGTGACAAACACGCCCTAAATCTGACTCATGTATTAAACCAAAGGCTTCCTTCAAGTTGCCATTACCTGGGCTGGCTCTATCTCTTCTCACCAGGGAATCTGGGATGAGGAAATAACCACTATCTGAATTTCTTGGTTTTATGGAAAAGAGTTCTGAAAAATCTGGCACCAGCAATTGAAAAGGAAACATGTAACTTTCATTAAAATTATAGGTCAAAGTGTATCACTCAGCCCCATGCAAGGTCAGGGAGGGCGATCCTGAAAGTGCTGCTGGGTATTCCTGGAGGCAGCTCTCCAGGCGTACACTCGGTCCTCAAGAAAGTCAGTCTGGTCTAAACCACAAGAAAGGAGTGCACTGACTAGAATACAGGAGGAAAAGGGGTGAGTACTCTGAATGTTAAAAATCATGATGGAGAATGGGATAAAGAAATGTCACCTTTTTTGTACATCTTTACGTATGGGCTTCTACCCACCTCTATCAGTCTCATAAGACAGATGTCATTAGCTCCACTTGTCACATAGTGGAGGACATGAGGGAGCTTAGGATTTGGGCAAGGCCAGTGGAGGCAGAGTCCCTGTGCGCTCTCTCTTTGGGCAGAGGGGCTGGTCCTTACCTTATCCCAGGGAGCCCAAGGGCAGTGTGTGGCAGGAAATAGATGCTCAGTAGATGATGATTAAGGAAGGAAACATGTGAATTGCTTCTTGACTCAAGAACCAGGTTGGATGCACCATGCGTATTTAGTTATGGTCAGTAAGTGCTAGCAGGTGAACAAGAATCCCCCCACCAACCGTGGCCAAAGCTCATCAGGGTGGTTCTCTCTCTCTCCCTCGCCCTTTCTCTCTCTCCCTCCCCTTTTCTCTCCTCCTCCTCAGGGATATCTTCTCATTCACACTTGGGAAGGAAGGCTTATCTTTTCGTGCACACCCAAAATTATGCAGTCTAAAGACCTTTTACATTTTTTTCTTTTTCTTATCCTTCTTTCTTCTTCAAAATATTTTTTATTTTTTATTCTTTGGAATTTTGGAAGAGTGATATATAAGCTACTTTGTACATGGATTTGAAAGGCAAAACCAAAGGAGAAATTTTTGTTGCCAGTCTGAGACATTTTCCTTCTTAAACAGAAGTACCTGTGCATGTTACCACTTAGCATGACACCCTGAATGCTGCAATGAATGTATGAAGATGAAAGGTAATTATTGTCAACATAATCAAAGTAAGTAAAAAATGCACCTAATCTATTGGCAAGACTACTCCTTTTTTTGGGGGGGGAGATGCACAGACTTAATTATTCAGGGAAGCGGTAACTTGAAGTGGAGGCCCTGCTGGTATCCAACGATCCTTCCAGAAATATTTTTGAGAAGCTGGTCATAATAACACTTTTAATTATACTAGTTTCTCTTCCCCAAGGACTTATTGCTCCCAGCGCTACTACCAAACATTCATGACTCTCTTCACGGACTCTTGCCTGACAGTGTGAAGCTGGGTGAAACAGGGAATTGTGTCACCATTATCCAGACAAGGTCACTAGGCTTAGAGATGGGAAGGGCCTCGTCTACAGTCAGGTGGCTGGTCATTCAGTCCTGTCTTGCTTCCCAGGTCAGCCTGTGAACCATTTCCCCTCAGTGTCCCCATTCCTTGTGTGTGCCACACGGTCATGCCCTGGAAACAGACCAAGTCCCTACTTGTACATAAGGGGAAACTGAGGCCCAGAGAGGGCTAACTCACCCTGGTTATGTTTTTGAGTTCCTTGGACTCAGGCTCTGGATTCAGACAGACTGAATAAAAACTCCCCTCTGCCGTGGCGGAGCCGTGGCAGAGCCGTGGCAGAGCCACGTCATCTGAGGCATGTAGGAGGCTCAGCATCTGAGGAATGGGGATAATAGTGTGTGTGTGTGTGTGTGTGTGTGTGTGTACGTCAGGCCTGGGGAGGGTGACATGAGTTAATATGTGGAGAGCTGGCCTCATCAGAGACGTTTAAGTGTTTATTTGTAGTTATTATCAATCTACTTCACTTTTTATGATGATGATTTCTTGGTACTTAGCAAGTTGCTTTACAGGGATTTTTGTTTGGAGCTAACTGGAGTTGAGAGGCGAGAGACTGGCCTTGGCCAGCATGGGAGGTTGAAGAGGCTGAGCCGATGCAGTGTGCACCCTGCAACCTTGGTGTCTAGGTCAAGAGAGCTCTACATTCAAGGGGGACTTAGTCCCCCGACCACTGTGTGGTTGGTGAGTTTGTTCTTAGCACATACGACCATCAGTAGGAAGCCTGTCCAATTGGCCTTGCCAAGGTGATTAAACGTTATTCTACTGGAGACTCTGCCCCAGTCATACTGGAGAAAAAGCACAGCCTGCAACTCAACACAGGGAAAAACCATCGCTGACTGCCCCTTTTCCTGGTCGCTGAGGTTGCCCACAAGCGACTCCCAAGCCCTAGGACCCGCAGAAGAGCACAGTGGAGAGGCAAGCATGTAGACCTGGGCAGCTCCCAGCCAGCTTCACCGTGAGTCAGCCGGGAACTGGGGCAAGTCCCACCCCTCTCCTGGCATCTGAGCCCGATGAGTCACGGAGAGGAAGGGAAACCTGGAGCCTTGCTTGTGCCGTTTGGTGTGCTGATGTCACTTGACTTCTGTGAGGCTGAATCTCCTCACCTGGAAAACAACCATTTCTAGCCCAAAGGAGGATATTGACAAGGTCAAGTGCCAGAGAGCTCTGGAACAAGGCCTCAGATGGTGCTGGATGATTGGTAACGATGGTGATGTTGCCACGATTTCTTATGTTTATTGACGTGACCGTGAGCTCCTTGAGGACAGGGGCTCTGTTCTGTTTTCTGTCTGCTGTGACATCCATCTGCATGTCTCATAAACAATGGGAACAGCTACAACACCAGCATTTACTGACTACCTACCTTGTGCCAGAGGCTTTTCTAAGAGCTTTCCATACATTAACTCATTGAATCCTTACAATGACCTGATGATGTGGCTGCTGCTATCCTTCCACGAGGAAACTGGGCACAGAGAAGTTAAGTAAATTGCCCCAGGTGGCACAGCTGTGCCGAGCTCCTAGCGGTAGGGTTGAATGGGTGAATGAGTGGCTTGCCCTGATACCTCTCTGTGACCTTGACTGAGGTCTCATGCATGCTCCTATCACCATGTCTGGGTGCTGTGTGGCATGGCTGGCTGGATTTGGTCGTAGTAATAGGGATAGTGATGCGGTGGGCGACGGGTGCTGCAGAGTGGCTTGCCTGTCACACATGCGCAGCCAGAGCGACAATGACGGGAGATTAATAGGACATAATGGGATGGTGAGTAGAGCATTTATGCGGCATTCCTCATGAGCAAGCCTCACATCTAGTGAGGTGCAATTAGCTGTCCAAGCCAAGATGCATAGGCAGGAAATGAAATAGGCTCGCGGTGGTTTTATTTTTATACCTGGGTCTGCCCTTGGTTCATCGGCCTAGTTAGCACTTTGGAACCTCCAGCTGACTGTGCACTGCCTGCTAGCTCTAATACACTTCTACTCCGGCTTGCTACACAGCCCTAATGTCGAACACGCGAGGCAGACAGCTGCCCGGGGGCATTCTCCGCAGAAACTCTCGCGTCACAACCGCACTCAGCTTTCCACCATCACGCCATGCCCCTTCCTCCATCAGCGAGCGTTGCAGCGGGCTGCAGATGCCAGGCGGTGTCCTGGAAATGTCCTAATAGACACAGTGGGGGAAAGCGGGACAGCTCCTTGTGGCACGCCGGAAACCTTTCCACCGGACCTTCTCCTCCAGGTGAGCAGATTAAGCCTCCTTAACTGTTCTTAGAGGATCTGTTTGCATCTCATACTATAGGAACCTGAGACGATTGCCTTGAAGGGAATCGCTGTTTTCCGCATAGCTGCCCCAAACTCCAAGACATTTGCATGAGGACGAGCTTTGATTTCTCTCCTTCTAGAAGATGGACCATATCTGTTTCTTTGACTACAATAATTATTTTATTGCCTTGGTGTCTATCTGGGCACACGTTCCATTTTCCAATGTAAATAATCATCTCCCCCTTCAATAAATTAGATGGAGCCCGTCTGGCTCCGGGAATGAACATTTCAATACCTTCAGACACACAATGACATCGTATCAATATTTAAAATCATTTTATGCATGTATTCCAGGTTGTCCAACTTCATTAAGGCCATTCATCAAGCCTCTAGCTGGAGTGCATTCCCACTGGACTTGTAGGCCTGGGGGCCTACCAAACAGAAATTTAAACTAACTTGCCTTTTTAATTCACATTATTCTCAAATATTCTCTTTTTCAACTGCCTGCCATGACTAAGGCATTTAGACTGGGCCATGATTCGGTGCATGTCAACGCTTAACTGACACAATCCCCATTAGTGTGTCAGAGTACGTGTGCCCCGGTAAAATACGGTGTCCATTGCTCCCTGTTCATTGATGCATTACCCCGCGGTTCTTTCCTGTGCTTGGCAATCATTGGAGTTTATTGCTCGATGTTTCCGTTAAATATTTACAAACATTTTAAACTATGTATAAATGAAGTCTTCAATGTTTTTCGAGTCTCATCCTCTCCCTCGACTCCAAAATAATAAATCTCTTGATCTATTTTTTATCTTCCTGAAGAGGCACCCGTATGCATGTTGGATGCTGGGAAGGAGACTATTCTTGCAAATAGGATCAGCCCCTCTCCCGGCCATCTCTGCAGATCTGGCCAGATTTGTCTCCCAAAATGAGCATTACCTCGCCGATGCTGAAACCCACCCCGCCAAGCCGACAAACAATGAAGTCCCTGCTGAGGGAACTGCAGGAAAGCCTTCTCAAACAGTGACCCGAGAAGGTTGGAGGGAACTTCCTCCATGACGCCGCCTCACCAGGCAAAGCCAGTGACGTGTGCACGCTCATGTTTCAGGGGCAGCCAGGCGTCCAGGAGTGAGGTGGCCGTGGAGGACAAGAGGGGACCTTATATTAGTTTCCTAGGGCTGCTGGAACAAAACATCAGTGAATGTGGGGCTTAACCTAGATACTGCTTACAGTTCTAGAGGCTGGAAGTCCAAGGTCACACTGCCGTCAGGTTTGGTTTCCCAAGGCTGGCCTCTTTGGCTTGCAGACAGCTGTCTTCTCACAGTGCCCCACCACGGTCTTTCCTCTGTGTACCACTCTGCTGCCCATCCACGTGTCTGAATGTTGTCTCCTTCTAAGGACACCGTCAGAGGTCATGAAGGCCTGCTCTAAAAAGCCTCAAGTTAAATGAATCGCCTCTTCAAAGGTAGTCTCCAAACCAGTCACATCATTGGCTGGTGAAGCCTGCAGTGTCGGGCAGAATCTGCCCTCCTTCAGCTCATCAAGCCCCGCCCCTGCTCCCTCTCTCTGAGTGAGCATCGAAACAGCGCATGTGTTCTTTGAGGTTCTGGGACGTGCTGTGGCCAGCTGGGCTTCTCAGACTTCCTGTTTCCTCTGGGGCCAAGTGAGGATGAAGGCCATGTACACTACTTGGAGTTGCTTGGGGGATTCAGTGGCCTCATGGATGAGAAGCAGGCTGGCTGATGGTAGGCATTCAGAGCATGTCAGCCAGCCTGCACTGAGTGGCATCGGGGAGGGTAGCACCAAAACTTGGGGTTAAAAATGCACCACCCTTGGGAGATGGAGAGGAAAAGTGAAGGCATCCCAGGCACACGCACAAACCGAGTAGGGCCCTCTCTCTGGATGTTGGGTGGGTGCATTTTCAAGTCCATTGTGTGTTCAATGTAGTAACAGAGCATTTTGGAGTTATTTCCAAAATGAAGTGCTTGTATTAAAAAAAAAGTTGAAGAGCTCACATATTAAATTGTTCTGTACTGTGCGTACCCAAACCCTCAATCCTTTCCAAACTCAGCACTTCACAGTTGTAAGAGCACTTCACTTTGGAACTGAATGGGGTGTTCTGGGCACGGGCACTACGGGCCAATTCAGACTCCCTCGATCGTGCCGATCTCGTGAAGAGTGCTCCAGTTACGTGCCGAGTGGCCCCGGTCTGCATCTGCCTGCTCGCACAAGCCCCTTTGGAGCTGGAGTCTGTGCCCATGTGCGTCACTCCGGGCTGGACCCGCTCCAGGCCCTCTCCGCACAGCATTCTGGCTCCGGTTTTGAACAGAGGTCTGGGGCCCACGGAGAAGGGCTTGACGAGGTAAGGGGATGTCAAGTTTATTTCCACAAGGCCCACCATGATGCAATTCCCGCAGAGCTGAATTGTCACCTGTTGGAAAGATGGAGATCAATAGTCATGAACTTGCTACCTTGTGCCAGGTGCGAGTGTGTAGGTTTGTGTGGCCTACTTAGGCACAACGGCATGGGATAATGGTCACACAATGTGAAGACTGAAGCTCAGAGGAGTTAAGAAATGTGTTCACAGACAGGAAGGAGTGGCTCTGGGCCTGAAAACCCCGTCTCCGTAGGTCCGCGCCCTCTTTATGGTTGTCAGGCTAGGTGGGGAAGTGCAGTTTGGGGCATTGGAAACAGAGCCCAGCCTTCAGCCAACTCTTCTCACTGAAAGTCCAGAGTTGCTTCTACTCACAGGAAATTGGTGCCATTCGCTGATTAAAAGAATACCCTTTGGATTGCTCCAGTGTCAGTTTCAATGTCACTTTCATTCATAGAGAATGATAGCTTATAAATATAAACCATTAGTTCCTGAAGCAAGTTCTGCCAAGAAACAGAACTGCAACTAGGCATGTAGGAGCCGAGGCACTGGGCCAGCACGTGGCCATTCCAGGTGCTGTGGTGAGACGGCTCCCGGCTCACATCCCTTCTCCTGGTCCCAGCTTCCCCAGCCCCATATTCTACATCAGACACTGGGCCTCCTCTCTTAAAATGCCTTATTTCCCTTTTTTTTCTTCCTTTCTGAATTCCGAGCATCATGCAGTGTAAAGTACATGTTCATGTCAGGGGCTCTGTCTCACGTCTTTGGGCGTGGTTGGTGATGAAGCAGTGGCTTTTGGTGGAACGAACACAGTGGCTGAGCTTACTCAGGTGATGCCCCAAAGGGACCCTCACCCAATCCGTGCTTCCGTTCTTCCTCCCTTGACGTGGCAGCCACTCCTGGGCCAGCCACGAGTGGACACAGATAAAGACTTGAATGCAGTGACAAGAGCCTAAACTGAAGAGTAAATAAAAGTGAGTCGAAACAGGGCAAGGCCAGCGTGGGTCTCAGCCACACGAGTGTTGGGTGCAGCAGCTCGTGCTCCTGTCTGTATATGACTCGCTTTGCTGTGCACGAGCTACCACGGGAAATCCCATTCCTTCGTCTCACTCCTGCTGGTCAGGTGATCCGGTGAGCGCCAGGTGTCGGCCCCTCGGGGGAACTCAGCACCAGCAGGGCACAGAGTGAAGGAGGACAGGGACGGGCCTGTAGAAATAGTGTAAACATTAGGAGAAACCCCCGGGAGACTGAAGGCGGCCATGACTCTGTGTGGGTCACAGGTGCCTGTGTGCCATTTTTATAGGGGTAGATAAACCAGGGAAAGTTGGCGTAGTTCTACCGTTGTCTTCTTCACATTACCTTTGGCATATCTCTGTTAACCTGTGACTTCTTTGAGGCAAAAACAAAATAGCAAAGTCAACCCAGAGATGTTGGGGGTCAGTGGGGAGATATCACCCCAAGGACAAGTTTGGGATGCAGGTATCAACAGTGAAGGTCACGAGTACGGCTGTTGATTGTTTCCGTCTCTACTCCCTCCACATGTTGAGGATGTGGAGGGAGGAGAAACCCTCTTTGAGAACAGCCAAGCTTGCAAACATGGACAGAAAGCTCTTCTCGAGCTTTGAGGTTATCATGTTAATGGGGTGGCCAAGCCCAGACTTTGTTATCAAAAGTGTTTATGCTGACCACAGCCTCACCCCGACACTTGTAAGGTGAGTGGGTGTGAGGGCAGAGGTGCCTGAACAAGAT
Source organism: Tonatia bakeri (assembly GCA_004024845.1). Taxonomy (NCBI): domain Eukaryota; kingdom Metazoa; phylum Chordata; class Mammalia; order Chiroptera; family Phyllostomidae; genus Tonatia; species Tonatia bakeri. The sequence goes on from PVIA01001644.1 coordinate 42,436, forward strand.
AAGCTAAACTCCAACCCCAGCACACACAGGTATTGGGACCACGATGTAGAAAGAAGCAGGTACAAGGCTTAATGAAATGGAGATAGTAGGCATACAACACATACTACTGGATATAAATAATTTAAGAGGTAGAGTAAAAATCACAGTGAATATAGTTTAAAAATAAATTAGTGAACCAGGTCATTGAAGACTTCTCTGAGGAAGAAGCAAGGAGGAATAAACAGTTAAAAAGTATAAATGTTAAAATAAATGGAGGCCAGGGGTGCACACGGCAATAGGTAGTCATGGAGAGAAAAAACAGAGGAGAGAAAATGCTTGAGAAAACAGTAATGACAAAAGAAAGACAAAGATTCATGTTAAAGGCTCTCATGGAATGTCAAACAGCATAGATGGCAAGCGTCATACTTAAACCACATAATTATATTTAAAAATGCCAAATAAAAAGTTTAGAAAAGTCATGCATCCAGACAGAAAGAGATCATGTGCAGAAATCACCTTCAGATGAAAACCTGATTTCTCATTAGCAACACTAAATTGAGAAGGAAATAGAAAATTATTTTTGAAATGTTGACTAAAAATAGCTTTAAAAAAATCTTTAAATTTTATACCCAGCTGAACTATCTTTTTAATATCAGGGCAGTATAATGATATTTATAGTGATATTCTTAATCAAAAGAGGCCTCAGGATATTTACTGCCCAAACATGTCCTCTTTGAAAACATTTTGGGAAGAAGGATGCCCATAGGAGAATACTTTAGGAAAAATGGATACTTTGGGTGAGTATGTAACTGCACATTTTATCTTTGTGTGTGTGTATACATGTGTGTGTATTTAAAGCAATGCCCAAAAAAGAGCCAGGTAAACACATGCTCCCCACGTAATAAACAGTTAACATTTGACACAGCGTAACACTGACATGTTTATGGAGACGGGAAGAGAGAAGGGGTTTAGGAAAAATAGCTAGGTAATGGAAGGTAAAAACCACCCAAATACTTTTATTCTGAGGAAAAATACTTAGCCCTGGCTGGTGTGGCTCGGTGGATTGAGCGCGAGCTTGCAAACCAAAGGGTCACCGGTTCAATTCCCAGTCAGGGCCCATGCCTGCACTGTGAGCCAGGTCCCCAGTAGAAAGTGTATGAGAAGCAACCACACACTGATGTTTTTCTCCCTCTTTCTTCTTCCCTTCCCCTCTCTAAAAATAAATAACACCTTGGAAAAAAAAAAAAGAAAAGTACTGTTCTTCATTCTGATTTGCCCACCATGCCAAAAGCCCAATCTCTAATCCTGGCATCTAATTTACGGCTGTGTGTCCTTTGTGAAAGTTTGCCAGACTCTCTGATCCTTCATTCTCATGTCTGAATGCTGGGTGGTAAAACCTCCCAAACTCACAGTAACGGGTTGAGAGGCGCACCTGCAGCGCACAGGTGCTCTGGGCGCCGCCCGGGCCTGGGCTCTTCGTGCCCACAGGTAGGAAGCAGCCCATTGCGCACGTGGTTTGTGCACCCCCCACACTTCCTCCCAGACCTTGGCGCAAGCAAGAGAGAGTAAGGCTCAGTCGTCTTTGGGGGCTAAGGAAGTGGAAGGGATGGCTAGAGGCAAGTCAGATCTAGCAATCAGGTTTCTTCTGCCTATCTCTATTTTATGAATACAGTCTTGGAGGCTTTGCAAACTGTTGCTTTTTCAACCTGATACATGTACGTATAATAGGGCTCAAGAGATGGGGGACCCTGCCGAGCCATCAATTACCCGGCATGTTGTTCGCTGGGAGTGAGGTCTGGGCGCCAGCACATGTTCATTAGGGGATCTTAATTGGAAACAAATATCACCATGGTGACAAAAAACATGAGTTAACAAGAGTAAAGCTTGCTGGTCACCTTTCATTTGGATTTTGTTTTATTTCATTTTATTTTCCACTCTCCCAAAGGCCAGGCATAGGAGTTTCCCGATAAAAAATGACGGCCTGAGAAATGGCCTTCTGGAAGCCCCTCATGGCCATCACGTTTGCATGAGCAGATGCGTCTGGAGGGACCCATTGTCTCCTCTGTCCCCCGCCCCCCGAGAGCGCGTCGGGGTGCCTGCATGGGAGTGACTTGGATCCCCCAAACAGCCGCCTGGGGCGCCCCGGAAGATGGTCTTCAGGGAACAATGTCTTCCTTTACCCCTCGTTCCTTTACTGCACTTGTTCAAGTGACGCGTCACGAAGTTCCCATCGGCTAGTCTAGGTGTGAGACGAGGGGCCCTAGGAGAAGTCTTCGTTGTTACAGAAAGAGCAGAGCAGCCTGCCACCGCCTCGTGTCGTTTGGTGTGGGGTGACACAAGGTTCGCGGTGCGATAAAGGACTTCTGCTGGATTGGACGTGAAGAGGGGTAGTGAACCTCCTTTCTCCTGGCCCTTTTTTCTTTATTCTTTGATTAAAGTCTTTTCTCTTACTTACATCCCCCATTAAGATGTCTCAGTGTCATTTAGGGTGTTAATTGAGAGGAGGTTTAAGCTCATCAAAGCAATTATAAGTGATAGTTAAAAATTTCTATATATGGCCTATGCTGGAATCGGCCCGGTGGGGTGCCATTTTTTCTTTTATCCAACTGACATTGGTAATAATAGATGAAATTATTACTAAATCGCAGCTGCACGGATGATATCATGATTTTTTTTGTGTGTAATCTTTGATGAAAAATTAATTTTTGAGAGGGATAATTTAAAATGATTTAAATAGTATTATACTGAAGTCCTTGCCGGTAATTAACACCAATCTTGTCAGAAGTGAAACCACTTCTGCAGCTGTTTCTAAAGATACCTACAGTATTTGTAACTTTTCTGTGAGTCAAATTATAGTGTTTGGACTTTATTTTTACTGCACGAGGACCATGAGAGGAAAAAAAAAGCGACTGATGGGAATCTTTGTTCTCCGAGGCCTGAACCCTGTTTTGTGCTGGAAGCCGCTCCCTGACGCAGCTTTAATTATCTCTAGACTGTGGGGCAGGCTGAGGGTGGCTCTTTTAAAAAAAAAAAAAAAATTTAAACCCGTAGAAGTGCTTGTACTCGATATTGCATGCGTGTGCCTCTCAGTCCTTAAACACTGGTTAGGTAAGAACGAATAGGTGGATACACGCAGAATTTAACTGACGGAGCAGATGGCTGGTCCTCAGCGTTGGTTCATCTTCATCAGAGACGACTTCTTTTCGAAATCCGCCCCTTTCATCGTGGTGGCAAAAGCAATCTAATGAGAGATAGCTGAAAATAGATTTTTCTTTGCTGCTTTCTTCATGCTTTCAATGACAGAAGTGAGGAGGTGAGCGGGGAGTGTGTGTGTATGTGTCCTAGATGGAAGGACCTGCAGGAGAGGTTAAAAAAAGAAACATAGTGAAATTTAAATAGAAAAAAAAATAAATGAGGATATGGGCGAGTGTCTCGAGTTTTGCGTTCTTTTTCAACGTGCGTGCTGATTTTTTGACAAGATGGATGGCACCGGAGTTCGTGGCAATTGCAGTGCCTGCCACTTTGTAATTTTTCCCCTTCAACTTCGGTGCGGAGAAGGCAGGGGCGCGGGGAGAGAGTGGGGGAAAAGGAATGAGTAAGGGGAAAATGAAGGGAGCCAGGGAAGGGAGGGGTGAGAGGTAGAAATTGACACAAGGGTTTGGAAAGTTGTTACACGAGGTGTCTGTTCATTAAAATCTGAGCTGCAGCCGCAGCTTCTGCTGTGGGTGCAATTTTATTCCGCCAGCATGCAAATGTCACTCTTACATGCTTCCATTAGGAAAAGAAAGACAGAGAAGTAAAAAGGAAAGGTCCTTTTGCAGGCAGAAGAGCTGGCGGAGGGGCGGTGGGCTCTCCTGGGAAGCTCGCGGCCTGGAGATGCCATCAGGTGAGACCCTGTCCTGTAACGGGGATGACTCTGCTCATCTGCCTCAGTGCCTCGCATCACCGCCCTGTTGCCCCTCACTGGCCCAAAGAAGGGGGCCTTTGAGAGAGAAGAGACCCGTGGGAGGGAAGAGCCTTGGCCATGCAGGACTCTGGAACTGCAGCAGGCAAGGCCATGTTGCCACTTTGCAGCTGCGAACGTTGACAATTTATGTCTTATTTTCGGTTGGCTCCTGAGTGCTGCCGTGTGGCAAGTGCATTGCAGGCATGCGCTAACTGAATCCTGAAGATGAAGGTGGTGGCCATCCCCCTTATGTACTCGAGGACAGGGAGGTATGGAGAGGTCAGCAGACGGCCCAAAGCCACATGGCTTCCTGGCAACAGGGCTGGGGATCAAACGTGGCCCTTTGTGACAGTAGATCCTGCGCTTGTTCACTGCCCGCCCTGCCTAGGACAATCCTCACAAGGTGGACATAGGGTTGGGGTCCCTCACTGTTTCTTCCCTGCTTGTGTGGCCCCTGTGGAGGGCGCTGGATGACAGATGGGAGGGAGACAGCTTGGGTTCTCCCAGCTGCACTGCCCACCTGCCAAATGATCTTGTCTGCACGGGCGGGTCAGAGGGCAGCCTGAGGTCTACGGTGTCCACTGCGGAGTCCCCCATGCCTGGCCCTGGGCTGGGACCTTACATCGTGCCCAGGAAAGGTTGGCTGGGGAGGCGGTGAGTTCACTTTCCCCTGAGACTCTGTGGGTGTCTAGCACCTCTGGGCTTTGATTGCTGATTCTAGAACTCACGGGGGAGTGGCCTCAGCTTAATGCAGCTGGGGCTGCTTCCCTCAGGAGCCCCTTCCCTGGGAACGCTGGCCCACATTTGGGTCTGTGCAGATCTCTAACCGCAGACTGAGTTCCCTGGGGCCAGATGCGGCATTCATTGCATTCACTGATTCATCCAGCAAGCGTCTCCTAAGGACCCACAGGTACGAGGCGCTGTGTTTGGCATCAAGGATGCAAAGCTGGTGAGACAGTCCCCACTCTCAAACCACTCATGGGCTGCTGGGAAACAGTAGTGACAGACAATCGCAAATGCATTCATGACCAAATAAACAAGTGACTACCTTAACAAGTTCGATCTATCTCAGGGAAGACATTGGCCACTTTTCTTTGTGACGAGACAGATAGGAAACATTTTAAGCTTTGCAGACCACCAGACAGTGGCAACTACCCCACCTGGCCATTGTAGCTTCAGAGCAGTCTTGGGAAAACAGGTAAGCAAAGGGGAGTGACAATGTTTCAATAAAACTTTATTTAATAGAAACAGGCAGTGGGCAGGGCCCACAGACCATACTTTGCTGACCCCTGCCCCCAGGCCTAGACCTGACCCTGTTCATTCTGCCGACAAAATCCATGGAGATGAGTGTCATTTCAGGTCTGGGTGTGTGAGCTGCGTAAACAGGCAGGGCGGGGTCTTGAACATCTGTGTGTTACTCAGAGCAGGCAGGCCTACCTGTCCACTCGAGTTTGGAAGGGACATGACAGTGTGGGTTGAGGCAGAGGAGTTTCACCTGGTGCCTTGTTTTCCCCTGAGCTCCCACAGTCCTGAGAGGACTTGCAGGGAGGCTCATCCGTTCAGCGAGGCTGGAGGGCAAGGCCCCCGTGGGTAGAGAGTGGTGCACGGAGCCAGGCCAGCCAGCAAGCCCCGATCCTGCCCATCACTCGGTGTCCCTGTGAGCACACGCCGTGAGCTGCCAGGAGGACCTGCCCACGCAGCACGCCCTGTCTGCTCCCAGCGTGGGAGCTGGGGCCATGCCAGCCAGGAGAAGTTTGCTCAGGGCTCTAGAAACAGGGCCCAGCTCTCCTCTCTGACAATCACCATCACCAGCCCAGCTGGTCCTTCTTCCTGGTGCCTGTCCATGCTTTTAGGAGTCTAGGTTGGGCAAAGAGACATTGCTGGCCACAATGTGGGACCTGGATGGAGCTGGAAAAGAACAATTTAGGTGGTGAACCCGGGTGTCCCAGAGGCAGAGCCCAATGTCTGAACTGCCTAGTAGTTGTCTCCCATTCACAGGTGAGTCTCAGAGGGTCAGAAAGGTAAGAAGTGTCCTGCCCACCCCAGTCTTGTGACTGAAAGCTAACATACACTGAGGTTTAGGGCCCATTAATATCCCTTCCAGGTGTGAATGACCGAACCACCCTTTAACACTCTGTTCACAGGCTACCTCCTTCTTGAAGCCCTCACTGATTGCGCCTGTGTGCACAGGCCTCCTCGCACCTGAGTGACCAATGGACTTTACCTGTACCTCTCAGGTGTGCACATCACCATCCATCCTGCATTCCTGGTACTTGGGAAGAAGTCATTTCCCAAATAGGCTGAATGCCACGGAACAGGGCGCCTGTCAGTCCCTCCCCGCACCCACCGCTGCACAGCTTTGGCATGAAATGAGCACACAGTGCATGTGTGTAGAAAGAGTGACCGGAAGAGACGGGGTTAAACATAAAGAACACGTAGATGGTGGCCTCCGAGTCACCTCATGTCCCCCCCGCCCCCCACAAGGAACTTATTTCACTTGGAAGAATCAAGAAAGAATATTCACAGTAGGATTTATTAGAGGGGTCGGTGGCCTTGAATGACCAACCCGCGTTCACACCCCAGCTCTGCCCCTTACGAGCTGCGCCTGCGTGAGCCTTGTGGGCTCGTAACCTCCTGATCCTCTTCCCCGTCTGTCCTGAGGGAGCATTCCCACTTCAGAGAATTCCTGACAAACCACTGCCACTTCCTGCCATGGTGGGTTTGGCCCCGTGGCTCGTGGGCTTCAGATTGTGAGCCCCAGCAGAGCAGGAAATGTGTCCGGCTGCTCCATCCCTAACCCCGGAACCGAGCAGCATTACAGTGTGAAATCAGGCTGGAGAAACCCTCATCCTGAATCGGGAATCAATGAGCCACTTGTTTGTATGTCCTGACAGCACTCGCAGGTGGGGCTGGGTGAGGCTCCCCTAGCGAGCATCCCACTCAGTGGCCTGTTGCCACTGCCTGGCCTTGCCCCCCAGGGTCCCTGAGACAGCCCTGGGAGAGGGGTGGGCTGAGGCTGCAGGACTCTCCCCCTCCCCCAGGGCCTCCCAGACTGTGGGAACAGGACTGAGGGCCTGGCGGAAGGTGGCCTGGGTTGATGGTTGTCCCTGGCTGGCACCCAAGAGTGAGGCCTCTGCCAGCTCTCAGGTCAGACTTGCCCACACAGGCTGGTGCATCCCCAGCTTGGCTGGGCCCATCCTCCCGGGGCCTCCCACTGGGCGCCCTGTCTGCTTCTGACTTCACTGGTCTTCCAAGGGGCCACCTTGTGGGCCTCTTCTGCACTACCACCCGCCTGTCCCCATGTGCATGGTATGGCGGGGAGGGGCCGACCCAGGGCTCCCTGGGACTGGGGGGGGGCCCACATGGGACCAGAACCGGAGAGGGTGGATTCATCATCCAGCCATCACCCCAGCACGGACATGTGACTCAGGCGGAGCAGACAGCATTGCCGATGGCAAGCGGGCGGCGTTTGTCACCACAGGTCCTGTTCTCCCTACTGTCCCAGCAAGGTGTGTGTGCTCCTTGTCCTCCAGTCTCTTTATTTCCTCTCTGTCTGGAGCGGTACAAGGCAGGGAGCAGTGACGACTGGCAGGATGATTCTGCTATTGTGTTTTGGGTTTGGTTTTAAGATCATACACATCTGTGGGCCCACCTCACCCCAACCAAGGACTGAGTCTAATTAGTTACATAATTTTTCAAATATTACTTGCACTTACAAAGAGCCAGCCTACTGAGACACCTCCGTGTGGCTTTACGAATAGGGAGCCTCAGCCTGGGTTCCACTGACCTTTAGGGCTGCGTCATTGTTTATTGTGGGGGGTTGTCCTCTGCTGTATTATAAGATGCAGCAACATCCCTGGTCCCTACCCAGTAGATGTCATGGCATCACCTTCCCAGTTGCGACAACTAAAGTGGTCTTCAGACCTTCCTCTCTGTCCCATGGTGAGGAGCCCTGCTCCAGAGGCATTTCCTGAGCTGCTTGGGAAGGCTGCCCTCTCTCCGTGGCCTACATTGCTTTGTGCAGCCTGCCAGGTCTCAGCCCCGCCTGTGGGGCGGGGCAGGCTCCTCCGTGGGATCAGGTGACCCGTCCCTAACAAACACTGGGACAGAAGTAAGAGATAGGCCACCCTCCCCTAGAACACCCTCCCCGCCAGCCATAGTTTCTGCACACTCCAGACTCTGAGTTTTCCTTCTTGCTGTCTGCCTTGTGTGGATTCTCGTCGGGTGTGGGGCAGCAGTTTTTGGGTTGAGAGTCAGCGTACCATGTTCATCAAGGTCATGGGCCACACACTGACCCTCACTGAGTGTAAGTCCCCATCGGCACTTCAGACATGGGAGACCCTGAGAATGTTGTGGCAGCTCTCTAAGCCTCAGTTTACCCACATGCAAAGCAGAAGCTAAGAAGAGCAGATTCCCACTTCATCCCTCTTGTCCAGGAAAGACAGGACGTATGGAAGTTGCTTGATACAAGCCATCATTGTTCTGCAGCTGCTGCAACAGTGGATTTGGAGCCCCTGGGGCGAGGGCTCTATCTCGGGCCAGCGACCGGCCTGTGACAGATGTCCAGTGACACATACAAAGTTGAGCAGGATTATGGATCTTTCTGAGGTGTGAATGTATGCTTCTATTTCTACAAACTGTCTACAAACCAGGGTGCAAAGATTGAGTTCCTAGAACCACTTTGAAAACTAAGAAAAGGAGAAGAAATCTGAGGCAGCCCCCATGATTCCTTGCCCTGGGGTACACCCCCTCTCCCACAGAGCGCACGAGCCCTGGACATAATATGACGGATGTCAGTCCCTCGACTATATTGAGTTATATGGCAAGAGGAATTTTGCTTATGTAATGGAGGCCTCTCATCACTTGCGTTTGAGTTAACCAAGAAGGAGACTGCCTTAGGTGGGCCTGGCCTGATCAGGTGAGCCCTGGTGCTACAAGAAACAGCCACAGACCCTCCTCTGTTGGCCTGGAGGAAAGCAAACAGTCCCGGTGTGGACTGCCCATGGCCAGGATCTGTGAGTGGGCCCTGTGAGCTAAGCATGGTCCCTGGCTGATGGCGAGCAAGAGAACAAGAACCTCAGTCACACGGATCAGAGGAGTGAGTTCGACCAACAACCACAGGAGCTCGGAAGGGAACCCCAAGCCTCAGATGAGACCTCAGCCCAGCTGACACCTTGATTCCAGCCCGTAGGCAGGGAACTTATTTATACTGTGCTCGGATTCCTCACCCACAGGAACTCTGACAGAGTGAAGGAGGGTTGGAAGTCACTATGTCTGTGATAATTGGTTATTTAGCAATAGAAAATCAATACATACATAAAGGGCTTACACGTGGTCTATTATAGAATAAACGCTCAATGAATTATTCTTACGGTCCTCCTTTCCCCCTCCTCCTTTTTTTTGTAAAAAGTACAAAGCTCTGTCCTCAAATCCAGAAGGACATGAAATACAGCTATATTTCCCCTCCTACATGAGTCTTCTAGGGCCACCATAGTGAAGTATCACAGACAGCGTGGCTTAGACAACATAAATTTATTTTTTCACAGTTGAGAGAGGCTGGAAGCCCAAGGTCAAGGTGTTGGCAGGAATGGTTTCTTCTGCCTCTCTCCTTGCCTTGTAAACGGCCACCTCCTCTCCGTGTCCTCACATGGTCTTCCCTTTACACACACCTCTCCGTGTCCACATTTCCTCTCTCATAAGGACACATGTATGACCTCATTTAATCTTAACCATCTCTGTAAAGACCCTGTCTCCAGACACAGTCTCATCCTGAGGTGCTGGGGGTTAGGACTTCAGTATATGACATTCAAGGGTGGGGGCACAGGGCATTATACCTCCTAAGGCTTGAGTAAATTTCTATTTCAGGTAGTTCAGTCTGGGTGCATGCTGAGTCCTTGTCCACACCCCTTTTCCCTATCTGGGGTCTTGAAAGCCCTTTGGGTCCAAAGCGGCTCTCTGGGTTCCACCTGTGCCCCACTTGGTTTCATGAGAAGCTCTCTGTGGTCAGACTGTGTGCAGGGTGAGTGAGGCTGATCAAGGGCCCCATGGGAAAACCTGGACAGTGAGTCACATAGGAAGCCACTTATCCTCTGGAGTCCTAGCATTTCCCTGGGCTCCATATAGAAAAGAGGCCCACGCTGTCTGTATCCTCAGCTTCCACAGACCTGGTGAGTGGCACGGGCCCTCTGTCTGGATTCACCCGCGTCCACGGCTTCGTCTCCTCCTTGCATCTCCCTTCTCTCCTAGGCCGTGGTTGGGAGGCCGAGAGGAGGAAAGCCGGAACTTTTCAACCCTTCCTGCCTTTGTCTGTATCACATTGTCTCCCCGAGGGCCTAGGCTTTGGAAGACAAAAGCCAGGGAAACACAAGCAGCATATTTTATTTCTGCCTTGGCGCTTCTCCCTCTGAAGCAACAAATACAAGGGAAGTCTAGCTGTTCAAAGCAGATGCAGGTGGAGGGGGAGAATTTCCAGGGGTGGGGAGTGAAACTTTTTAGTTCACATTTCAGAGGTATCGCCTGCCACATTTTGTTTAAAGCTCCGTCTAGGGTGTCCATCACAGCTGTCATTTAAAATATTCAGTCCCAGCGTCTCCAGGACAGTTCCTTTAGTCATTAGACATGAGACCCAGAGTTTTGATGGGGCAACAGAGTCAAAGGGTCTGGCTCATGTGAGAAATTTAAGACTCATGTCGAAACCAAAGGCATGGCTGATGCCTTTCCCGAACATTGGCCTTGCAGAGGGAAATAAGAGGAACAAAGAGAAATAATTGCAGAATTAGGACAAGGACACATTTAGGGGGAACGTGATAAGAACATGCACAAAATGGTTTAAAAACATTTGCATGCTATTTTGGGAGCCAGCGTGAGGAGTACCATGGAGAATCTGTACTGAATTCTGGATAATTCCTTCCGTTTCCTCCAATGGTCTAATAGAACTTCTGTCTTCTTCATGAGCTCTTTAGCTCTAGCCACAGTGATTGGCTAAGTGGTGGGCACCTGACCGAGGGTGGACCAATCATAGATCCACACATGCTTGGCCATCAGTTGGGTGGCATGTGGACATGTGGCCCAGACCAGACCACTCTGAGCCTTGCCTTGAGATTTCTTCCAATGAGGCTGAATGTGGGTGAGTGTGGGATAAGCAGGTGGAAGGTGGGGAGAGAATGGGAGATATCGTCATCTCTAAACAGAGAGGGTCTGGTGCCAGCAGCTGCTGGCTATGGTGGTTTTAGCCTCATGGAGATGGAAAGGGTGACAGCATGAAGCCAGTTTGCGGAGTGAATCAGAGGTAAAGGGACAGGATGCTGGTGGCATTCTTATCCCCGATTCTGCTTGTGCCCTCCTGTTGGGTTATGTGAGCCACAGACCCCCTACTGTGCCTGAGATAGTCTTGGCTGTGTTTTCATTCCTTAAAAAAAAAATCAATCTTGACTAAGAAAGAATTATGTCCCGGCATCAAGTTAGCGTCGGGCAGGGGAAGAGCATGAACTGTAAGTGTCCACCTCAGATAGATTTAGGATCTACCTGATGCTCTGAGGCCCCATTTGTCATCTGTGTGGTCTTGGGGGAGATACTCGACCTCCCTGGGCCTTAGTTTGCTCATTTCCAGAGCAGAAAATCTAGGATATAAAATCCCTTCTGAATTTGAAGGCTGTAGATTGGCATCATTTTTTTCTTCCCCGTAGTCGGTGTCCAGAAAGCTTGCCTGATAGCCAATGTATGGAGCCCATAATGCATATTTACATTTTCACATTTTTGAAATTCTTAATTCTAGGAACATACATTGCAGAGATCTTATTATAGGACTTTCTTCCCTTAACTAATGCCTGAGTCACAGGGAGGAGTGTGTGGTACAAGACAGACAGTCAGTATTCTTGCAAGGATTTTATCACCCTAGACGAGAAAAGTTTATGTCTTTTGAGTCGTGGAGCAGCCATCTTCCTTGACACATGGCCGAAGTCTGTATTTAATAGGGAAGAAAAGTACTGAGCAGGAGCGGGAAAGAGGAGGGGACCACAAGAAAGAGTTTCATGACATGGAATATCGATGTGACTGAATTCAGCATCATCCTGAACCAATAACATACTAAGTATATCTTTTCCCCCCTCAAGCTACTTTATATAGAGTGTTTCTAACTAGGAGTTGAAAAGGTCCTATTATTAGGTAACCAGATGTTCTTATTTGCCCAGGAGTCTTATTGCTATGGTTGTTGTCATGGTATAGTTATTAATGTCATTTAACTTCACTCTCAGAAGTATCCTGCTAGAATGATAAATTCCGTGTCACGCAACTCGGTGCATGTGTGCCAATACAAGAGTTTCTAATGGCTGAGAAAACCATATATTCTGAGAAAGGTTAAGGTAGAAAGACTAGAGGAACCAAAGGACTTGTTACAGAGAGGTGAACTACTGTTTTCCTAGTACGCAGAAGGAAGGTGAAGATGGGGTGACAGATGAAGGCAGAGAGAGGGTCAGCCCCAAAGATGATTGACCCTAGCACTCCCCTGGCCCCCAGCCTTTAGGGCATTTCCTGGAAGGGAATGCTCTCTGTTCTGCTATCTCCCTGATGTCTGTTCTATGGCCGATCCATTCCTGGGATTCTCAGTCCTTTAGGAATAACCAGAGTGCTCATCATACCTAGTCTTCACTTTCTAGTTGGGTGGCAAGTGCTGGCTGTGTTTCTAAGGAGTGGAGCGAAGGGCCATCCATAAGCATCCTCTGTTCATTATCTTATCTCACAGGAAAAGCCATGGGTGGACCATTTGCAAGAACACTATTTTCATTGCGGGCTTTGCTAGGTGCCTTCCAATTCTTCCACCTTCCCTCCTGGCATGGGTCAAGGTGACATTTTTGTTTCCTCCAGTGGTGAAGCTAACTTTGAACAAGAGTGATAAATACCAGAATCCAACTGGAAGGGAAAGGATCCAGAAGACACTACCTCCTGAGAATAACGGCACATGGATGACGCCTGAAGAGTTCTTTGCAAAGCTCTGAAGCAAGCGAAGATGTTTCGGGGACATGTGCAGCCTGCAGTGCTCTACGGAAACTGGAGCCCAGTATTGCGGGAGAATGCCAATTTGAAGAATTTGGAATAAAGAATTACTCAGAAATAGAAACTGTTTTGGCAGAGTGGAAATGTTATATCAGTACAGAACGACTTCAAATTAATGGGCAGAATTCAATTTTGTTCATATGCATGCTCCAGTTTGGGAAAAGAGTCAAGCGCAGGGCTCCATGAGGCTTTGGAAGACATGAGAGCTTCTGACAAACCCTTCTCCACAAGTTAGAATTTAGAGACAAGCCTAATGGAAGCACTACAGATATTATACAAGTATGCTTGCGTTCAGACCATGGCAGTGACCGGTAGGGACAATTTCGACAGCATCTAGGTCTACAGCACATCGCTTGAGGCCATATGTAGAACAAATTATTTTCTGGCATGCTTCAAATGTCGTGACTTCAGGACAGCTCTGAGAGGCCTGTGTCTGGGTCCTGAGTCTGCATTTTTCTCTGTCCACGGCTGTATCATCTGAGAGGTCTGTGCACCCACACACAGAGCCGCAGCTGGGCTCACCGAGCGCTCACTGAGGACCCGCTCTGGGCAGAGCGTCGTGCTAGGCTCTGGTGCTCCAGTGAACCAGAGGGCCTGGCTCTTTTCCTCCATGTGCTTACAGTCTCTTGTAGGCTAAACAGAACAATAAAAACACTGTCATGTTTGGAGATCCTGTTGGCATTTGCAAGGCGCTTTTATATCAAACAACCTTATAAGGAAGAAAAAAGGTGATCTTCCCATTCTTCAGATGGGAGACTGAACTCAGAAGGTCCAATGGCAAGTTCAAGGACACCCAGCCATGCAGAATCCACATGTCTACCTCCTTCCTCTTAGATTATTTTTAACCATCACACCTTTCTGCTTGACATTTCAAATTCCACGAGGCGGACAACCTTAAGAGTGGATATGGTAATAAATGCTTTTTTAAAATAAGTGAACCCTTCAGTGTCTTGTCCCATGGAAACACATATGAAAAAAAGGCAGCGTGAGTCTCCTTGCCTTCGGATTTCATACTGTGACCCCAGAGAATATTTTAATTTGAGTTTTTCCTCTTGTAAGCTTTCAGAGACCTTTTGAGAGGTCCAATATCTTGGTTTAGTTTTTTCCTTTCTTCCTTCTTTCCTTCCTGCATTTACTCATTCATTCAACAAATATTTACTGGCCACTCCTCTGTGACAAGAATTATATTAGGGGCTGGTGATTCAGAGACAAATCAAACACCCATGCTGTCCCCAAGGGGCTGGCAGTCTTGTCGGGGGAAAGGCACAGTCTTGAGCAACAGTGTGATAAGCCCCTCCCAGGACTGTGCAAATTGCTAAGGGAGAAGTTATTCGTCCACTCAGAAGCAGTGGAGGCTTCACAGAAGCAGCATTTAGCATGGCTTCTTGGAGCGGGTGTTAGAAAGACCCACCTGGACCAGGTGGACTGACACACCAGCTGGTGAAGCAGCTGAAGAGTGACTTCACAGGACTGTCAGACTCTGGGAATTAACAGACAAGCCAGGATAGCTCCAGGGAGAAGGAATGCATGGCCTTGGCCTCTAGTAACACAAACCTGGGGTGGCTGTCGGGGTGTGTAGAGGTGACCTGTCCTCCCAGGTCTGGTGGGCGCTGAAGCCATTCAGTGAGGGGCACAGCTCCCCCCGGGGGCAGGCCACCTCTGCCTGGAGTTCCCCACTGTCCCCCCCATGCTATCTTCCCAGCCTTTCATGTGTCACCTGAGTGCCGTGAAGTCGGCTGCCCATTCCAGGATTGGGCCCTATCCCCTTCAACCCCCTCTTCCCAGAAGACTCTCTCTATCCTCCTCCTTGCTCCTCACATGGTTCCCTCTGCCCCTTACTCTGAGAATCAGAAATTGTGCATGGGACCTAATGTCTGCATCACAAATGCACAGCCCCCTCCGCAATGCTGGTAGGTGGGCATCTCAACCCAGTGCTAGCACCGGGCGCACATTGCTCTCCATCCTGCTCCTGGTCCACAGTCGTCCATCTTTAGGAGCATCCTCATCAGTACAGATGGAGCTGCCTCATTTGAACAGCTGTAGACTGTTCCGTTGGGCGGCTCTACGAAACCTGTTTAACCAGAATTCTCTTCTTGGCTATTAGCTTATTTCCAATCTCATGGAGACAACGATTTTGACAAAGTCTTCAGTTACTTCTGTTGTCTACATATATTGAAGAACTTCTTGCACACTGTCTAATGCCAACACCCTCACTTGCCTTTCTGAGTTTCCTGTAATCCCTTTACGTCCACGATCTCCACCCTCAAACATTACCTTCTACAGTTATCAAGCCTCGCTGTATCCAACCTTTTGGCACCTCTGGGCCACACTGGAAGAAGAAGAGTTGTCTTGAGCCACACATTAAATACATTGTGACATGGAATCACAAAAAAATCTCATAATGTTTTAAGTAAATTTACGATTTTGTGTTGGGCTGAATTCACAGCCGTCCTGGGCTGCAGTTGGACACCTTGCGTGTAGATGTTACCTCTTCGCCCACACTTTCTTTGTCTTTAGACTAGGGGCAAAGCCACCCTCACTGATAACGGTGGCTGAGAGGACTAAATGGGTTAAAGTCGGCGGAAATCCTAAAACCGGGCCTTCACGTAATAAGAACTGGGCAGGTGCTAGCCATCCACCCAAGGAAAGCTCCATGTTAGAAAGCTGGAAAGCTGGCCACCCTTACTTATTATGATGATTTGGAATATGATTCTCTTGGAAAATAATCAGCTGACCTACATTAACTGGTGGGTGGGGGTTGGTGGGTGACTTCATTGATCTTTCCATTTTTCATATGAGAGCCATTTTTGAGCAGGGACCTCAGGACTTGGAAGGAAAGTTTGTGTATTGACACAACTGTTGAAATCACTCCTCCAAGATCCCGGTGGGATGGGATTCAGGAGGCAAAGCTGCCCCTGCAGATTCCTCCTTCCCTAGCCCAGATGACGGAAGCCACAGCTTTCTTCCTCCCAAAGGGGAGGAATCTTGGGGGTGCCAAGTCTGCAGTACGGGAGCCTCTCAGCGCCTCAGATGCCCGAGTTTCCGGAGAGGGAGCTTGAAATTCTGGCACCCTATTCTGAGCCTTTGCGATGTGCTCAGAGATGATATTAAATGTTTTATAGCATTTTGGCCACGATACAGCCACACTTACCTCTCATTCTGAAGACGCTCAGAATTTCATTAGGCCTTGCCTCACTTCCTGGTCCCCCCCCCCAACTCTCTTCTTTACTGATCAGGAAAGAAACCACATGTCTTTATTTCCAAAACACGGCAGGTGTGTGCTCTCCACCACTTTCTCTCTCTAAGGGGTGCACTGGCTAGATACATTTTCTTTAGTTGATTGGACCTTGTACACTTTATATTAAAAAAAGTCTCTTGTAAAGCCCATGGCCATGCCCTGACCAGCCTACAGACTATAAGATACACACACCAAGCCCAGATACCCAGACGGTAGAAAATCCCCATGTGGTGTAGCCTTTACTGGCTGTCAAGGGCAGCTATCCTACATAGAGCTAAGTCCAGGGACAAACATCACTTTGCTTCCATCAGACAACTGCACTTCCTGGAGGACTTCCTTCCTCTATCCTGGAGGACTTCACTGATCTAGCCTGCCCCCAACCTCCTGTTCTGGGGGGAGGGCTTACTGCCTTGAGACTTTTTGTCTTCTGGAGAGACCCAGATTGCCAATCAGCTTCCAGGGAAGAGAGAGCATGTCTCCTTCCAAGAGCCAGACTTGTGTCCCGTTGCCATCAAGGTGGGGTGTGGGTGCCTAGCCTGGAACCCCTCACTGACCAATGGCTCTTCTGCATGAGGGTGGCCAGCCCCACTGCTGGGGGGTGGGATGCTAAGATGAGGAGGACCCAGTCCCCATCAGGAGTTCACAGGCATGTGGGGAAATAGCCTGGGACACTGACAAAAGTCACAACGGTCTGTCTGGTGGGGATGGTTTAAATGACAGATAGGAGAAAGAGCCCTAGAAGTCTGGTGCTAGGGTTGAGGTGTGATGGATACCTGGGTGTTCCCGGGGCAGGCACGAGGGGCCGGGCAGAGACCCAGTGTGTTCTAAGGCATGGAGAATGGGACCAACGGTGGGTTTAGAGAAAATCTGCTCAGTGGAGCTGAGCAACCAGAGGCTGCTGGGGGGACGGTGGTGGCGTCTCCTCTTTCATTGGTGGGTTTCTCTTTAGTGAAGACCACGAAGGAGCATGACTGCCCCAGTGGCCAGGCCAGAGTTTTCCCCAGCGTCTCACAATGTGTGGGATCTGAGAGCTGCTCACTGTATCTCCTTTCATCAGATCTTACGGGTTTGGCCCTTGTCTGGCCCCATGGGATCCCATATTAAGAATGAGCAACCTCCGTCTTGCTTTCTCAGTCTGTCTGTTCCTCCAGCAGGTTTCTCAATCTTTGCTCCTTCAGTCTATCTGCTCAACCACACTGGAATAGCATCCCTAGAACAAGACCTTCCATGGACCCTATGTGTCGACGCAATGTACCTGAGGTGTGGTTTTCTATCAGAATCACCTAATTTTAGCAAAATGCAGTTTCCTTTGCCTTACTGCAGACCTGCGCGACCAGAGTTTGGAGATGGGGCTTAGTGACCGCATTACACATACACACACAACTACAACACACTCACACGTGGTGTGTTGATTGATTGAGCTGAGGGACTGAAATCTAAAAAGCACAGAAATGGTAGGAACAGCAAGAAGTAAGTCTTTCTTCCCTGCGTCCTAGTCATTCGCTTTCTTTACTCCAAGAAGCATCTTTATACCTACCACATATTTAACTGTATAGTTGGGAGCATTTTTAACACAATGGTAGCATGAAAAACACTTCCTCATCTTGCCTTTGTTACCCAGCCATCTATTTTGAGACTATTTTCAACAGTATATAAAATTTGCCATATTTTCAGTTGCAGTGTATGCCATTGTGTGGGCATAAAATATATTTAACCATATTTTGGTGGGTTTCGGTTTCTTTCTAAACCTGTGAAGACAATGTTTATAAAAAGCTTCTTAGGTCATTCTGAGGCCCACCCCATGCTGCATAAAGACTCAGTCCTTAACTTGGGTCACCCGTGGCCTCTGTGGATTCATTCCTCACCGTATTTCCTTACCCACCTCTGGGACAACTCAGTTGCTCTTACTGAGTCATCTACATGACTTGGTTTCAGCTCTCTTGCTTCTGCTTATAATGCTCCCTGCATCTTAGGTTCCTTTCATCCTCATCCTCAACCCCAGTTCTTGGCTTTCCAGTTTTATGTGCTGACTATCATCTTTCATTTTCTGCCCTAGTCTCTTTCAGTATCCTCTGTATGCAGATTACTACTTATAACATCTCAGAAACAAAGGAAAAATAAATCCTACCAAATGCAGCATTAAAAGTTTTAATCCAAGATGCCACTGGACATTGTAAGAACTGGTGCAAGGTGGTTTCACTGTCAGGTAAGATCATTTTGGCATGAATTTTCAGTATAGACTTTGACAAACAGACTCAATATATATCCTTGCTGTGCCTTTCTTCTGAGTTCCATTTCTTTTGCTAACAAAGCTGCCTCCGGCATGAGTCCTCCTCCATTCCTGATAGCTCGTTTTGGTGCTGACCCTCAGTAACATGTGGGGTGGAAACCATGGAAAATCACGTGCTCTTGTACATGTTCCCCCACACTCACGTGCCCAGCCCTCCCTTCCCCCGGCTCTGATTTGTTATAAAAAGACTTCAAATAGTCATCGATTCCTGCCTTGCTGCTCACCTCCCCATTTTAGGTTTTCCTCTGTAAGTTGCCCTCCCCCAACTCTACAGTCCTCTTGCTTAGACCAGGTGGTGTGGGGACATCAACTTTTGGTTTGTTCATCACCAGGACTCCAAGGGTGGGCTTGCCACCTAGTAATAGCCAATCAGAGTACTTTACCGTACTCCGTCCATGTGATTGGTTTAGAGATGAACACATGATCCCACTCTTGTTCAAGGAAAACATAATCTGATTGGCACATTTAAAGTCAGGTGTCCATCTCTGGGCCAATCACCTATTGCCAGGATGGTAAAATCAAGGATACCAAAGGTCCTTCTCTGTGGATGTTGGGGATTGGGGAGCTGTCGGTAAAAGGGGTTTTGTTCTCAGCTGGGCTGACTTTTCTTAAAAAGTTGCATTTATGAGCTCCACTCAACATTTTCATTTTGGGAGAAAAAGTCTTTTGCGTTGTCATGAGTCTTTATGACAGTTTGTTCAAATTGAAAGAGTATTTGGAAATTTTTAGTCCAATCACCTCCACTAGCAAATGGAGGAAACGAGGCCCAGAGCAATGCCTGCCAGCGCATTGGCTGCTGCAACCTGGCGCTGGCAGCCAGGTGTCCTGACTCCAGCCCGGGGCCCCTTCCATTACCCCGGCTCCCTCTGTCCGTACCTCGGCTTTGTGGTTTCCTAAAAGGGAGGTAAACGAGGGAGCATTAAGCTGAAGCACAAGAAGAACTCCTCAGCCTTCAAATCCATTATGGAGTGAGGTAGGTTGTTGGATCCAGCTGAATGATAATGTGCTCTTCTTGGGCCTGACCTTGGCTGATCGGCTGGTGCTCCATCATCCCGAGCCTTGTTCCCAGACGCTTTCATTACAGACTCTGCCCACTATGACATATTGGCGCCATGCCATTCCTTGTGTACATGCCAAAATGCTTTTATAAAACCATTAAAAGGAACCTTTCCTAAGGAGAGTGGTGCAGAAAATGAATTCCTGAGGGTTAACTTGCTTAGAATCTAGGGTTGACTCCATGTAGGGACCCCACAGGAAAACCTGCAAATGGACAGCCATCAGAGGGAGGCCGACTCTATTCGCCTGGGCAGCCTGTCCTCCACACCCAGCCACCACCATCACCGCCAACACAGACAGCTCAACAACAACCGTAGCAATTCTGTGACTACAGCCACACCAAATGGGGAAAAGGTGGCTGAGCAGAAGGAGTAGTGTACACCTCCCCTAGCCTGGGCTGAGCGCCTGGCCAGAGTCTCGCCATTTCAAACAGTGTCTCTGGTGCTCAAAGCACATGGTGGACATTGACCGTGGCCTTGTCCGCTTTGGAGTCATTCACGGTATAGACGCTGCCTTGACCAGCGTTAGAGGCCTGCGGGAATAGAGAGGACACAGCCATCTCTTTGGCGAGAAGATTAAGTTAAATGCCAGGATGAGAATACAATGTAATCGGTTGGAACAGAAAACCAAGTCCCAGCAATGCATCCCGGCTGTGTTCATCCTGACTCTGGAATGTGTGCGGGTAAATAAGGCTTCTTTGTGAAGAATCACGGTTATTATTTTATTTAATCTGTAATATTTATTGTATTATTGCCTTTCTGCACATCTTCATAGTAAGTGCCCTTCTGCAAAGGCGACCTGTGGGTGTCTCTATCCTTGAATTACTCAGACTCACACACTTCTGGAAGCTCCGCCTCACACAGCCACTCCCTCTCGGTGGTGTGCTGGTTAGTGCTGGACAATGGGCTTTCTGACACAAGTTCTCTGATTTGTAGTGTTTGCTGATTGCCCTGGTGTCAATCCTCCCATTGTGGCCGATTTCAAGCCACCAATGTGGTGTCACTGAATGAGGTTTTGGGAAGAGAGGGGCAGTGGCATATATAAATAACCTCAAGGTTGTAGGTAATAGTAAAACATAGAATAGTTAGAAAGTGTCAAGTTTTCAGTATTTATTACCTTTGGTTTTAATACAATTAATTTAAATGTAAATTGATATAATTTAATTTTGAATAATATACGTGTTTAACACCTGCATTGTAAGATTTCTAAGAATTTGATATTTGACGTTTATGAGTCAGTAAGGGCCAGAGCATAGCTCACTTCAGTTTCCTCGTCTGTAAAATGAGGCTCGTGTTGGTGGCTGTCACATGGAGTCAAGCTGAGGAGATGAGGTTAGGCATGTGGAAGGCCCCTTGTCTACATGCCATGGAGGGGCCCCTGGCCGTAGAAAGTGCTCAATCAATCAATACCCTGCTTTACAAATGTGGTCGCACAGCCATTAGCGCCCATGCCAGCCCTTGGGTTTTGCCCTCTGATCCGAGGCCAGGGCTCTTTCAATGGTAGCGTCTCTGGGGTGCTCCTTAGGGCTCCCATTGAGGGGTCTTGGCAGAGGTCATGTGGCCTGGATGAAAGGGCACACATTCCATTCAGGCATTGCTGCAGTTGAAACCTGGTCTTGAGCATGGCCCTTTAGCTTATGGAGTCTTGGTTTCCTCATCTATAAATTGGGTTTCAGTAAACCCTGAGGAGGAACATAGTCTGTACTCAGTACCTGTTGAAGGTACTCCCTCTGCCATCTGAACTATGTGTGAGCCACTCAGTGACTAGGATCCCAGTTTTTGAAGGTGAGTTAGAATACGTCGGGGAATATACCAGTTTAAGGACACAGGTCGACTCTACTGTGCCTCCAGGACCCAAGTAGCGCAAGGACCTAGATACCTGTTCTGAGCTGCATGTGTAAGCCCACACTGCAAGAACCTTGAGAGGACTTTCTGCCACAACTGTTCTCATTAGATACATATGTGTGTGTTTGCTCCCTACTTGGTTAACTGATTGTTCTACACACAGACCAATTCTTTGATAGACTTAGTATTTCCAACTAATGGCACCTTTCAGTCTATGGCTGTCCCCACTTGAAAGCTCTTGGCACCGTTCCTCTGGTTTCATTTATATTAACAAGGGAGTAGTCTGTGTACCATTATCTGTTAAACGTCATGACTTGCTTTATCTATATACACCATGTTGGTGCACGGCGTCATGTCGCTGGGCCCTCATTAGACAACCTGAGCTGAACCGAGAGGGAGAGGCCTGTAAGTTCTCTTGTAAAGTCTCATTGCCCTTCTCTTTTGCTTTTTCCTGCTCTTTGTAACTCCACAAAACAAACATATCTCAAGATTTTAATAATCTCTAATGTAACCCCATTTATTCTTTAGGTATATTTCTTTTCTTCTTGTCTTCCTTCCTCACCTTCCCTTTTGTCATCCCTTTTTTTCCTTCTTCCCTTCACTGAGCCAAGGGACAGAGATACCAGGGACAGAGACAGAACCTCTGGTTGTCATCTGGAGGAGATTCGTGGTCTATAAGTGATGCCTCTACTCTTGACTTCCTGTGCTCTCCCTACCCTGCACTTCCAGCCCAAACACAGCAGACTCACTCTTGCCTTCAACCCCTTCCATCTTCTGGGAACTCTCTGCTCCGGGACCTTCGTGTGGCTGGTCTCTCTTGTCTTCCAGGACTCAGGTCAAAGGTCTTCTCCTCATGGAGCCCTTCCTGATGACCCTGGTTAGACCAGCTCCCTCCCAGCATCCCACAGTCTCCCATCACCTCCTGCTTTTCTTCCCAGCCACTGTGGCATCTGAAATCTCATGTTCTTATATCCATTGTATGTTTTTGACTTCTTTGTTGAAAATTGTTTGCCTATATATATAGAATATATGTGGGTTTATTTCTGGGATTTCAATTCTCTTTCATTGGTCTGTGTGTCTGTATTTCTGCCAATACTATGCTGTTTTGATGATTGTCACTTTGTGGCATAATCCAAAGTCAGGAAATGTGATACCTCTGGCTATGTTCTTTTTTCTCAAAATTATTTTGGCTATTCAAGGCCTTTTGTGGTTCCATACAGATCTGATAAATTTTTTGTTCTATTTCTTTAAAAATGTCACTGGGATTTTGAGGAGGATTACATTAAATTTCTGTATTGCTTTGAGTAGTATGGACACCTAGTTTTTCTTGAACAGTTTTTCTTTCTACTGTTTCTCCCCTCTGTTAGAACATAAGCCCTGGAGGCAAGGGGCCTTGCCAGTCTTCATTACTGGTGCTTCAACCATGCTTGCACCAAGTAGGTCCTCAGTAACTATTTCATGAAGCAATGGCTTGTTTGGGCAGATACATAGGGTTCACTCAGTGAATTAGTCTGCTAGGGCTGCCATAACAAAGTAGTGCAGACAGGGTAGCATAAACAACGGGCATTTATTTTTCATAATCTGGAGGCTAGAATTCCAAGACCAAGGTGTCAGCAGAATTGATTTCCTCTAAGTCCTTTCTCCTTGGTGTGTAGGTGGCCACTTACTTCCTGTGTCTTTACATGTTTTTTTTTTTTTTCTTCTGTGTGTGTCTGTGTCCTAATCTCTTCTTCTATAAGGTCACCAGTTCCACTACATTAAGCCCACCTTTGTGACCTCATCTGATCTTAATTATCCTTTTAAAGGCCCTGCCTCCAAATACTTCACGTTTGGAGGAACTGGGGGTTAGGACTTCAACATAGGAACTTAGGAGGGGGACAGTTCCTCTGATAACACACAGACAACTGTCACAATGATAAGGATGGCCCTTCACTTACCTGAGAATGAGTCATATGCCTTTGAGAGCCAAGCCATGCTGACTCTGTTCCTTCATTGTCCCTCTTCCACTCTGTCTTCTCTTTGTCTTGTGGCAGAAATGCCACTCTTAAGCATTCCTCATGCCCTTCCCTTCACCATCAGCCCTGTCCAAATCTGGGTACTTGCCACATCTCTTCCTAGATTCAGCTCAGTTATGGATCCAGGGCTGGGTCTCAGGTCCTCAGTCTACCACCCTTAGAATCACATTATCCCACGATCACAATGAGATGGTATTTGGGGATTTTTAAACCTGATTTCCCTATAGACTGGGAACTCTTTAAGGTCATAAGCTTCACCTTTTATTTCTGTATTTTTCTGAATAACTCGGTAGGCGTGCTCCATGGACAATTGAAATTAGAGTTAGTTCTGACTCTGGCTTTAGCCTTCAGGTGTATTGGTTATAGTTCTCCAGAGAAATAATACCAAGAGGAAAATCTATCTATCTATTTATCTGTCTGTTTGTCTGTCTGTCTGTCTAGCTAGCTAGCTAGCTAAGGAATTGGCTCATGTGATTGTGGAGGCTTGGTACATGCAGTATCTGCAGGGCAGGCTGGAGAACTGGAGGCCCAAGAAATGGTTGCAGTTTGAGTCTAAAGACTACCTGTTGGCAGAATTTCTTTTTGCCCCGGGGAGGTCCGTCCTTGTTCTGTTAAGGTCTTCAACTGATTGAGTAGGGCCCACCCACATTATGAAGGGGAATCTGCTTTAGTCAAAGGCCACCAAATGTTATTCTAATCCAAAAAAATGTTTGACCAAGTTTCTGGATGCTGTGGTCCACTGCTTTAATGAATAAAATGGACGATCATGCTAAGGACGACATTTTCTTAGTCTCCTCTCTGAGAGTGACCAATTTACGTGCACAGCCTTATTTCTGGTGTGAATTGAGTTACTCCAGGATGGAACTGTCTGCAGATTGAACCAAGTTTACCCAAATAAGCAGGTGTTCTCTGTTGGCAGTTGTGGGAGGCACCACTTGTAAATAGCTTCGCCTGCCATTTCCTTTTTTGTGGATAAGCTGAAGGGTTTAGTCTCTGGACACCCGTCTGGCAACCTTTCCAAGAACTAAATTTGCTTACCATTTCAAATGAAGCCTGGGAGACATTTCGGCTTCACTCTCCCTGTCTCTCCCTCCATCTCTCCTAAGTACACTGTTCAATAATGGATTTGTGAGATAACTAAGAGTCTCTGATGGTGAAGGCTGGTCGGGAAATGTGTGTGGGCAGCGGGAATGGTGAGACAAATCATTAAGCAGACCTCCCTCTGGTTTTGGTTTGTTTGTTTGGGCTATGTCTTTCTCTCTCCCTGTCTTCTCCTTTTTCCCCTTCACTCCCTGACTTTGGGGTTTGCTGGGGTTGGATAGAGGATTCCAGAGAACCCCAGTGGGGGGTTTGCTCTCCCCAATACCCATGGCCCAGGCGAGGTAGAGGAGTGAGTGAATGGTGTGGATAAGCTTGGGAGGCAAACGCCTTTTCTTTAGTTGTATGAGAGAGAAAATACATTTGTACGAATTGATTAAACACCCTCCGTGGAAAGACACCAATGCAACACTTTCCAAACAAATTATTGCAGAGCACCCCAAGCCCTTGTCCAAGCATGCAAGATCGTGCTCTTGCCTTCCCAAATCTCATCAAAAAAGTGCAAGAAATGACAATGTGAAAACCCCGGGAGGACCTTGGGTACATAGATTCCCTCATGGTAGCTGGCTTTGTCCTATCGGAGGGATGTAGAGTAGGCGTGGCGGGACTGCTCATTGCCTGCTCCACATCCCTTCTCATCTTCTTTGTGATGAAACGCTGATTTTACTGGGGGCAGCAGTGGGCCCAGCCTCTGTGAGGAACGTGAAGAGTGATCTGCCCTCCCTTTGCTGGCCTCACTTGTGTCTGTGGGAGGTCATGTAACAGTTCTGACCAATGGGACAAAGTAGGTGCTCCTGTGTGGGGCTTTTAAAAAATATTTTATTTATGTATTTTTAGAAAAAGGGGAAGAGAGGCAGAAAGAGAGAGAGAGAAACATTGATATGTGAGAGATATATCAATCAATTAGTTGCCTTTTATGCACCTCCAAGTGGGGACCCAGCCTGCAACCCAGGCATGTGCCCTGACTGGGAATTGAACCAGTGACCCTTTGGTTCATAGGCTGGTGCTCAATTCACTGAGCCAACACAAGTTGACTGAACCGATATGTGCATCTTCTGCTCTTGTGCTTGCTCCTTCCTCCCAAGGGGAAGTGACCTGCTGCTCCCCCTCAGTAGACTTGCTTGTGGACTCGTACATGTGCGCATTTGTAGCACACATTTGGATATATAAGCACACTCATGTTCAACACATGAGCACATCCGCGTTCTCATATGTGTATGTAAACTTACACACATGCACACAGACACCACGGACCTACTGACACATGCAGTGCACACGCATTAAACACATATGCTTGCTCGGTGTACACGTATATACTGACATTCCTCTCTGCCTCACTCAAGTGCATCTCCACTTACGTGCGAACACCCTCCTTGTACACACAGACAGTGAATGAAAGAAGCGGTTGGTTTCTACAGGGGACTCAGTGTCACATCTGAGGAGCAATCTGGGCTTTATCCTCAGGGATTGTAGCTCACCTACTCTGGGTGAGGAATTGTGCTGTGTGAGGTTAGATGCTGGTTTTGGTTCCCAAGAAGTTCACAGTTTCCAAGGAGAGGAACAGTCCACAGGACAGTCTACATGATCACCTGGAAGACCCTCAAGTTGGGCTGAGGAACTTCACAAGGCCATCGATAAGCATCCACCCTGAGTGCCAAGGTGGGCGGGGGTTTCCTGGGCCAGTATCCTACCAGAGATCAAGAACAAAAGCCATGTTCACGATCAAGGTCGCCACATACAGTTGTGCAGGATGTTTACTGTGCCAGGGTCACAGGCCAATGGCAGACCTCTTCTCTACTTTACAAGCCATCCATTTGCTATGGGGCTGCACCCCTCAAAAAGAGAGGTGTTTTTCTCTAATGTGCACAAAGGTGCCCTGTGTGCTGGGGGCAGAGCTGTCATGGACCATGTCTGTGACACCCTATGCAGGCGCCTGTGTACAGGCAGGTGCTTGGATCTCAGGAGGGCATCTTCGGTGCTAAGTAGCTTTGTACAAGTCCCTGGCTGTCAGTCAGTGGGGCCCCTACACTCTGGGTCACAAGCCGCAAGGCTTACTGGGGTGCATCACTGAATTGAAAGGGATGGGACAAAGCCTACCCAACCACCTTTAACCAGCACAGAGCAGCGTGGAGAAATTGATTAAAATATGCATTCCCCTAATAGAGTGGCTGGTCCCAGTCTGGAGATTAATTAATGCTAATAGTACACAATCAGAACTGCTTTTGGAAATCTTCTTAGAACATTAACTAAAATGTTCATCTTTTTAATGCATTTGCCTGAATCACTGAGACTAAAAGCTTCGCCTGTTCCGTGCAAACGTGAGGGCGAGGGACAGGGAAAGAAGAAGCACTTTCAGGTTATTTCAAAGCCTGATGATATTGACTTTCTAGTGAACCTGAGCCTCTTTGGGGGCCTGGGAAGATGGCTCTGTTAGCTCCTGAGGTGGAGGGGGCGGCCTGGGCATGGGGGGCGGCTGTGTCTGCATTTTAGGATGCGGACTGTGTGCACAAGGGGGAAGCATGTGGGAAACGAGGCAAGGACTGAAGGGGTAGCTGAGGGTCACGTGGGCTGTCCTGGGCTGAGGGAGCGCGGGAGACATGCCCGGTAGCATGGAAGTCTCCTCCACTCAACACGACGGCCACGTCCGTGTTTCCGAAGGGCAGGGTCTGTGGCACCACCCCTTTCAGTAAGGAGCTGCCTGTATGTCTGAGGAGCCTTTTATTTGGGAGGCCCTGCCCATGGTGCTGTGTCCCTGTGTCCCCAGGTCCCTGGGAGGCAGATGCTGTAGCCCCTTGTACTCCAGTAAAAGTCCTGGCAGTCCTTCTCTTAGTCCTGGTGCTTCATCTGATTGACTCAGTGATTATTTGTCTACATTTAATGGAGTGGGTGTGGGAGACAGACACACAGACAGGGCAAGGACAGCACGTCCATGATGGTGGGAGCTCAGAGGAAGGACACCAAGCCCAGTGGGGGCAGGGAGCGAGGGGCTGGTCAGAGAGGATGAGTGGGGGAGGGGCGGGCTGAGTGAAGGGTAGGAGCAGGGTCAGGGGGTGTCCGTGTGTATGTGATTGCATATGTATGTGAGAGAGTGTGAGTCTGCATGCGTGCAAGCGCATGGGTGTGTGCTATATGAGTGAGTGTGTGTGTGAGGATGTGCCTGAGCATGTGAGCCTGTGCAGGCGCATGTGTGTACGTGTTCCTACATGTGACTGTGTGTGTATGTACGTGGTGTGAGGGCATATGTGAGGGTGTGTGAGTGTGTGAGATGCTGGGAGAGCCTGGGCTGGGGAAGACATAGGCGAGTGGGCAGAGGCAGGAGTGGGGATGGTGAGAGACAGGACCAGTCAGAGGACACTGACGACCGCCAGCTGTCATGTAGGAGCAGGGAGGGGCGAGTCCACCAGGGAACACATAGGCCCCGTTCAGGAGACCCTGTAGAGATCGGCCGGATGGAAAGGAGGCGTGGGCAGGCTCGAGAGGGAATCCTGCACTGGTGAGGATGGCAACGCCCCGATGAGCTCCGATTTCATTTTCTGAGGGTGTTTACCCACACGCTCTCTTCTGGGGCTGGGGCGGCTTCTCGCCCTTGTGCACTCTGGGCGGAGGGGTGTGCAGTTGCATTTCTGGTGTTTACCTGTCCGATGCCAGTTATTCCGAGCAAACCTGTCTCCAGATGTTGCCACATGTCCCCTGAACGGGGGAGGAGGGTGAGAAATGCTGGAGGGGGCAGTGGACGCTGAGAAAGCCAGACCCACGGGGTGGCGGCTGGTGACCAGAGCCAGCCGACGGCCCCTGAAATCTGCAGCTAACTCCAACAGCTGCCCTTCTCTGACTAAGGCCTTGGGCAGTTTTGTCTTATTTAAATTTTGGACTTGTATATATTTTTATCTGCAAAACTGGAATGGGCTATTAAAATATGTATGGTCTTTTTAAGAAATATAATTTTAACTACTTCATTACTGCTTGCCGGCAACACAAGTGCATGGGAGTTTTCATTAAATTGGGGCCATCTATCTTATTATATTATTTTCGCAGTTGAGGTGAGCTCATTTAAAAATTTAAATTTCTTTGATCTTCTTTTCAAATGAACTGTGATAAGATAAACACACTTTAATGAAAAACAAACTATCAATTTCTTTAATAGTTTCTCATTTTCTGGCATCGAGAGAAAGGAGGGGACTGTGGGGGCACATGGGCGGGGGACCCTGGCTTCATGCAGGCACAGGGTTTTCTAGGTTTGGGTGGAGGCCTTGGGCAAATCTGGGGTCCCCAATTTCCTCTTCTGTACAGTGGGATTCTTACTGGACTGTTGGAGAATCCAAATAAAATTGGGCTACCCATGAATGCTGAAAACTGAGAGCATGCCATGTACAAATGAGTATTATATTAGTAATTATCATACTTCTACAGACAGAGCACATGGAATAAAAGTAGACATCATGGAATACAAACCTTAGATGTGCACTTGCTGATTGTTTTCATTCTGGTGTGCTGCTTAGGTTCTCTACAATTCTGTTTCTCGATCTGTAAAATGCAACAGCAGATGTAAAGCTCGTGACATGGGATTTTGAGGATTCCAGACAAGAGGATGCACGAAATGCTGAGCTCAGTGTGAGGCAAAGGGGAGAAACTTGAGAAAGAGTAACTCTATTGTTCTTATCGCCTCAGCTACTATTATCATGACTGTTGTAAATTGTTCAAACGCACTTAGCCTAAACACACATGTCTTAACTATAGCTGGGTTGGTAACCAAAAACCGAGCGTTTCGGCATTTGTGCATGGAACAGGCATTACAGGCAAGTGCAGCCTCATTTCATTGGCACAGCGGCGCTGACACGTCTTCTGGACAGTGCTCTCAAAGGGTGCTGTTAGAACATTCCCAAGCACGTGCCTTGTTGCCTTTGGCCAACCGCCTGTATATAAAACCTCCTACTTGATCCTCACAATACCAAATGCACGTTAGGAGATGGAATGTCATTAGCCCCATTTTACAGATGACAGGATGGACAGCATGAGGTGCAAGGAGGCAAAGACTTTCTCTTGTTCTCTGTCTTATCTTCTGCCCTTATAAATGCACCCAGACCATAGCAGGTGCTCCATACATCCTGTGAGCAACTCAAGGGATACATGAATGGATGGAGAAGTTCAGTGCATTTCCCCAAGGCAGTCCCAAGGGGAGGAGCAGGGGGTCCCAACCAGATAGTCTGGGTCTATCCACCTCCAGCCCCCTAGGACAAGGGCGCCATCCCTGCAGAGGACAGCTGTCCTGGAAATCCATTCCTACAGCACACCATGTCTCCCTTTCCTGTAGAACCTTTGCACCTTGCCTTGGGTCGACCTCATGTACAGAGAGGGGCAAAAGGAGGTTGACAGTTGTTCGTATGGAAAATAATACAATAATTAATAAATAATAATCCAAGAATAAACTCTGTGTTTTGCATATTCACAATTGTAAACCCACTGTCGCCCCACCCTGAATGCCCTCCTCTCTCTTCCCTACCAAACCACACCGTACAGGCAGGCTGCGTGTCTGAACTAAGACTGCACCCCACCCCATGTTGCCTGGTGACTACCAAAAAGGTATGCGAGCTTTAAGAGGTGTCTTCCAAAGCAGCCTCAGCATGTCACCCAACAATTACACCAACAGCTCCCATTCATCTAGGACAAATAAGTACCAGGTGGGCTATGAAAATTTTCTTATTCTATCCTCATTGCAATCCCATAAAGTCAGCATCATGATCATGATGGCTCATGAGGAATTAGGCTGCACAGTAGTGAGTGGACAGAGGTCCAGCGAGTGAAGCTTCCTCTGTCTTTACGGCCGCTCCCCGTCACTGTCATCGCCGCCTGAGCTCCACCTCCTGTCAGATCAGCAGCGGCATCCCGTTCCCGTAGGAACTCAAATCCTACTGTGAACTGCGCATGCGAGGGATCTAGGCTGTGCGCTCCTTACAAGAATCTAGTACCTGGTGCTCTGAGCTGGAGCTGAGGCGGTGATGCTGGTGCTGGGTGTGTACTCGTGTGTACAGATGCTAGTGCTACCAGTAGAGGCTGCAAACACAGATCACCGTCAGCAGAGGTCTGACCGCACAGAGACCGTAGTAACTCAGTTGCTTGCAGACTCACGTGGAAGCCCTGCCAGGGAGTGGCGAGTGACAACTCAACTGCATCTGGCGGCAGGCTTTAAGTCGGAATCCGACACTTATTTCAGTCCGCGTGTGGCCCACCCACTACATCACTTACCATTTCTACCCGCTCCTCTTCCCCGCACTGCACACTTGTCTTGGTCACAGTTTTGGTGAGCCCGCACGCTAACCCCAACCAAAATGAGTAAAAAACAAACGTCGCTGGAGAGCTTCTTTGAAAAGGCAGAAAGACCCAAGGATGAGACAGCAGAAGACTCCAAGACTGCCAACAAAAAGAAAGCTGCATTTCAGAGAAAACACCAAGCGTTTTACCTAAATTATGGGTTCATCGCAACAGGGACTCACCTTCTCCGAGCCTGCTTTGTGTAATACGTGGTGACTCGCTATCCAGTGAAGCCACAAAACCTTCAAAACTGCTTCACCACGTGGACACCAAGCACCCTGCATTGAAAGACAAGCCTTTGGAGTTCTTCTTCAGAAGAAAACATGCACACGAAGGACAGAGCGATTGTTGGAGGCCACCCCTTCATCGAAGGTGTCTGCCCCGGGGGAGAGCGTCATGCTCGGCGGCTGCCCGCGCTGCTGAAGCTGAGAAGCCCTTCACCATTGGTGAAGACTTGGTCCTGCTGCTGCTGCTAAGGACACTCGTCCTGAACTCTTAGGAGAGGCTGCAGCTCAGAAGGCAGCACGTGCCCCACTTTTGGCCAGCACCGTCGCCGGACGACTGGACGAAAACACAGAGGGTATCGAGGCACGGCTGTCAGAGAGGGTTCACGAGGCACCGTGGTCTGTGATCCAGGCTGACGCGTCCTGTTTTTGTGCGATACGTTTTTCAGGAGGATGCATCACGTGCACTTTTGTTGCCCACCGACGCCTCCACTACAGGACCGCTCAGCAGGACTCCGTCTGTGAGTGACCCCACAGCAGGAGAACCGCGCTGGTCACTGTGTGTCGGTGTGTGCACGGATGGAGCGGCTGCCACGACTGGACGGCTTTCTGGTTTCACGGCTCGGGTCAAAGAGATCACTTCTGAGGGCGAGTCTGTGCACTGTGTCACCCATGGAGAAATGCCGGCTAGCCGAAGAATGTCACTGAACTTAACAACGTTTTGCAGGATGTGGTTAAATAAAGTACATGCCCATAACTCACGTCTGTTCAGGCAGCTCTGTGAGCAGATGGACGCAGAGCACATGTGTCCTCTCTTACACACGGCAGTGAGACGGCTTTTCAAAGGGAGGTACTGGCCAGAGTTTCGGAGTTTCGAGAGTGACTCCAGAGATTTCTTTTAGAAAAATAGTCACCACTGGGAGAGCATTTCAGTGACACAGAATGGGTCACAAAACTTGCTTACTTGTGTGACATAGTGGGACATATTCAACCTGCTCAAGAAACTCACTCTGTCACTTCAGGGGAGAGTGACAACTGTGTTTGAGTCGGCAGATAAAGGGGCTGCATTCAAAGCCAAACTGGAATTATGGGGGTGACGAGTGAACATTGGGATTTTTGACACGTTTCAAACATTAGCACAGAGTTTGAAAGAGACTGAGCCAGGGCCTTCTTTCTCCCAGCCGGTGCATGAGCACCTACCTGTCTCAGCTTTCAAAAGGGTTTGAGCATGACTTCCTGGCCAGAGAAGAACCTGAACTGGGAAGGAATGGATCCGAGACCCATCTGTGAATAAGCCGGGTGAATCAACTTTGTCCGTGCTAGAAGGGGATCAGCTGTTTGAGATTACAAATGACAGTGTCCTTAAGAGTATGTTTGAGACAAGTTCAAATCTCTGTGTGTTCTGGGTTAAAGTCGAGGCAGAATATCCCGCAATGGCCACAAAAGCACCGAAAAGCCTGCTTCCATTTCCAACATCCTATCTTTGTGAAGCAGAGTTTTCTGCCGTGACAGCAACCAAGACGAGATTATGGAGTAGACTGGACATAAGCACTACACTTCAGGAGTCACTGTCTCCCACACCCCCTGATGGGACAGTCTAGTTACAAGAAAACAAGCTCAGGGCTCCCACTGATTCTGCAATATGGTGAGTTGTGTAATTATTTCATTATATATTACAATAATAGGGATAAAGTGCACAATAAATGGAATGCACTTGAATAATACCCCAACCATCCCCCTTCCCTCTCTGCTGGTCCGTGGAAAAATTGTCTTCCATGAAACTGATCCCTGGGGCCAAAAAGGTTGGGGACCACTGATCATCATCACCATCATCATCACCATCATCATCATCATTGTCATCAGCATCCTTGTTTCACAGGGGAGCAGTTGGAAGAACAGGGAGGTGAAATGACTGACCCCTGAGGACAAGACAGATGTCAGAGCTCATTGTTAAAGCAACACTACCAGGTGGTGACTGAATGCACCACCCTCTCCCTTCTCTAGTCTTCCTTCTGAGGACAGTGTCCTGGCTTCCCTGGTTTTCCCCTCAATTCCTGGACACTCAGAAAGCCGGCTTCCAGTGGGGACCACAATGAGGCAAGTTCTGCTCCTGCTGGAGCTATGGCCACTGTAGCTGGTGGAGTCACCTCGGGGCCACTCTAGGATTTCAGGGAGTGAACAGCAGTCTCTGTTTGGCTAGTGTATAATTTTTTGAATCATTAGAAAGTTATTAGCTCAAAAATAACCCCTGAATGTTTGTTACATGCTACAGAAAGGAGAACCTGGCTCTTAACAGCTGTCCACTCCTACTTCCTAAACACTGGCCTTAGATCTCATGGGCAGCCTTGTCTCTCACCCCACCCTGAAGTTGGAGGGAAGTAAGTCCTGTCTCCCCAGGGGATGCATTCTCCACTCCCAGCCTCTTCCTTCCTGTCTCTACAGCCTGCAAAGAGCCCCAAAGGGAGCTCCGAGAAGACAGCTACCGCCCTCTCTTTGCTCTGGTTTTTCTTCCTCCTCTGGGTAGATCTCACCCTCCTGGGAGCTGGACTCATGGCCTCCATGTGGGGACTTTGCAGTAGAGGGACCTGGGCTGGAAGCTTAGCCCTACTCGCTTGTCCCAGATGGACAGTGGCTCATGTTGCTGACCCTGTGCTCCTTTTATTGGGCAATAGGAGCTTAGAGCTGCCTAGTGGGAAGGGAATGGACACACCAAACAAAGATCCACAGCCCCAAAGGGAAACTGAGTCATGGGGGGGCTGTTGGGACTTACCTCTGACTCTGCCAGTATTGTCCCAAGGACTAGGCCCCTCCTGTCCTGCCTTTCACACTTACCTCCTCCTTGGGATCCTACCCTCTCCCTCACGGGCGCCTCTGCACGACGACATATCTGAAATGCACTCTGCTTGCCTGCCCCTTAGAGAAACGTCCAGATGGCCCTATGCAACCCTCTCTGAACTGGCCCTGCTCAATCTTCTGCTCATCTCCCCCAACAGTCCCAGCCACCCGAGCCTCTCTGGGATGCCAGCCCGAGCCCCAGCCAGTCGCCTGCTGGCCCAGCCCTGCCACCCACACCAGTTCCCCCGTGCCCTCTGGCGTGGTGCCGACCACGTCCCACTGATGTCTCATGCTTTTCTCCTTCCCTTCCTCAACTAGGACCTGCCCTCCTGTGGGCTGGAGAGTCTTGGTCACCTACATGCTCTTCGTGCCCACCCCAAAGGGATGGGGCCCAGTCGGTTTGATAGAGCTTTTTGTGTATATGAGAGATTTATCAGATGCCTCTGGAAAGAATGATGGACTGTGCACAAACTGACAGGGTTGTTATTGGAATTCATTTATTAAAAAAAACTTCATATATTTTATTATCCCAAATACAGCATTCCAAGACATTTCTCTTTAGAGCCAAAACTGACAAATGGATGGCTTTCGCCAGAATTTTTTTCCTTTTAATTATTTGCATTCATTTTCTGTTTCAAAGACATTTTAACATTGGGCAACCAGCTGAGGGCTTAAACAGACATTATTAATGGGAATATTAGAAAAATTAAAATAGGAACTTCTAATGTAAATTGAATGAAATGCTCAACCACACAGCCAAATTGGATGGCTGATTCTTCGTTCTGAAGGCTCAGGGGGAGGTAGAGGACATGGGAGGCCGTAGAGGGAGAGGAGACAGGAAGTGAGGTAGAGGGCAGGACACTGGAGTCGCAGGGCTGACCCTCGGGAGCCGTGTGACTCTTAGGCCCATCTCCTGACCTTTCTGAGGCTGAGTGTCTTCATGTAGATGTTGAAGAGGGATGGATGAGATCAGAGGTTCTTAATCTGAATTCTGGACCTTTCTAGCCCTTCAAAGGGCTTTGCAAAATCCCCAAGTCACATGCAAAGTGTCATGATGCATACGTGTATTTCTCTACATTGAATGTCTGCAGCTTTCATCAGATTTTCCGAGGTCTGTGACTCGACATTTAGTAACCACTGGCTGGGTGATTTCTAAGCTTCTTTCCTTTATTCATTCATACCTGGAACAAATATCAGCGAGCAGCCCGGAGCCATTCTAAGGCCTTGGCAATGAACAGGAAGCCTGCACTCTCAACCTGTGTCCCAGTCAAACTGCTTTATTCAGCCAAGCCGAGAACCCTGTCCTTAGTATTAACAGGGCTGACCTGGGAAGGCCAACACTGCTCCTCAGCTGGGTGGCTTTGATCAGTGTGCAGCATCCAGGCAGAGCTGGACCTCCAGGTACCCAGGGTAGGAGGAAGGGGTGCCGTTGGGAAAGACTCATTCCCTGAGCAGGCTGCCAGGTCTTGGAGCCTGGGGGCAACTGGAAGCTGCAGCCCAGCCAGTCCCAGGGCACTGAGCAGGGGACCTCCGAGAGAGCACTTCTGCATGCTGCACGAGCCTGAGTGGCCCTTCCCCTCCCCCCACATCAGCAGCCCTGCAGCAGGAGGCCAGGCAGGGCCTGGGGACCGGGAGACAGAGAAATGCTGGTGGCTTTGGGGATGCTGCATGACCTGGCTTAGCCCCATTTCTGCATGGCCTGGGAAACTCCAGTCACATGTTCATACTTGGTGGGCTCAGAGCCGACCCAGGGCCTGAATGGCCCACTGGAAGAAGTCCTGTTTGCCCCTTATGGGGATGGAGAGGCATGGCTGATGGTGAGAGAGGAGGGGTCCTTTTCTGTCAGGGTAACGGGAGCATGCTGTGGCGCAGAAGGGTTCCTAGGCTAGGAGGCCTATGTCTGCCTCCCAGTCTAAAGAGGGAGCCAAACTAGGAACGGAAGAAGGTCCTAGAGTTGGAACCTAGAGATCCCACATGCAGAGCTGTGAGACAGGACGCGGGACGCCCGGTTGAACGTGAAGTTCCGAGAAACAGGCGAGTTTGTTTTTGGGTAAGTATTTTCCAATACTGCATGGGAAGTGCTTACCCTAAAAAAGTAGTTGTTGTTTATTTGAAATTCAAATTGAGCTGGACATCCTATGTTTTCAGTTCCTCAACCTGCCCCCCCCACCCCAGAGAAAGCCCCAGAAGGAGGGAAGGCAGGAACCAGGCAGGAAGCGGGGATGCCCGAGGTGTGTTTCTATTGGCTGATGTTTCAGAGTTCTAGGAGTGAATTTGACTGATTTAAAGACCAACAAAAACATTCAGATTCCAAAATAATACAATTTAGAAAAACAGTGGTAGCTATAGGTCCTATTTTTGAGCTTTAGGTGCCAGTTCTGCCTAAGTGACACCTGTGGATTCATCTAATGCTCACACGGTCCCCCAAGGGAAGACCTGCTTTGATCTCCTGAAGGTGGAGACCCAGGACCCAGCCGAGGTCGCGGACCCTCTCCCGTTGCACGGCGTCACAGTGCAGAGCGGAGTGGCATGCCCTCTGACCTCAGCATCAGCCCCCTCACACCATCTGACCTGAGAAGTGCCCTGGTTGATACCACTCCTGGGAAACTCCTCTCACTGTGAGTGACAGTTTCTCCTCCCATCCCCTGAGGCAGAGGTCAGCAGACTTTCTCTGCACAGAGCCAGACAGCAAAGCTGCGGGCCACTCAGTCCTTGTCACACTACTCACTTCCTTTGTATCGTGAAATGAAGGAATGTGTCTGTATTTCTATGAAACTGTACAAAACCCAGTGCCAGGCTCAATTTAGTCCACTGACCTCTGACCAAAGAGTCTGCGACACAACCCAAGCAAAGGCGAGTGGACAGAACAAGGCCAGCTAGCAGTAACAGGCAAGCAGCGGTGAGGTCGTTGTAACTAGAATGTCTTTGCACACAGCAGTCTCCCAGCACAGGGGGGCTCATCATTCATTTGCTGGAAAAGCATCCATTCAAACCAGATGAAACTTGCCTGGGAGCCCTGACCATGCAGGGATAGCGTGCGCAGGTTTCAAGGAAAGGGGGTAGGCTGCTGGATAAAGTCCAAGCTCGGAGACCCCCCTTCAGAACCTCTGCCTGCTTCCTAGTCCTGCTTCCTTGAGACACTATTTAGAGAGCCAAGCTTCAGATTCCTCATTTGCAAATGGAAGCCAGAAATACTTCACGAGGTTACCCTGGGTTTGATGAGTGTGTGTCTCTTACAATACCGTCCTTTAGTTCTCACTTTACCTTCCCAGCCCTCCCAGGTTTCTTCTCCCGTCTTCTCTTTCTCTCCCAGGTAAGCACACGCTCACTCAGAATAATCACACCAAAGGAAAATCCCACTAAATGGTTAGCTGTACATATGGCACAAAACCATCTTCAGGAAAGAAAAGGGGCCTTTTGCAACATTTTGCTTGCTGTTTGAACCAGGCCTTCTCCAGTCCCAGAATTGGAGGCCACCCCAGGATCACTGGTGGGAGGAGGTGCAGTCGCCTTCTGAACGTGCAGCAGCTCTTTGCAATCACAGCCGTCCGTGGACGGCCAGATGCGGAGCAGAAGCAGATCTAGTTCTCAAATGCCGAGGCATGTCCTGTTGCCTCCCCCGTTGGCTGTCATCACCTCCTGTTCGCATCTGTTTCGCTGTGGTCAGCTGCTGGCAGGCCTACCGACCCAGGGTCTCTTCTCCAGGAGCAGACACGCGAATCTTTAACCCTCAGCTCACAGCCCTTCCTCTTCTGGAAGAGAGTTTGGCAATTTCTTAGAAAACTAAGGGTCCTCTTCCCATGTGATCCAGCACTCATGATCCTAAATATTTACCCAAAGAAACTGAAAATCTACACGTGAGCTATTATAGCGGCTGTGTCGTCGCTGTCAGACACTAGAGCCAATCAAGATGCTCTGCAATGGGTGAATGGATGAACAGACCGGTCCATTCAGACAATGGAATATTACTGAGCAGACAAAAGAAACGAGCCATCAAGCCAGGAAAAGATGTGGTGGGGGGAAGAATCTCTATTGCTAAGAAGCCAGTCTGGAAGGCTGCATATCGTAGGGTTCCAACTACACGGCATGCTGGAAAAAGCAACACCGTAGAGACAATACAAAGGTCAGTGGTTGCCAGGGATTTGGGGGGAAGTGGAAGGGTGACTGGATTACACTAAGATCTGCTGGGAGTTTTCTCAGGAGACGGGGGCCCTGGAGTGAGCTCCTGAACTTGACGCATTTACTGAGAGTTGGCCGTGAACATCTCTGAATTTCATATTCAAAGCACAGGAAGCACCAAACTATTCCAAGTCTGTCTTGGGAAAGGGCATAAACATAGAAGTGCAGCCTCCCGGAGGAATCTCAAGCCATCTGGTCCTCCCGCGCTGCCACCCGACGCGGGGAAGCCCCGCCACAGCATCCCCGAAAGACCCCATCCCCTGCGCTCCCCTCCCAGAGGCGAGAACCCCACCCCCTGCCACGAGCAATCCAACTGTTGCGACGTCCATCTTGGCACTGAGCTGAGGTCTGACTCCTATCGCTTCTTCACTGCTCCTAGCTTTCCATCTGGAATTCCAAAGAACCAGTCAGCTCCCCCATCCCCACAAAAACAAAACAAACAAACAAACAAACAAAAACCCAAACAATTTTGAAGCGTGTTGGCTGTCGTGGACTCTCTTCTCCAGGGGCATGGGGCTCATTATTGTCACAGTCTTCCCGAGGACGGGGTCTCTAAGCCACACACCTTCTTGGCTGCCGGCCCCTTCAGAGCCTGATTCGAAGCTGTGTTCTGGGACTTGTCTTATCTCCATGCTCTAGAGAAAGCTAGTACCCTGATTCTAACCTGTTGAGGAAGGAGGGCAGATGGTCCTTCTCCACGCCTGGAATTTTCTCCCAGGTGGAGGGAATACCACCTGCATCACTCCGCTAGCCAATCACTGCCTCTCACTTCTCCTGACTGAGGGAGGAGGGCTGAACTCTCCGGTTGGGAATCCTAGAAGGAATTCCCCGGGGATGTTCAACTCAGGTCCCTCTTTTTCTGTTGGGACTCATCTCCCCGGAGAACGTGAGCTCTGCTCCTTCTCAGTTGCTGCTGGTTTCCCAGAGCCCGATCCCACACATGGGGTGCTGGTGGTCACCTCATTCTGGGACCTGAGTGTTAGGAAGCCCATCCTTCTGCAGAGACAAGCCTCCTTCTCCTCGAGCTGCTCACATTAGTCACCCGGGAGTCGTGTGGCTTCTCTCTGCTGACTCTGGGTGGCTTCTCCATAGGTTTCCCAATTTCATGGGGGAAAGGGTGTTCTTTACTCTGTCCCCCTTAGGCACCCAAACCCGTAGGTGATTTTCCTATAGGAACCTTGATTTTTATGCCAGTCTACGCTTATTGTTATTTGTATATTCTCATACTACATGTAATCACGGGTACACAACTCTTAATAGATACATAGCATTCTTAGATCACAGGAAACATTCTTAAAAGAGCTGTGGAATTGCCTTCGGTTTAACAGTTCTCTTTTCAGACTTGCCAGAGGTGGTTTCGTGAATGTCTAATCTAGACAAGCCTTGATGAATTGGCCTGAGCAAAATTGTCCCATAATCTAATTCAGCCCCTGCTAGATCATCACCACTTTAGCCTTATCTCATCGAGACCCGTGACCTTTAAAACAATCACATTGTCCTATTCCTGCATCTTTAAGTTCTTCAGTAATGGAGGGGCTGCCCCGTCCCAGCACAGTGGCCTGCCTTCCTTAACGAGGTCCAAAGTCTGTCATTGCCTCTGCCATCCACGTGGCTCGAGCCAGGCTTTTCCAAGGTGGTCCTTTGTCAACAAAACAGAAGAAGTTGAAAAACATGGCGGAACATTTGCATGCGGGCCGGAGCCGAACTTCCCTGCTTTGATTTTTCGATTTTGATAAAATCCGTGTTACCAGTGTTTGGACTGTATTGACTTAAAAGTCCTTTCCTTCAACACCCATTTTGAAACTGTAAAGGTCTTCCCATATCCTGAAAGTCGAAGCAGAACATTGACTTCAACATGCAGTATCAAGATACACAGCTGTGGAGTGTGTCCATCATCTGAAAAATAAAATTGTTTTGTAACTTCCCATGTGGAAACTCTAAGTGTCTGGCCCTGTCGCAGTTACTTGGTCAGAGGTTGTGCCTTCTGGTGCCGGTTGGAAAGATACATATTAAAACAAGTATCTGTCGTTAGCGGGAGAAAGGAGAGGAGCATGCGCAAATGTTGCACGTACAAAGGCGTTGCCTCAGCAACTGGAGGCTGTGGCTCCGCAGAGGCGTGCTCTCGTCTGCTCCTGCGGCCGCTGCTGTCTGGGCACGAGGCAAGTTCTCGCCTCAGCCTCGTCCACCCCAACCACCTGGCAGAGGCCTGGCCCTTGCTTCTCTGGAAACCTCTCACTGACGCAAAATCACCTCCCGTTCCTGAAGAAAACTCCCAACTGCTCGGTACCCTCCGATTGCCGGCTCTGCCTTCGTGTCGCTTCTCTCAGCTCGAATGGCAGTGAATCATTTAGGAAGCAAGGGAGAGGGAGATCATTATTAGTATTTCAACTGACTCATTATAGGCAAGTTTCAATCCTCCACCAGCACGCACGTCAGAAAGCTTCCCAGTATGGTTTTGTGACCTGGCCACAGCCACCTGGCCGGCGTCGTCTGTCAATTCCTGGTGTATGCTCCACGTTCCCCCTGGTCCTAGCACCCTAGTCTTCTTGCCCATTTTCTTATTTCCTACCTGTTCACCCATTACCTTCTTTCTTATTTCTCGAGACTCATTATAGCTGCTGACTGTACTTGGAATCTTTTCTAGCTTCTCGTTGCCACCCCCTGAATGTGCTTTTCCAGCTGGTGCTCCACTGAAGAGGAAGTGGAGTCAGAAGGAGAATGAAATGTCTTCCTAGGGGTTAGAAAGCATCACATCTCAGCTTCCAAGTGCGGTTTTCTGACTCTAAGTCCAGCATTGCTTCCTCCAAGTGACGCTCTCCATGTCACCTCTCAAACACGAGTAATGGACGTCAGCATAGGAGTCAAGAGTAAATGAAATGAGGGGTTGCAAAAAGCCCCTTTTACCAGCAGTCAATTGCTATTAACAGGACAGAGTCATCCTTAATGTTCGAGAGGCTGGAAGCCTAATTTTCCAATTCTAAGCTGTGTCATCGGCTAATGCCCCTTCCGAGTTTCAGTTGCCGTATCTGTCATCAGTCAGTACTGATAAGGACCTGTAGGGCTGTCCTGGCATGAAGTGTGCAGCAGAGCCCTGGGCCTGCAGAAGGTGCTCATTAAAGTCGGTTCCTTCATTTACAGGAACTCAGTGACGGGTGCGAGTGTGCAATAGGATGACGGGTGTCTTTATAAATGTCCCTTTCCTGCTCCTTTCCATTTAGAAAGAAATCTAAAATGTGCACATAACAAAACCCAAAGCCAACATACAAGTTGCAAATGGCAGGGGTTTTTTTTTTTGTGGCCAAATAGATATCCCAGATACACCTTGCCTTTTCTTTATCCACATATTCATTGACAGAGACTCGGGTTGTCTCTGAGACTCTCATGCTTTGCTATTGTGAATAGCACTGCAATACTCACGGGAACGCAGGTATCTCTTCAGGATGAAGACTTCATTTGCTTTCCCTATACACCAACGAGTGGGGTTTCTGCACCGTATGGCAGTTCCATCGTCAGTGCTGTGAGGAATCTCCGTACCAGCCTTTATAGCGGCTGCACCGACTTACATTCCCACCAATAGTACATACGGGTTTTCTCTTCTCTACACCCTCGCTAGCCTTTAGTATCTTATTTTGCTATATTTCATTGTGGTTTTGATTTGACTTTCCCCAGTGATTCGATGTAGAGCATGTTTTTACAGACCTGGTGGCCATTGGTATGCCTTCTTTGGAAAAATGTCTATTCATGGCCTTTGCTCATTTTGGGGGTTGTTGTTGTCTGCTGTTGAGTTTTACGAGTTTCTGATAGTTTGATAGTAATCCTCTATGGATATGTGGTTTGTAAGTATTTTCTTCCCATTGATTGCTTTTTATTTTGTTGATTTTTTCCTTTGATGGGCAGAAATTTTTTTGTTTGACATAGTGTGCTTTTTTATTTTTGCTTTTGTTGCCTTTACTTGTGGTGTCAAATTAAAAAAAAAAATCATTTCCAAGACCAATGTCAGAAAGCTTTTCTTCTAGGAGGTTCGTGGTTTCAGGGCTTGCATGTACATGTTCATCCATTCTGAGCTGAACTGCAGTATGGTGTACTCCAACCTGTGCCGAGGCTAGATCTAATGTTAAGTGTTTGCATCACACGCACGCACGCACATGCAAACATGGGTGTTTGGGGAGGTGATGGGCGTGTCTAGTCTTGGTCGTGGTGATCGACCGCATCGTGAGTGTGTGTGTGTGTGTCCACACTCATCCAAATGTATGCATTAAATGCATGCATGTTTCTACATTAACGATACCTCAGGAAGGTTTTTTAATAAAGTAGAAGATAATAACAACATACAACTATTTTTACAATGTTCCAAAGTTGCCTGATGAAAATAAATCAGACCAGATGGGGTATTTTATTGAAACCGCTCCATAATTGGAAGTTTGCTAAAAATGCAACACATAAGTAAATAATTGTCATCCACACATTCAATAGAATTTTTCTAGGGGCTACTCACTGATATTGCAACCCTGGAATTGAACCATGGAAATACACTTGACATGTGTCCTGTGTTTGAGAGGACAAGATGGCAGGAAAGTGGGTCACCATGGGTTATGGTGGGATAAATTAATATTGATCAGTATTAACCAGCTGATCACTTAGTATTGATGAATGAATGTTAATATCTGTGCAGGGATGGCAGAGGAGGGAGGAACAGACACACATGGGCAGTGAGGAAAAATAGTCACTCAGGATGGTTCTCGGGGAGTAAGTGGGAATTCTTCAGGATGAGCCAGATCGTTCAGGCAGAAAGGACAGTGCCGTGGAGAAATCAGAAGAGGAGTAAGTTCAGAGCATTATTCCAGGTCCTCGTGGTGATGGCTAGCACATGGGGTAGGGAAGGAACCAAGATTCCACCAACAAAGTCTCAGAAGGGCAGGATCGACTATCATGTGGGTGGTGATAACTGTGCAGTCTGGCCCAGGAATGGCGATTTTCAGAGAAGAAAAGAGTCATCAACCCCTTCCTGACT
This sequence comes from Tonatia bakeri, assembly GCA_004024845.1. NCBI lineage: Eukaryota > Metazoa > Chordata > Mammalia > Chiroptera > Phyllostomidae > Tonatia > Tonatia bakeri. The sequence goes on from PVIA01001644.1 coordinate 85,511, forward strand.
GGGACCCCCTTCTTTTCTCCCAGCCCCTCACCACACAGCACCCGCACAGTGTCCTAGGCTCCAAGGACTCGGGCCACCACCGGCTTTGTCGCACACTGCGCCTTCCCTGACTGGGGTCACCAGGCAACAGAAGGACGAGACTGAGCAGAGAGGGGAAGGAGAGGGCCCAGCCCCGCAGGACCTGTTTAAGACCGCACGAGAAACCACTCACGTACTTTCCAATAGGTGAAATTTCGCTTTCAGCTTTATTTACCTGAGAACGAATTTCAGTTTGAAGAGGCCTTTATGTCATTTGAGGCGAAGTACCCAAGATATAAGCAATTTCCAACAAGAGTGCTACACATTTGTCTTTATAACAATTTGTGTGTAACAGCTTTTATGCAAATGACACTAAAGTGGCACCTTTTTTTCTAAATTGGACATTTTTATGGTTATAATTTTCTTCTGTAATAACAGCAAAAAAAAAAATGGCTGTCCCAGTGGAGTTGAACATTTCATCTTTGAGCGCCGTCTTGTGAAGTTGGAATGACAAGTTTCTTTCATTTGCACAAAGAATGACAAAAAGTCTTCTTTGTCTTCCTTGTCTTAGTTTGCAGAGGCGGTTGAACTTGAGGTGCCTCCGTCCCCCATCAGCAACCCTTGGCAATCAGAACAGTCTTTGGAATCACCATGCAGCTTGTAGGCACCAAAAATATTGTCTGCTCTTTCCTCTGTCAAGCTGAGCGGCATAAATTACTTGGTTAGATTTCCGTTTCAACACGTTGTTGGGTCTTTTGCATTCATACCCACTCTCCCCAAGTCAAACAGGTGACTTTTATAGACAATGGGGTTTAATTGACTACAATACAATGGAATTTATATACAGTGTGCCAGGAAAGCATCCCGAGATACTCGTAGAATAATCCATGTTATTGTTGCTTAATCGACCGAAAATTTTTGCAGAGACAACGGAAGGAGGTGTGCATTTCAAACAATGACTTAAATTTATCCAAGGACTCAGCCAAACAATATATATAATTTGTGGCAGTGAGGGCCTTTGGGATGGGCAAAGCTAGAAGGTCACGGAGAGGAAGGGTGGAGAGAGGTACTGGGAAGAACTGGGAAGAAATGGAAAGAACTGGAAAGGGCAAAGGCCTGTATCCTGAATGACACTGGGGCATCCGCCCTCTCTCTGTACTTCTGATTCCTCAGCAGTAAGAGAGGTTCTTTCCTGACAGTTTTTTTAAATCAACAGTTAGAAGGGGCTGCTCTATTAAGTTCAGAGAAACGTGCTGTAGAGTTAGGTCTGGATTTTTGGAATTAGGAGAGGGGCAGAAGGAGAATCTGAGAAACTGAGGCAATTGCACAATGACAACGTGAAACGCCACGGCGGAAAAAGCCTGGATTTTGGCTTTACTACATCTAGTCTTTGAACCAAGAACTTAGAACTAGACCTTCAGGAAATTACTTGCTCTTTCTGAGCTTCAGTCTACCCATTTGAGAAACGGGGCCGATGGTACCCAGCTCGTGGGTTTCCCTTGAAGGCCAAGTGAGGTCCGGGGTATGCAATGCGCGAACATTTATAAATTGATGTTCACGTTGTTAATAATATGATTAAGACCGCTTTTCTTTTCACAGTCGAGCTGAGGTTATAAGGTCCCCCAGAGCCACCTGCTGCATTGTGAATACCATCCAGCCCAAAGGGTCGGGTTGCAATTTATGGCTTGAGAAAATTCACGCCTTTGCGAGGTCAAGGATAAAAACGCAACACCCAGTCTTGCTCAGCTGCAACGCTCACAGAGCTGAGCTGTGCTGCATCCTGGGAAACCCCGGAGGCCCAGCTACTGGTAGGTTCCAGTCCTCCTCCCCCACCCCTGGGTTCTCGGCTTTAGTAAGTACAGTGGTTTGATTGGAAGGGAAGGATTTACCCTTAGAGAGAAAGCTGTGTCTAGAGAACTTGCTGGGGGGACATTAGGTGATTTTTACTTTCTTCCTTAACCATTTGTGAAATATGTGAAGGTATTTTTTACAACGAACACATAGTTATACAATCAAAAAGCTATTCTCATTGTGAAATTAAAAGAAAAAAAACCTCATGGCAAAAATAGTTCAAAAGGGAAGTTGGCCATTCTTGGTGCACAAGTTTTGAATTAGAGAGGTTTAGATAATAAACGTATGTGTCAGTGACTACAATGACATATGGACATGTGTACATGTGCAGGAGCTATGTGTGTACACGAACACACACACACAGATGCACACATTTCAACATAGAGGCATTTCTTAAAAAGAGCACTTGTCCAGCTCAGCCGACTGCATGGGATTTCCATACTAGAGCATCTGTGCAGGCATCTTGTCTTCCTTGGGTCTCTGTGCTCTCACTCTGGTCCTCCTCCCAGTGTCCGGATGCCCACCTGCATGACAGCGCACAGGGTGCTGCGCAGGGTGCCTTTAACCCACCTGGCTTGTGACTCCAGCTCACACATCCTTCCAGCATGGGTGGGGGCGAAGCTCGGTCCCTGGGCTCCTCTCTGCAGCGTCGGCTTGCTAAGCAGGCCAATCATTAGTCCCTTCTGAACTCTTCAGAGGAACGGGAAAATAGGATGATCTCAGAGACGGTGGGGAGGGGAGGATGAAAGAACCTGACAGATGTCGCTCATTTCACAAACATCACTTCCTGTTTCTTCGATTTCATCCCTGGGAAGAAGGATGGTGACATTTGACCCACCTGTTGGCTCATTAATAGAAAGTGATACTTTCTTCCCAGGGGGGCTTCGTCTCGAATACTTACAGTTTGTTTATTGGACAGATGAGAAAGCTGAGGATCAGCATGGGAGGGGCCTGGGTGCGGGTGACACAGACTGGCTTGCAGTCCAGCCAGGACATGTCCCTGGGGAAAACATCCCGGGTTTTCTCCCGCAGACCACACTGCACGGACAGCACTGTGGCAGGATGCAGTTCTGTGAGTTGAGCTGCTCGGGCCAGTGCGCACACATCAGCATATCTGCATATCCTTACAGAAACCAGATATTGAAGCTTGTCACCATCCCAGGATTGCTGCACAGACAAAGCAATTTGCATGGATCCTTTGTGAGCTTTTTTTTTTCCAGTGGTAGAAACTCATTAAAATCTCATGAAATCCTTCGACATAAAATGTGAAGCAATCCCGGGCTCCCTCCCTAAAAGTTAATATGTGTATTCGAGGCGAGGCGGGAGGTAGGGGGGGACTTGTGTTTGAAGCAGCTCATCATTGGGTTTAGCTGCCTTGGAGCAGGGGAATTCCTTAGCATATTTTAATTACTGTCTGGCTGGCCCTATAAATAAATGAGCCAGTGGCTGGAGCTCGGAGCAGGCTGGGGACCGCAGCAGAGGCGTGGAGTCCCAGTGGTCGCTCCGCTGGCAGCGGGCTGAACGTGGGCCCGGTGTCGCAGAGAGAAGAAAGGCTGTTGGCCTACCTGGGATTAATGAGTACCCAGGGAATGTGGGATGGCTCTAGGCTGGAGCCGGGGCCATTAAATTCCGCTGGTCATTAATCCCCTGGAAATGCCCAGGGCTGAGGTCATTATTCTTGGGAGATAAAAAATTCAGGACCAAATGGCACGAGCGCATGAATAGCGTGCATTTCCCAGACTTGTGGTGTGTTTTCCATTTGTCGGCAGAGTGCGATTTCAGGAAAACCAATCTTTTCATGCATCCACTGTGGGTGCATTGATCATCTCGACTTTAAATCTGAGCTCCGCGGGCACTGGGTTGTGCACCTGCTATGTTGGGGAGCTGTGGTCAGGCTGGCGTCCTTCCGCCCTCCGGGCAGCCAGGCTGACGCTCCTGAGTGGAATGATGAGGACATGGAAGGTCACACAGAGTGTAAGTGACTTGGGCAAAGTCACACTGCTGGACAGTGGACCAGCTGGAGCCCACAGAGAGTTTCTTCAGTCTCTAAGCTCTTACATCCCTCGGCCACTTGCCCTTTCTGGAGGCTCTTTCACTCATTCCTACGAGTCCGAAATCAGCTCAGCCCCACTGTGCTGCTGCTGCAGGGACGGCTCTTGGAGCCGTGCAGAGATGGCCCCTGGAGCAGGCCCCCTTTTTGTGCTGGCAGATCGGACCTTTCAAACCTGCCCCCGATTGCTCTGAGGGGAAGAGCAGATCGGGCTCTAGGATCACAGTGGCTAAAACCGTCGTGGCCAAACTACAAGAAGGACTTTGTAGACAGTTTGCTTCTCTGTGTCTCAGTTCCTCCGTCTGGAAGGTGGGCTTCATGACAGTGCCGCCTTACAAGGTTGCAAGGGGATGGGTGAACGAGTGTTTGGAAAGCACAGAACAGTGTCCAATGCAGAGCAGGGGACGCAGATGTTCTTGGGAAAAAAAGTGAAGCAAAGATGAAGGGAAATCAACCCGAATAATGTGAAGTATAATAAGATAGTGAAATGAAATAAATGAATAAGGCTGGGAAACGAGGCACTGTGCTAAGAAGTGCGTGTTCTAAACACCGTTTGAACACATAGCTCACTTAGGTATTCGTTGGGCTTCAGCATAACTTTGGGACGTCTTCCAGCGTCAACAGCTCTGTTGATACCCGCACGCCACTGTCAGCCTCGGCAGACGCCGCACACCAGCGAAGCCAGGCTTGTGAGTTGTTAGCCTTTTAGATATTTTGCACCAGCCTCATGAGGTTTTTGTTATTATTTTTTTTGTATGCAAAAGAAACAAAAGGTAGAAAAGATAACCGACACTTCCGAACTCCAACTCTGTGCTCAGGACTGGATATAAAACAACTCTGCCAACGAGGGTTTTTCATCCTTCTGCGAAGTGGCAAACCCTCTGAGGGTCCAAGTCGTGGAGGTGGAAGGGCTTGGAACACAGTCGGTCTTGGAGGCTTTGGCTTGTCCCACTCCCACAGACAGAAATCCCTGCGGCTGTTCAACGCACGGATTGCATCAGTGCTATTATTTCTAATAAGAGGATTCTTATATTTACTTACCAGGGAGCATTTTATAATAACAGTGGAAAGCATACAACCAAGAACCAATACTCTTGCTACAGTTCCTTTCGCAACACATTGCCTCCTTCAGCCTCCCGTCTCTGGTCCTTTGCAGCCTCTTCCAAGGTGCACTGGTCCATTCAGAGTCATGGTCATAGCCGAGATCCAAGTTTAATTTAGCTCATTTGACTTACTATGAATGCGCAAGCTGGGGCCACTGAAGGACTTCATTCACTTTGAACTCTGGGTTCAAATGTGTTTGTTAAAAAAAACAGTTGCTCTATTTTATGGCCATAATTGAAATCCCCTCAGCTTCAAATAATGAGCAATTACAGCAGTGTACGCCCGTTTTAAAACTGCATCAGGAGGAGGAAGACGGCTTCCCGGAGCAGTGACAAGCCTGCCGCTAGCACAGGGCACCACATGTGTCTGAGGAAACCACAGGTGTCCGGGTGCTTCCGAGGGGCTGAGGTTTGGTTTCTCACCAGACCCGATGATCAACACAGACGCATGTGCGACATTTGGGAAATCTTTTTTATTCATTAAATGAATTCAATTTCTGCGGCCCCGAAGACCTGTTTACTGACATGGAACACTCAATGCCTGCGTCTTTGTTTGAGATAAAGACCAACATTATTCATTCATTTATTCATTTAATGTATACTTATTGAACATCTCTGTTTTCAAGGCACTATGTGAGAGCGCTGTTTTGCAAACCATGGAGTGCATGTGAGCAGGGATACTTTTAAAATGCAGGCTTCGGCGTGGGGACTGACACTTAACATTCCTAACCAGCTCCCGGGCGAGGCCAACCACGCCGGTCATGGCTGACACTCCTAATTCTGGGGGGAGTGAGCAGGGAGGCAGACAAACGGAGTCCCTGCTCCCACGGCCCTGGCTTCCTAGCTCAGGAGGCGAAGACTCAGGAAGGCTGAATAAGGCCATTTCAAAGGGTGACCAGTGCAGTGGAAACACAGAGAGACCCTGGACATCGGAGTGCTGGTCACGTAGGGTGTTCAGGGCTGGCCTCTCTCTGAGGAGGGGACAGTCGAGCTGAGACCTGGTCCGTGAGAAGGGCTAACGTGGGGTGGTCGGGGAAAAGAGAGGTAGGAACAACGAGCTGTGGTTGAGAAAAGGAGCCGACCAGTGTGGCCAGCGTGAGTGAGGATGAGAATAATGTGGACGAGAGTAGAAATGGAAGCAAGGGCCGTGCAGGGGCAGACCCTGTGGAGCAGTGTGAGTCTGGGTTTAGTCCACCTGTCGTGGGAAGCCAAGGGATGGTTGACATAACATAATGAGTGAAGTGACTTTTTCAAGGAGTGCTTTAGCAGATTCTAAAGAGGTAAGAAGGGAACCAGTAGCACCAGGTAGGAGCCAGGGCCTGGGTCCAGGACAGAGACAGAAGTGGTTTGGAGGGTGGGGAGCAGCACTGGGACTGGAAATACATTCTAGGGGCAGGTGTGCTAGGATCTTCATGCTTTTAAGACCTAACCAACATGGGTACTGCCTATCCCTCAGCTCTGCTCCAGGCGCTGGTTGTTAAAACCCAGGTGGATGGAAGAAGACCTTCTCTACCTGGGAGGGAGACAGGTGAGTGATCCACCATTTCAACCCCAGGGCCCATCAAGGTGTGTTGGGGTGGGAGGCAAAGGAAGGGCTTCATCCTGGCTGGGGTTAGCTGCCCATGTTAACCTTGGCAATCAACTCTCCTCTCTGAGGGTGAGCCCACATCAGTGGAATGAAGGGTTGGGCTAAAAGGCAGTTTATGGAAACCCATTCAGATCTTAGTGTCGGTGTTGGTGACACTCCTTCCTTTCTTTTTGTCTCTTTGCTTCTCAGGTATCTTGTGATTGTTGGGGTACATCCTGTGATGGGTTCATCTGAGCAGCAAAAATTGAGACTGAAGAAATAAGTCACCCAAAATCAGCTCCATGCTGATTTGAGAGGCAGTAGAGCGCTATGGGGAAGCCCACAGATTCTGGATGCAAATCCCACCGGCTGTATGTGTGGCCTTGGACAAGGCACTTAATCTCTGTGTGCCTCTGTTTCCTTGTTCGTGAAAGCAGACCAATGTTGCTGCCAGGATTGAGTTAATGTAGGTTAGGGCTCAAGGTAAACACGATATGTGTTCAGCCATTACTATTGATCCTGTTGTTGCTATCGTTATTCCAACACTTCCCAGGTTTCACTGGGTCATGGGCAAAATTCTCATTTCTTTGAGCTGCATGGCTTTGTGGTTCACGCTCATTTGGGGAAACTACAAGGGGAAGGAAAATGGGCTTCAGGACCCCAAAGGACTACATTGAACCTCACCTTCGTCATTCACTAGCGATATATTTTGAGAAAGGGACTAGGGCCTTCTGAGCTGAGCCTCAGATTCCTCCTCTGTAAATTGGGAAAAATAATATTGACCTTAAAGTTCAAAATGAGGACCCGACATGATGTCTGCCCAGCGACCCGCATAGGTGGGTCCTGTATCAATAGCACCCATGTGCATCCAACAGGTATTATCACCAGCTTACTGTGTGCCGCTCACTGTGCTAGAAGTCAGAGATGTAACATGAGCAAAGCAGAGGTGGCCCCTCCTTCCAGGAGAAGGAAAGCCCAGGAAATTGTGCAAGGTACCTGTTAGGATGATGCTAAATTCTCTGGGCCGGGAAGGATCTCTTGAAGAGGTGACAGTTACATTATTATCAGCATTTGGATTCTCAATGATGGGACATCTTGTATCAAGGCATATTTTGTGACCAGTTCAATATAGATATTACAGATTCATTACAAAATGCTCTTGGTCTATGATGTTGTGAAAGAGAGCTTTCCCCCCTGGTGGCAGGCAGATATACTCCTGCCCTCCGGAACCTGTGACGGTCACACCTCACTCAGCCAAAGAACTTTACAGATGTGATGAAGTTAAAAATTCTGAGGTGGAGATTATCCTGGATTGAATGCGTGGTCCCAATATCACCGCTTGGATTCTTAAGAGTGGGGAGCTTTTCCTGGTTGAGGGTAGAGGGAGATGTGATATTTCTGCTCTTTACCATGGGAGAAATGGGCCAGGAGCCGAGGAAAGTGGACAGTCTGTAGAAGCTGGAAAAGGCATGGAAACAGAGTCTCCCCTAGAGCCTCTGGAAAGGAAGGCAGCCCTACTGACACCTCGATTTCAGCACAGTGAGACCCCTCTTGGGGGCATCCAGCAGCAATGGAAAACAAATACTCCCATGCGCAGAAGCCGTGCTGGCTGCCACACTTCCCTTCAGAAATGGTTGCTATTAGCCCATTTTACAGATGAGTCAAGAACAGGGAGACATGGAGGGTAAGTGCTTCGTCCAAGACTAGCAAGAAAGTAACCTGGGGCCAGAATTTCTGACTCCAAAGCCCATCCTGTTTGAAGCCCATGCACAGCTTGGCTGGGTAGCCTCATCTTTCCACAGAGACCTGCAGGGAGAGCCAGCCACCAAACGTGGTGGGGGGCGTGAAGCAGCCCCATAAACTCCCGGGCCACTGTCCATCTATTATGAGGCAGGTGCATTCAACTCTTCTTTCCAACTTTGTTTGCTTGAGCCTGTCACGCCCGACAAAAACTGTGTGACCTAGCTTGTACTGGCTTGTGCATGAAGGTATCATTTCCTGGTGAGTGTGTTTTCCTGTGCTGTGATAGATCTCCTCACTCAAGCAGCTGTCTAACATGCTGAATAGTCTTTCATCTTGTCAAACACTTCCATGTGCCTTTCTACAGCTTTCTCAGCCAACATGTACACACCTAATCAATCTAACGCCACTGTCTCCAGACTCTCAAGCCCAAAGGCACTGCCCTAACCACTTTCTTAAAGAGACAATCATCTCTTTCCATTGTGCTCAAAGCATGGCTTCTTATTAGGGCATTTTCTCAGTAGGTAAAGGAAGACCAAGCTGAGATTTCTTTACTTGCATTTCTACTAGCTCAGGAATAGCGACTCCTTGCTCCAACAGAAAGACACGTGGTGTGTGTCCCTACTCTTTCCCCAGTGTGCACACAAGTATTGATAAGGGGGGCTGTGTCTATGTGTTCCAGTGTATTCATTACCTAAAGATGAAGTCCACACAGATGTGGAATGTCTTCCATCTTCCAAAATTGAGACATCCATCACCTCAGTCTTGTCCAGCACCTTCCACCTTACCCATTGCCTTATTCCATGTATCTCTGCAGAGGCTGGTCAGCATGATGCCTTGGTCAGTGGTCTTACTATGGCCTGGAATACCTGTCTCCTCAATCTGTTCAGTGAGAACCTACTTGTCCTTCCACCTTGGCTTAGACATCGTCCTTCATACAAAGCCCCTCTTGCATCTCCCAGAGGGAGATGTTCTGCCTTGTCACCCCAGGGGTTCTTGTCTACTCTTCTGTTGCACCTATTTGTAGGATAGTGGTATGTATATTCTCTGTCCCTGTGAAGCAGAGGTCAAAAACAGTCCATTCTTCATCCCTGCTGGGCCCACACCCTTCGTGGTGTAACTTGGCAACCATCTCCCTCCTTGGCTTGGAATCAGCCATGTAAACTTTGGCCAGTGAGATGTTAGCCAATGTAGTCCAAGCAGAGGTGGGAAGGCACTCGTGCCATTGGGCTTATGCTCTTCCTCATGTCCCCTTTATTGCTGTGAGCTTGTGTCGTGGCTGGCCCATTGGAGGAGGGGCATGTAGAGCAGTCGCCTAGCCAACAACTAGTCAAATGTCAGACAGGCGAGGCCAACCAAGATCAGCAGGGTTCCCGAGGTGCATGAGCAATCAATATCTCTCATTGTACCCCACTGAGATTTTATTTGTTCAGCAGCCTATTGTGTCATTAGGTGACCGACACACTCCCCTGTAAACCTATGCTCTCCTGAGGTGCAGACAGGGAGTCTAGGTCCTATGTGTACTTCCAAGTCCAGCGCTAGTAGTAACACAACAAATAGTTATTGATTTGAAAGTAAAACATTTTCAATTATGTACACACATTAACAGCAGTGAATTACTAATACCTAATCTGGAGCTTTTGTTGTCTGAAAGGAAACCTAACGTCATTTTTCGCTTGTGATTCCAAGGTATGGAATTTCCATTAGTGAATCGATCCTTTATTTGTATAAAGATGAAGAGAAACTGACTTTAAATGTCTTGCCAATCCCACACAGAGCCCAACTCTCCCCAAACCATGTCTGTGTACACAATATTAATTAAAACCTCTTACTTTTTATTGTAAATTCACTCTGTTACTTAAGGGAATTAACTGTGTGCAGTAGAGGAACCTCGTGGGGGACAGAGATCGCTCACTAGTTAACAGTGATCCCTAAGCTAGTGCATCTGGAGTGGGGTGTGAAGGAGGTGATGAATACAATGATTACTATTTAAATCAAAACAAAACAAAAACCCTCTTGCTAGCCCTGCGATTTAGTGCTAGACTGTGGATTTCTCGATTGCATTTCTGTTGCTCAGTGTGGTGTTTCCTGCTTACATTTCAGATACGCAGCAAACGGTGACACAAAGGAGGCTCCGAACACACAGGTAGCTGTGTGCTCTGTTTTAGTTTTTCTTCTTACAAAAACATGTATGTAAATACCTACATATGCATTTAAATTAGTTGGGATGGAAGGAGGTAAGTCACTTCAACCTCCAAACCCCTTTGACATTCACAAGGTGCTCAGAGTCAGCTGGGGTCTGGCTCTGACAAATTTGCATCTCTTTGAATATGACGCTTGAAAAACCCCAGCCATAGATTAAATTTTGCCAAGGAGAAAATGAGAGACAGGCTTCCATCTCTCAGGTCTGCTGGGAGGATCTTTATGGTTGATTTACTTTTTTTAAATAAATGTTTCTTTATGTGTTTCCCTCAGTTCCTGCCCAGGCTGCCTCTAGCATACAAGCTGCACCTTCCGCCAGCCCTATTAGCCGGCGAACAGTAAGTCAACCTGCTTCTGAATGCAAGGTGAAGGGATATTTCAATCTGAGCTGCGGAGACCTTCTGTGTTTTCTGATTAAAATGTGCAAGCAAACCTTGGAATAAACTCTACCTGACATGACTTCTAAAATAATTTACGCTCTTTGCAAACCTCGAATGGAGGATTGATTTTGGTGCCTGTCACTGTATTTCAGATGATCAAAAATGGATCAGAGCTTTTAAATAAATTTAATGACTGAAGATGATCCTATAAAAAAAAATCAGTGAGGTCAGGGAACGACATTTTTTTTTTTGTCTAAAGCCACAGTAGAGTGTTATTTTTTTGCTTGTAAAAGTGACACATATTCATCATCAATAATTTGAAAAATGCAGAGATAAAGAGGGGGAAAAATCACCAATAATTAAACAGGCCAGAAGGAGCCATTGCTAAGATGAAAGCATATTTTCTTTTAGTCTTATCTCTGCCTCCATGTTATTTTATGCAGCTTAGCACACAAAACAAGCCCAATTTTGCTTCCTGATTTTTATCGCCTGCAATAATAACAATGGTGATGATGATATTGATGTGATATTTGAGCACAGTGGGTTAGGAATTTTCTAAGCACTAGTCATACATTGCCTTACTTGGTCCTCACTATAACCCTATGAGATAGGTTCTATCATTTTCTCTATTTAGAGATGTTAACTAATTTGCCCAAGGTCACATAACCAGAAGATTCCTAAGCTATGACTCAAACCAATTTGATTCCTGAGCCCCCTCCCTTTATCACTATGCTATAATCTAAACCTTTTTAATGCTCACATAAAGTAATCATGCATATATATGATTTTTAGTGCTCGTGTAATATACCAAGAAGCATCATTTGCTATATATTCGCATTGCATTGTATGCAAATGTGCCTTCCAGGACGTGTGCAAAGTGGCAACCCTGGGCCATGACATTGTAAACATGGCCCACTATCTTTAACGCCATTTCTGTATTTTTGGATATCAGGCGATGTCATTATTTCACTCTTGGCTTCACACTCCATTTGATGCTCCTTGGGAAAGCAACAGCTCTCTCATCAGATAGACGTGGGTTTGAATCTTAGCTCTGCAGCTTCCTACCAGTGTTTTTATTGGACCACTTGCATATCCTCCCTACACCCAAAGCATAGTAGAAGTGTTATGAAAATTAAATGAGAAACCATGGGTGTAAATGGTTTGCTGTAGTTGCTGACATAAAGAAAGTGGCCATTTGTAATAATTCTTTTTAGTATTAATACTAATTTATGATAATTATGTTTTGAGCAATAATTCTGTGACTATGAATGATCTAATTCAACTTTCATAACAATACATTAAAATATCCATTATCCTCTTTGCTAGATGAGAATGGTGCTGCTTACAGAGGTTCTCAGGTGACCCCTGACTTGACACTGGAGGGTCTGGTTTCAGAGCCACACTCTGATGCTCTTTGCTATTCCGGGGTCCCGTCATGAAGTACTTTAGAATCTCTTCCAAGGAGTTAAAGGCTAAAAGGGGGTGCTGGGAAAGTGAAAAACTGAAAAAATAGGCAGCAGTCGGATGCAGATGTCTGAAGCTCAGAAGCAGAAACTGAATTAGGTTGTGTGCTTTCTGCAAATTTATGGTGGTTGAGGATGTAGGGGCATGTGGGAATATACAGGGAACATGGAGATAAGGGGACTGAAAATGGCACATGAGAAAAACACCATTTAAGGAATGGACAGAGGCTATGCTGTGTCCATTAGTCAGGATGGGCTAGGCAATGCTGCAATAACAAACAAGCCCTGAGATCTCAGTGGCTGAGCGTAACAGAAGTGTATTTCTGTCTCGTGCAAAATGTGATGAGGGTTGGCAAGGGCTCTCCTCCACAGAGTGTCTCAGGGAACCAGCCTTTCTCCCTTTTGGGACCTTGGACCTCTCACTAAGTGGCTCTCGAAAGCCCTGGGATGGGGAAGAACAGATGCATAAACTCTTAACTGCTGTATTTGGAAGAGACACATATCACTTGTTCTCACCTTCGATCAGCCGCAACTAACTGCAGACCACCACCCTGACTGCAAAGGAAGCCAGGAAGGATCGCGAACACACAAAGAAGCAATAATATGATAGAGAGACACATAGCATTAAGTCTATCACTAGCTCTCAGGTAGATTCCAAAATTAGTTACACATTTTAAGACTCTGGTCAGGCACAGTTTACCATGACTCTGTGTCGATGTCATTGCTCCCGGCTGGATGGACTGGGGGACTGAGGGGTGCCAAGCAGCTTTGCCCCGTGGGGAGAAGGAAGCATGCTGGCCAGAAGAGGAAAGAACTGCAGGGCCACCCCAGCTCTGGAGGTTGTGCAGGTGAAGTCCGGCAGAGTCTAAAGGGCATGGGAAATCTGGACTAAGGAAGACCCATCTGCTTGGGAGGGTCCAGCAGTCTAAGCTGAAGTTAAACTCAAAATTAGAAGGACAGCACCACTTGATCCTGCCCAGTCTATTCTGTAACAGCAGCACTTTGGACCTCTGGAGGTCTCTGGGGAATCAGAGAGTTGGGTGTGGACACAGACCCAGAAACCTACTTGTCCTGGAGGGCAGAAACTCACTTCAACCAGAGCCCGTGGGTAATGCCGCATGCGTCAGATACAGGCTCCTGCACAGTAGAACAGGTCTGTTGATACCTGTAGGTGGGCCATGGACCGACTCACGCTAGCTTTGGTAGGGCCTGGACCGTGTGCTGAACAAGCTTTCAGTCTCGTCCGCCCAGCCAGTGGTCGGCCTGGTTTTTAGCCTCCATTCCCTTTGGTCTATGCCACTGATAACCCCAGTCATGCTGGAGCTGCCACCAGTGTCTCCCACTCTGGGTGTTGGCTTTCCTGTTCCTGAGTGGGGAGGGAGCAGTGAAACAAATGGTCCAGGCGTCCCTTCCCCATCTAAAGCTACTTCTCTGTAATTAATTGAGATATTGTAAAACGCAACACACGTTAGCAAATGCTGTGATGCAAGCTGGTGTTTTTATTACTCATAGACAGCTCTTCCCTACACTCCGAGTTAATGGGCACCTACTGCAGGTTTAGAAATTCACTTAGAGGGGTGTTCAGAAGAGGGGTGCCATATCAAGACCCCATAAAACTTCTCATGAAGTTTAATTGCAATGCACTTCCCGAGAGGGGCAGGGCTGTTATCAGGGAAGGGCAATGCTCCAACACATGCCAAGTTTGAAAATAAAATAACGCTGCTGATAACCACACCGACAACATTAGGAAAGTCCAACTGCTCAATGTATAGGCAGGCGAAGCCCTGCTTCTCCTTCCTCCATCCGAGGAGCACCCGCCCCACCCGAGCTCAGCAGGGTTGGAGTGTCTCCCACACGTGGAGGTGTTCATCCACAGCGCTGGGGAGACTTGTTGCCAGGAGCCCCGCTTTGCCTTCCTGAAGACGTCTGCATGGATAACATCATTTATGATGAATCAAATACTCTTGATTCTTGTATCACCACATCTTCCTCATTACTTCCCTCCACCAATCCCAAGACATTTTGGGAAGTCCACGTTGCCCTTTGCACCTCGTTCTCTTGTATTTTGGGTCAGACATTCATGTATCAGCAAACTCTCTTGGAGGAAACAGAGATCCCATTTCAGCAGAGACTTGCATGTAAAAGGAAGGTTCTTGAAAGAAGGGGAAAAGAACCAGCAGAAATGAAGACCACCAGTGACGTAAGGAAGTGCACAGTGAGGCGGGTGCACAGTTCTCCCCAGCTTGCCATGCATGTCCCCCACCCCTAGCACCCTGGGCCAACATCACACCCAGCAGGTGAGGTCACAAACCCCAGGATAGGGAAGGGGATCTGAGTCAGCTGGAGGTTGAGTGACTTGTGACCGGTCACACAGGCAGCACCTTCTTCAGTTTATTTGTCTCCTCACTATTCCTACCTCCACTCTCCCACGCCCACCCTCCCCTCGGTGTTGCTGGGCATGTCCTCAGCTCCTGCTCCGGCTAACCCTGCAACCATGCTCCTCACGCCTCAGCCCCTTCCTGTTGCTCTTCTCACCAACGTAACTTGTCGTTTGCTTCCTAGGAACCACGAAGGGTGTAGCAATCCCATTTATTCAGCGGAGTAACTCCGCGAAGACCTCTCCGCAGTTTGGACGGATGGCCCACCTGGCTCGTGCCACACAGCTGGTGAGTGACTGAGTGGGAATTTGGTCTGAATCCAACCACCATTCTCTTGACTGTGATCCATGCACTTCCATGAAGCAAAGAAAGGGGGCTTTGGGTTGGGACTTTATAAGCAGAGACCCCTTCCCAGGTACCTTCTGTCTGGAGGTGCAGGATTTAAATCAGATGGCTGAGCGAGAGACCCAGGAAGTCCTGGGGTTAAGAAGACACGGAAGGGGTGCACAGAGGCGCAGAGTGGGGTGAGACAACAGAGGGGAGCTGGATTCAGGGATCGAGGGTCTCTGGGAACCAGTGGAGCATGGAGGCGGACGCTCACACCTTCACAGCATCCCTGTGCAGAGCTCTAAAAGGGAGGGAGGCAGGGAGAGAGGGAGGAAAAAGAGGGGAGGAATGTGATGCTCTTTTGCCTCTGTGTCACACTCAGGGGACAATAGACCATCTCAGAGATGTGCATCTTATCATCTACTCTAAATCTGATTTCCTGAAAATGCTACAAAGACCTTTGAGTCTCTGAGATAAGGGATGCTCAATTGGATCACAAAAGCAAGTGATTTCTTCTCAGCGCCTGTGTCCTCAGTCCTAGGGGACCAGCACTGTGGAGTCATCAGGAGAAGGCATCAGGGCCCCTCTCTCTCCCTGGAGCTCTACCTCCTGTCATCCTGGAGCCACACCCAGACCCGGCCTCTCTGGGACTCAGGCATGTCACCTGTGGAAAAGGGACAGCAGTGCCTTTGGGAAGGAGGGCAGGCACCCGGAGCAGATGGTGCCCAGACCCAGCAGGACAGACATAGCTTCTCCCTGCATCCTTCGCAACTGTCCTCCACACATGCCTGTGCTCCTCGCCAGGACAGGGCTGGGACTGTGACTATTGGACCCACGGCGAAGGTGTTGTCATTGAGGCTCAAAGGGTGAAGGCATTTCCCAAGTCCGCCCTCGGGAGGCCAGGTCTGGGGCTGGGACTCACGCCTTCTGCTCTCTTCCTTTGAGGCTGCCTTTTCAAATCCCGCTCCCTTGAAGCCCAATGTGACCTCTCCCCACCCCGGTTAAAGTGCGGGGCACCCTGTACCTAAATGAGCCGTTTTGATCACTCTTGGACTATTTCTTGACTTGAAAGCTATGCTTGACAAGAGGCACATTCCTCCTTTTCAAGATGTTTACAATGTCCTGGGGGAATAAAGAAGCAGGCAAGGAATCTATGGTACTAGATGGACCTCAGCAGTGATTATGCTTTCAAGTCCCAAGTTGTGCAAATTCTCAGGAAATATTTAATTTGCTTGATATAGTTAGGATTGTGAATGAACATGTCGTATTGGAAACTGGCTGGAAACGAATGCTTCTCTTGCAGATAATGCAAAACAAAACCTGGGCTGGAGAACAAACAGAGCGCTAAGATGACAAGTGCACTGACAAGGATACCACACACAAGCCGGCCCCCGATCAGGTGCCTCTCACACGGCGTGCCTGCTTTTAGCATGTTGGTGTTGTACTTTGTCTCCCTGCTTAATTACACCTGTGTACCTATCGAGGGCCATGTCATACGAGGAGTTTGTTCCTGAACTTGGCTTTACATTTAGCCGTCGAAACAGCTGCATTTCAAGTTGCCTTCTCTTCCGGCATGGCTAGAGTCTGTATTTCTGTTTGCAGGTTTTTCCCTCTTTAAGTTTTATTTGGTAATAAATAGCAAACTATGGCCCATCTCTTGAAACGTCATTCTCAGCACAAATTCACCAGGTGGGTAAATGTGCCGCTGGCACCTATCTCAGGTGCCACCACTTTCCTTTGCCAATTACATTCACTCAGGACTCCTCACCTTGGCATTCAAGGCCTTTTCTGACAAGCCTGCAGCTTGACCGTTCCAAAAGCATCTTCCCCACAGTCTATTACCCAAGCTTGACTCATTTATTGCACAGGCACTTGCTGAATAGCTGCTGCACACCAGGCGTGGTTCTGTGTGCTCCTACTATGTGCCAAGCACTGAGAGGCACATTCCTCCTTTTTAAGATGTTTACAATGTCCTGGGGGAATAAAGAAGCAGGCAAGGAATCTATGGTACTAGATGGACCTCAGCAGTGATTACAGGGAGGCCCAAGAGCTAGGTGCGTGGCAGGAACAGGCTGATGCCTTTCCAAAGCTGGTGCCTTGGAAGCTGACTTCCAAAGGGGGGGCACTTAGGTGAGATGTGAGGGAGGGGCCTTTCAAAGTGGAAGTAGAAGGAGTGTTACCCCCAAAATGGCACCGAGTGAGTCCAGAGCTTATGGTCTGTTTTTCTGAGAATGTCTGGTGGGCTAGTGAACTGGGGACATCCAGGATATTTGGGGAGATAAATTACTGAATTGGATTTGTGGGGATCCTGGAGAGAGCGTGTGGAGGGCTGTGAATGTCCCCTCAGAGATGCAGAATACGATTTTATTGGCCCAGGAAGAGTGACTGAGCATTTTGGAATGTCCCGCATACTGATAGATTCAGACACCTCATGGTCTTTCCTCCACTGCACCCGGCCTTGAGGACTCGGGCTTCACGCACGCTCATGTCCAAGGGCAGGAACAGCTTTCTTGTATTTCTGCTCTCGAATTTCCACCCTGCCCGTCTCTTGTCTCCAGGTTTGGAGTTCCCTGCAGTGCTTGTGCCGTGTGTGTGTTGGGCGAGTGTGTGTGTGCAGTTGAGTGTGTGAGCATGGGTGTGCTGTATATGAGTGAATGTGTGAGTGTGTACGAACATGTGTGTGGAATGTGAGTGTGTTTGAGCGTGTGAGTGTGCAGTTGGGTGTATGAGCATGTGTGTGTGGTATGAGCGTGTGTGAGCACGTGTTGTGTGTGTGTGTCTGAATGTCAGTTGTGTGTATGTGAGTGAGTGTGTGTGCACAGTGTTTTACTCCCTGTATCTGCTGTCCATCCTTTAGGGACTCCTCAGCATTCTGGCCTGCTGATGGCCTTTGCACCCGTGTTTGTGGTTGCATTCCATGTCCTTGCCTGCTGTAAAATACCTTCCCTGGCCCTGTGTGAGGCTTTGCGAGCAGGAGAGCCATCACCGGTTCTGCCAGCCGTCCTGAACCCATCCCACAAGTTCTTTCAGTAGCTTGGAATTGCCTTCTACATTTCTTCCTCACACTGTGCTTCTAGAAAACAACACACGTCTGCTCCTCATACAGAAATAACAAAATACTGATGCTATTTTATCCGAATGCCACAAGACGACGTGTCACAAAATCACATGGAAAGGAATTCCACTGTCCATTGACCTTCCCTGAGCCCCCTGACCAGAACAGTCCTTGCTGACAGCCAGGACAGAAGGCTCCTCCTCCTTTACGCTGTTCAAGGCCCCGCCTTCGTTTTGTTGCACTGATGCCTGGTGCCCGTGAAGGTCCGACACGGGAACAGCCCGACACGTCCTTGTTGAACAAAAAGCTGCTCTGTTCCCGTCAGAGCCCTGGTGTGAGTCAGCTTGGGTGACAGGGAGAGTCTCCAACGTACCTTTGCGCCCCGCACTCATGGGATATTGGGATCCTTAACATGCCCTGCTGCACTCAGTGCTGCTGGTGATGCTGTGATTGTGGATGTGACAGAACCTCCAAACACACAGTGTCACCCCCGTAGAATTACCTGTTCATGGATTCCTTGGGACAGCAGCCCATTGCTAACGAAGTCACGCCTGTCAAAAATGAAGGCTCCTTCTGAACCAAGCTGCACAGTGTCATAGCAGGAAACTTTCAAGACCACATGCTACTTAAGTTGCATCTATTTTATTTGTTAAGTGTCATATTAATAATGACCACTTATTTACTACTCAGTGGATGCCGTGCACTGGGATCCATGCTTTGCTAGATTCCTTTATTTAGTAGTCACAAGAAGTTTATGAGGGACACACTGCTACTTATTGACATGAACACCAAGGTGTGAGAGAGTTTTAAGGACTGTGCAAGGTCACTGAGCAAAAAAATGGGTAGAAGAGCATTTTGGCCTCAGGCACTCCAGCGTCAGAGCCTGAGGTCCTAGCCGCTGCCTCTCTCCCTCTGCTACCATGTTGCGCAGAGTATCTTCCAGGGTCCAAGGCCAGAGTTGCTTCAGCTGCAGGTTCCAGGGCCTCACTGCAGACCTGTGGGAGATGAGGCCCATGTATACTCACTTTTAATATTGGAGGACCAGGTGTTTCTCACACACACCGAAGACTGGACTCATCAGCCCATGGCTCTAGAGTCCAGAGCGTGGGGACCCTCGGGCCTGCGTGTACCTTGACGGTAGGGAGCAGGTGTCCCTGGGGAACCTGGCATCTTTGAGCACCAGGCATGGAGTGGGCTGGGAGCCCCACCTGGGAGCTTCTCTACCAAGAGAAGGGCTCTCTGCTCTCTTTCCCGGAGCCGAGGGAACCCTCAGTTCTGGGGCAGAAGACATGCGGTGACCTCAGTCTTTTGGTCCTCCTCTCACCAAATCTCCTGTGCTCCAGAAGGTACTTCCTAGATAACAGCCAAGGCTCCCGAAGTGGCCTGAGCCCTCCTGTGTCTCTTACCAAATGGTCCCTCCATACCTCTTACAGCTCTAACCCCCAGCACACACTCAGGCCCCCTCAGAGAGAAGTCCTGGGGGGCCATGGCCGTCCCTGGCAGAGAGAGGCAGAAGCTTGCTGCAGGTCCTCTGGGACGTGTGAAGCATGATGTGCTCACCCCATCCAGGGCGCCACGGCAGGGTCATTACTCCCCATAAGGAGACTGTGAACCAAGAAGGTAAGTACCACCTAGTTTTTCTTGTTGCCGACCTTCTTCTTTGGGAAATTTTTTCCGTGTCAATCAATATTCTTTAGAAGATTTTTAGCTCTGATAGTGGGTCTTTTTCTGACCTCTACCTTGAAGTATTTGTCAACATCTTCAGAGTACTTAGAAATGTTTTTTTTTCTCTACTCAAAGCCACAAGATCAGCATCCAGATCTGCTGTCATGGGAAAACCCATTCAATACGAAAGCTGTCTGGAGAATACTGTGCCGGACTCTGAATAAGACGCAGATCCTGTCACGGTAGCAGTCGTGGTCTAGCTGGGAACGGGCAACACCTCTGAAACCAAGAGCTAGCCCAGAACAGCGTGCATCAGTGCGAGGAGAAAATAGACGGGGCACCTATTTTACGGAGGCACGGTGCTTAGTGAGTCACACATTTGAATGATTTCAACTACACGAGGCATCGTTTTAGTTCACGCTTGATGTTACCTTTGCTTCAATCACCACTTGTGCTACTATACATGTTTTCCAAAAACCGAGGGTGCTCCCTGTGAGGGGTAAGTTAACAAAACGAAGACAACACAGCCGGACTGTGAGCTGCCTGAAGTCAGCGACTGTCCATTGTTTCTTGTCCTACGGCCTGCCGGAAGCCGGGGCTCCTGTATGCGAGACAAGTTCATGGATGAGGGGTGCAAATGTGCTCTGCTTCCTGTCCTAAATGTCCCTTCGTATTTGCAACATATATCTCTAGTTTCAGAATCTTACCACATGCACTAACGTTTGTGATTTTTATGAAATCTATGAGTAAGCAAGTGAGACATTATTTTTATCATTTAAGTTTGGCAGGCAAGGCGTTTGATATTTACTAAAGCTTTAACTAGCCCAAGAACGTACATTTGGATGTGGACAGGTAGGGACTTGATCCTTGATCTGCCTGGCTTTTGATCCCACACAGATTCCCCTGTATCACCCCGCACATTACAGATGAATATTATTATTATTACAACTGATTTTTTTCACGGATTAGTAATCTTATTCTGAGATTCATATTCATAGATTAATCGTATTCATGGGTTATTAGTCTCTTTATCATTTGCATTAATCAGCAGATGGTAAAACCAAAAGAATGTTTAGTCAGAATGAGTTCATGTGATGGCAGCGTTCGATTTAAGCGTTGACATTTGGTGGATGACTCTGTCTTCATTTATTGGACCTTTCAGAGCCTGTAAACACAGACGACGCTGTAACATTCTCTTCTCTTGACTTCCTGATTATCACGAACTGGTTCCCTCCTCTGGCCTCCTCACTTCTGCACCCGAGCTTCCTACTCCGAGTCCTCCTTTACCTGCGATTTCAAAGGTGGCATTACTCAGGACTTGGGCCTCAGCTCTTTCTCCCTCTATACCTCGCCATTTTTGATTTTGTTACCCTTCATAGCTAACTATTATCTGCATGCTCACAGATTTCCAATTTTTATCTCTGACCTATATCTCTAATCAGAACATTATACTCACATGCCCAAATGCCTACTAGAAATTTTATAGTTTTTCTTCTTCGATTCAGCAAATACTCATCTTTTACTATGCATTACATACTCTTTTTGGCATTAAGAATAGAGCAAGATAAAGATTTAGGGCAACTTATCCATTCATAACTTATCAAAATGAAACTTGATTCCTTATCCGTAAGACTTACCCTACAATTTGGCCTGACCTAGAAAACGCACTCCTGATCATCCATCTGTCTTAGCGGACCAGCTAGAAATTGTCACTATTCTCCCATTTATCTTGCTTCTCAGATTCAGTTCTTCAGTAAGTGATGTCAGTAGTATTCCCTAACCTCCTCTCAACTCTATCCATTTCTCTCCATGTCTGTCGCAGTCACCACTAGTCCAGAGATGCCACCATCATCTCTGGGGGATGGTGGGACCCTTTAGTCCATTCCCCACCCCACAGCAAGTGACTGAAATATCAGACCATGTCACTCCCTGGTGATGACCATGGGTGCCTTTCCGTTGTACTTGGGACAAAATTCAAACTGTTTCCATTGCCTCCTCATGAGTCTCCAGGGCACTGCGACCTGGTACTCTTCCTCAAACTCATGCCCCTCCTCCCTTACCCACTCCCCTGCAGCTGCATCAATCGGTGTGCTGGCTCCTGAATACACTGAAACTCCGCCACAGCTGGAGGTCTTCCGCTAGCCGTTCCCTCTGCCTGGAATGCTCTTTCCATTTCTACGTGTTGTCAGGTTTCTCCCTAACCCTTCAAGTTGAGGTTAATTATCTCGTCAGAGGGGACTTCTCTGATTGTATTCTATTTTTTCTCTGAAAGGGTACTTCATTTTTTAGAAAACTTTTTACAATTTGTGATCATTTTAATTATTTTTCACATATTTTCATTTACTTTTCTTGCCAGAAAATGAACTTACATGATATCTTGTTCACCTGTTTTATTCCCAGTGACTAATCTAATACCTGGCGTGTAGCAGACCTACAGTAAATATTTGTTGATTAAATTAATGATCAACAAAAAGCGACTGCAGGCCCCCAGGACTGAAGGAGGCCATAGCACGGCCCTTGAACTAATGTTTCCTATTGCAGCTTAAGTGCAGAAGGGAGGGAGGCTGATGATAGGGAAGACAGCGTGACGAAACGGGGCTGCCAGATACTTCTGGGAAAGTGAGCTAGACCTCTGTTTCCTGCAGGAACCCTTCTCCCCTCAATACATACATATGCATAATTCCATAGATGACCCTGGTCCTTCCTCTACCCAGCTGGCTGCCTCATACACATATAAGTACACCCACTTCCACTAAACTTGGGAAAGGCAAGGGCAAAGGCAGAAGAGGGGAAGATGTTCAGGGCCTGCTAACACAAATATGACTAACCTGTCACCTCTCTGGCCGATGTCAGAAAGACGATAGGGTGCAGTCCAGACGAGAGAGTTTGAGAGGCCGAGAAGAAAAATGAAATTGCTCTCCATAACAAGAGATGAAGCACTTTGAGACCTGCCCTGTCTATAGAAGCAGACTGAGTGTTGTGGCCATCAGTTTCTCAGAGAATCTCCCAGAAGCTGAGGTATCAGATGGAGGCCAGAGAAGGACAGACCCTGTGGCCACCTGAGTGATGGCTAGGATTTGACTTCGCATGGTTGTCTCCTCTTTCTCCGTATGTTATCACTAACCATCGGTTAGCCGTGGCCTTTGCAAGTCAGCCGCACACAATAGTCTTGTGTTAGTGGTGCTCTGGGGCAGTGGTGCTGAGTGAGGGATGGAGGGATGTGATCAGGAGGCAGATGCCACCCAGGAGGTGGAGGAACTAGCAGGAGCAGTGGTGGGAGGAGGAAGAACCCACGGGAGTGTGGGCATCCAGAGCTATCGACTCAGAAAACTGTGGACGTGCTGGAGAAGATGGAAATGCTCCCGCAGCCTGTGAGGAGTCCTGAGGTTGGGGTGCAGGCTGAAGCAGGTGCCTGAGGGGGTTGCACATCCCCCCTCCACTCAACCAGCAGAAGGACTCTCTGTGGACCACATTGGGCCCAGCCCAGCTCAGCCCCGCTCAGTCCAGCAGGGCTTCAGCTTCCACAGAAGGACTTGGGAGCTGAGCGGTGAGTGTGGCTGCCCTACCCCACTATCCCCAGAGGCTGGGGCTGGCCACCTTCCACCCCAGCCCATCTCTCTGAAGCCCATCAGCATCCTACTTTACCCGTCTCTCCTGTTGGGTCTCCTGCCTCATTTACCTGACCCTTTGCTCCCGCCCAAATTTTCTGTTGCCTCTGAATCCAGGCAGCAGACAGAATGCAAGGTAAGAACATGCAGACGCCTTCATGCTAATGGGAAATTGGGGAACAAATTGCAGAAAGAGGTGTGAATGGTTTCCAGGGACTCAGGGAAATCAACCAAATCTAACAAAAGGCTGACCTCCACCCTCTACGATGTATGCATTCATTCACTGCTCTGCATTCATTCATTCAGTCCCCACCCAGTCTCTCAGCAAACCCGCTCAGTTACTGTGCATTCGATCCACCCCAACATCTCCGTGGAGCGTTTTCTCAGGGGCTCTCTCCTCCTTCACCCCAAATCTCCATCTGTCCCTTTCCTGCTCTCTTTTCCTTCCCGATGGCAGTTTCTTTCTTTCAGAAGAAAACTTATGAAAATTGTTGAAACATGCACTACAAAGCGAAACCTTATTTTTTTTAACACTTGGCGGAGAGCTCTCCCCCCCAAATAAGGCAGCCGTGTCAAAGACACTGCCTCCCCCCTTTGACATTCATGCAGTGCTCAGAGTCAGCTGGGGTCTGGGCTCTGACAAATTTGCATCTCTTTGAATGTGACGCTTGAAAAAAGCTGGAGCCGCTAGATTAAATTTTTTTTTTTTCCGTCGAGAAAATGAGAAAAGCCTCTATCTCTCTGCAGAGTCTACTGGGAAGATCTTTATTCTGATTCTTGTTAGAATTGTTTATCACCCTGACAGGCCAGACTCGGACGAGATAAAGGCTCCGCTCCATCACGGGGCCTGACAGAGGTAGGGACATGCAGAAAAATGAAAGGAGCAGGGGAAAATATTATTAATAGATGCCGACTTGCTTTGCCTGCGTGGCACGTCAGGGAAGGGAGAGAGGGGCCAGGGCTTGATTGCGGGCCTATGAAGTTCTGTCCAAAAAAGAAGCTATTTTTCATTAAGTGATAGAAGGGCCTTTTTCATGTTCCTTCCTGAGGAGCTGATAACTTATGCAGTTTATTCTAACCCTGCTGATTTCTGTCAGGGGACGAGAACTCCTGAAAGACGGCTCCGGCGCGTCCTATCAGGGAGAGGAGGCTGGTTTGACAGACACGCAGGCAACGTCAGGAGACCTGGCCTGGACGGGCCCAGGGCCCCAGGTTGTGGCTGGGTGTGTGCTGACCATTGTGAGTCAAGGAGCGATGATGTGACAGGGAAGGAAAATGTAAACTCAGAACTCCTTGGACCTTGAAGGGGGTTCTGGCTGGTGAACGCACGACTTCCACACCAGGGTTTTGGTGTGTGATTCTCGTCCTGCAAGGACACGCTTGGTGCTCCAAGCATGCTCCACGCTGGTGTGGGTGCCTCTCCAGCCACGCTGCTATTACCGTTGAGCCGGGCAGCACGGCCGCCAGAACAAAGCACTGCAGGCTGGGTGGCTTGTGCAATGGATGATTGTTGTCTTGTGGTTCTGGAGGCTGGATGTCTGAGATGGAGGTGCTGGCAGGTTGGTTTGTCTTGGGGCCCATCTCCTTGGCTTGCCGATGGCTGCCTTCTCTCTGTGTCCCCCCATGGCCTTTGCATACCCTGAACATCTATCTCTCTTCTTATGAAGATACCGGTCCTGTAGGAGAGAGCCCCACCCTTAGGAACTCACCTAACATTAAACATCTCTTTAGAGACCCTGGCTCCAGTACAGCCACATTGGGAGAACTGGGGGTTGGGACTCTGGCCTACGGATTTGAGGGGGATGCCACCAAATTCATGGTAACTAGGCAGCAATTTCTTCCCTTCCAGCTTTCCTGGATTTGGGCAGCAGGGACCAAGTGGGATGTGATCCCGCACAGTCCTGTGGTGTCCTTAAGGAAATGCTTTGTCCAGGACAGGGAGGTTATACAGGGACCGAGAGGCCCCTGCCCCTGAAGGAGAAGATCCAGGATATTTGGCCCTGATGTCACTTCCTTCCTGAAGGCACAGCTGTGGTGGGAGGGGCTGTGAGTGGGACTCAGGGAGGCAACGCTGGAGGGCCTGGCCTTTGTTCGAGCAACTGGGTCCCATGGAGCAAGGCACGTAACCCTCGGCTCCTCACTTCCCTCTACTACAGATGTGATTATATCTCTGCTGCTGCCCAGACCTTGTGGGCAGTGAGGGACATGCGGCAGCTCCTCCCTTATGCTGGACAGATATTGGGATATTCGGGTTGAGTCTGATTGTTGAGGGGTGGGCCTGAGGCAGGGTATACAGCTTGGTGGACAGCACTCCCCTGGGATGTTCTGTGAGTCTGGGTGTGTGAGTTTGTCCAGCCATGCACTAACTGTGAGTCCAGAAAACATGTGTCCCCAGTGGTCTATGGGGAGCAGATGAGTTTCTTTTGTAAGCTGAGCTCTGGTCTCTACTCTCTTCCCTCCTTCATGGGACAGTTAGAAGCCAGGTTGAGGGGTCTGCGGAGACATTCCACCATCACCAGTAGATTTCTGGAATTCATTCAATTTTACAGCTTGGAGTGGGGGCTGAGCAAGCAATCTGGGTTAATCTGGACGTAAGTGATGTGATAAGGGCATTTCTATCCCTGTGACATCCTTGGAGCATCTGGGGAAGCCGACAACATTGGGCATAAGGAAATAAACTTTGGCATAGTCACGGGTGACAATTGTGCTTTGTCTGTGTCGTTCGCTCCATCTGACCATCACTTAAGCTTCTTGAGTGTGTGTCCTTGTGTGTACAGTGGAAATAGTAATGTAAGAGAGAATTGTTTTGAGTATTAAATAAAGTATGTTCATGGCTTTGCATAACCCCTAAAATACAATAAAGCATGCAGTTTACAATAATCATGACGTCTTTGTTGCTATTGACGATGACGATGATGATATGATATTGATGATGGAGATGGTTATTTGGTTGATAACAATTACACAACACTTAACATGTGTCCTTGGTCTTTGTATGCTTGAGTTCACATAACGTTCACCACAACCCCACTAAGTGGCCATTATTGTTATCTGCGTTTTAAGATGAGGTTGCTGATGTCCAAGGAAGATCAATAAATTGTTCGCTAACCAGCAAGAGAGGCCATGCCAGGCCAGGATGATGGTAGGTGTGGGTTGGAGAGTTCGGAAGAACTTTTTCACTCTACCACATGAATTAGAGCAAATTACTGCCAAATGGTTGGAGAAGTGGGTAAAATCTAAGAAGTGTGCTCTCACTCATTCTAACATCAAGGTTTGAAATAAAACTCTAAGAAGCTGGCTGAAATTCTCGGCTCATTATGGACAAAGCCACAAGATGAGTCATGGAGACTGGTAGAAATTATTTCAGCCTTCACAGACCTAGCAGCGAACAGTTGAGCAGCACTATGAAAAAGAACCAGAGACCCTGCACATGAAGGATCCTGCCAGTGGCTTGGATACACTACATGGTCCCTGCAGGGGTTAAACACAAACAGAAATCTCTCGTTCATCCTTCAAATAACAGGTTAAAAGTCACCTCCTCAGTGAACCCTCCCATAACCCCACAGCACAGGAGACTGCGTGTCTTGCACGGGAGCGAAACATTTGCAGGTATTATGGCACAAGGTAATAACATGCTAACCTGTGTACCCTTTGCCCTCCACCCTCCTGCAGGGCCCGTGGAGGCTCCTGCAGCACCCAGGGCTTGGTTTGTCATCAGAATTATTCAGTGAATGTTTGTAAATAGAACCATAACTATAACAAAATTATATGCATTGTAAATGCATTGAACATGAACCATGAGTCTATAGTGAGAAAAGAGGTATGCTATTAACAGATAGCAGAAGGTTTAATTTAGAGAAGAAAATTTTGGAAATAATACCAATCATATTAGAATTTTATTTCATTCAATTCAACAAATATATAACCCTTGTTAGGCACTGGGGTGGTTGGTATATGCTGGAGAGACGTGAGCTTGGTCCTGAGGAATCTCCCTTCTCGAGTCAAAGTAGATCCCCCCCCCCCCGCCCCGAGTCACTCTGTCACCTCTGTGCAACCCAGAGGGCAGGGTGAAGCTTAGAAATCGGAGGCCGGGTGATTCAGAGCTGAGCCTTTTCGTCTCAGGAATGGAGGTCTTGAGTGAATGGGGGTGATCTAGTTCGTCAGGGGGCAAGAGCATTCCAGGAAGAGGGAATGTGTGTGCCCAACCTGGCTGGGAGACCCCTCACTGTAGGGTGCTGAAGCACACTTGGGCTTGGTGTTAAAGACTGGTATTCTAATCATGGCTTTGCCATCTTTTCAGTGCAGCTCAAGTGACCTGTTTGGGCTCAGAGCCTTTATTGCCGAAATGAGGGTGGCCAGGCAGACAGAGAAGGAGTGCTTCCCGGCCACATGAATCCGGTGATCTACGGGCTGCTCTTTCTTTCTGTGGCTTCATCGTCTACCAGTGTCTTTCTGTCACCAGCATCCAGCTGCTGGGGAGGAATGAGAGTATGAGGTGGACCCTCCGTTCCGTAAAACATTCACTATGTTGGCTTATTCTATTGGCAAGAATTAGCCTCATAGGTACAGCTTGCTGCGGGAAGACTTGGAGATGTGGGAGAATGTGCAGGGGAGGAAAAGGAAGCAGATTTCGAGTGAGCAGCTGTTTCTGTTTGCCCTGCAGTGGGGTGTGTGTGTGTGTGTGTGTGTGTGTGTGTGTTGCAAACACAAACAGGTCAACATAATGAAATTTATTTAATTTTCTGGAGTGTCACTAGATCTCTTTGTTGTTTCTTATTCCAGGTAGGGGAAGGGAAGTAACATCTTTGGGGGTTTACTGTGAACTGGATTTTGCTTGGTAAGTCATGGACAGCCATTCCTGGACTCCTCGAAGTGATTCTGTGAGGTGAGTTCTATCATCGGTCGTTTGCAGGTAAGAGTGTTGGGACTCTTCGGGTCCTTTCTCAGTTCTGGGTTCTCAGAGCTGTGGCACTGTGGAGACAACAGAATGTTTGAGCCCACATGTACCCGATGCCAAAGCCTGTGCACTGTTCACACCACCTGCCTCCTGATGGGGGCATCTTACCACCCGGAGACTGTGGAATGCCCTGAGGAACAAGGACACTGGGGGACGTGCCCATACATGGATCACACTGAAGGTTTCCATAGTCAGTGTGCAAGAAGGTCTTTCCGCAAACAAGTGTGCTCATTTCTAGTTGTCTCAATGTACATGGCTTTTCTAGTTTATCTTTTAAATATACTTTAGAAAGGGTTCTGGAAAAAGAAATGTTTTCTACTATAAGGCAAAATAATAAGCAAAGAGCTGCAATGACAGCCACAAGCCTACAGGCAGCCCCAATGACAGGATACTGCAGGGTGGGCAGAACGTGACAAGTGTGGAGTGAGTGTCCCTTGAAGGGCGCAGCCCGCCACATCTCCAGCCACTGTTTCCATGAGCTGAAATGAGGTCCATTGTTGCCGCATCTTCCAGGTTTCCCAGATCACCTGCAAATCTAGATGTAAAACTCTAATTTTAAATATTGGATCAAATGGAAAAAAATTAGGCTAAACACAGCACATCTGTGGGATGAATTCAGCACCTGGGACCTCTGGTGGAAATGTGACCTCTGCTTTGGGGGGCAGTGGCGATATCTTCCATGAGTACATGCCTCACCATTGCACCTCTGCTCTGTGAGCTACAGACAAAGCAGCAACCCTGCCAATGACGGGCATTCCTCAAGCACCTGTTCGGCACATGGCAGGCAAGTAAGGGACATGTCTAACTGCTCACATTAAACCAGACCCAAGGACACACTCACAGAGACTCTCCCTGGACCTTGAGGGGAAACATGGCTTTCCCAGGCAAAAGATGCAGACGTGCCCATCTCAGCGTAGTTAGAAGCAAAGAAACTCTGACATGTGCCCCTTCTGTGCTGGCAACTGACATAAGTACACGAGGTGTGAGATACAGGCTGTGTGTGCATGCACGCCTGTGTGCACACCTATGTGCATGCTTGTGTGCATGCCTGTGTGCATGCCTGTGTGCATGCTCGTGTGCTGCAGCCCAAGCTTCAGAGTGATTTCTAACTTGAAGTTGATGAGATGGGATATTATGTCTTTTTAAAAAATGTAACCAACAACAAACTTTGCTTGGTGTAATTTTAGCACGAGTGGGAGTTTGCCAAGGTGCAGTATGTTATTGTGGAGCTACTGTTTTGACAAAATAGTATGTATGTGTGGTTGCATCTGTGAGTATGAACAAGACAAGCAAAAAATGGTGATACACACACACACACACACACATATTTTAAGGAAGTGAATACAATAAACAAAGGACAATACATTTAGATTAGAAAGAAGCTATTGAGGTTTGCTCTCATCATGATTTTCCATGGACGTTTTTTTTTTTTTTGTAAAGAGACAATTTCCAGTTAATTCTTAAAACATTCTTTCCTTAAATGTCTCTGGAATGTGCTCTGTGCTAGGCATTGTGGAAGCTCTAACCATACCAAGATGCAAAGGACATGTCCTGCTCCAGGACCCCACAGTCCACTGGGGATGGCCATGCAATTCCGTTAAGTAACCGGAATGGCCGATGTTATTATTCTAATGCATGCAAAGCTCTTTGAGCAGGGCCTGGCATGTAGCAGCATGCTCAATAAATTAATAGGCACAGGGCAAGGTGTTTTGCACTGGCATTTCTCATTCTCATAACAACCTCAGATTAAATTGTATTACAAAAGAGGCAAGGCTTGGTGAGAAGCAATACTGCAGAGTGATTAAAAGGTCAAGGCTCAGCTCAGCCACTTTCTACTTTGGCCATTTTACTTAATCTTCTTGTTCTCCAGGGTGCTTGGCTATGATTTAGAGATGATAATAATGCTATTATACTAGTTTTGGTGCATAACCAGCCACCACAAAATTCAACAGTTAAACCACAGTCATTGATTGTTGTTTGTGCATCCGTGGTTCGGCTGGGGTACGGCTGATCTGGCTTTGCTCCATTGAGTGGTTCCAATTTCCACTGCAGTAACTCTGTGTCTCATTCTCAGTGCAGGCCTTGGTTGGGTCAGGTGGCTCTGCTCCAAGGACCCACTCTCCTTGGGTAAATGGTCTTGTTAAGTATGTTCTTCTTTTGGCCATAATAGAGATAGTAGAGGGCAAGCCTCATCCTGGAAGTGTTTTTGAAATCTTTGGCTGCCTCGTAATGGTTAGTGCCATCAGCCAAACAGAGGCACATTACCAAGCAGAGTCATTTGGTGGACAAGTAGACTCTGCTCCTCAGACGTGGAGTCTGGGGCACAACACATATTTCTGAACAACAATCTAATCTACCATGTTGTTCACCTTATACAGTTGTTTTGAGAGTTATATGTAAAAAAGCTATGTAACATGCTTAATAAAAAGTTTAGTGCACAGTGAAGGATCAATAAAAGTGGATAATTTGTTATAATAATAATCTTCTTTACTTGGTGGATGATCCAGTTAAGGCTCAGAGAGTTTAGGTAACTTGTCTGAGGTTACATCGTGCTGAGGGAAGAGCCACAATTCATATTGTCCAGGTTCCACTTTTTATGGAAACTCGTGGAGCTGCCTCACACTAGGGTTAGACTTTAAGGTCCTGATAATGACAAGGTATTAATTCTAAATATCTGAGTCAGTCCTATTTAGGAAGATAGATCTCAGATTTCAAGAGTTTAGAAATAAACCTAGATAAGCAAAAGCCAACTCTTGGGGGCAGGAAGCATGATGGTCAATCTCAGCAGCAACTGCCTCGCATTGATGCCTCTGTGAGCCAGGTTCTGCTTTAGGAACCACGAGCCTGGGCAGCTGGGTCAATGCTTTTCCTCCCCCCACTCTGCCTTCTCAGAGGCTCAGCAGCCTGGCCCTTTGGACGGGGCCTGGGGAATATGTGCTGGCTGCTGGAGCTCTTTTTTCTCTATTCAGTAGACCACGTGAAGGAAGACATTTTCCATAGATCTCTTCATTTGCAAAGATTTATTTTCTCCTCTGATCTTTCCTTTTTATCCCCTGAGGACCTTGCACTTATAAGTATTGGATTTTTTACACTCTCTGAAAGTACTACACTAAATGCAGAAAAGGGTGATGGGCTCTCTGGGCAGGTTGTGCTACTTTCTACCACAACCCTCATGCATTGGCTTATGGGATTTACTAATGTGTTGGAGTCCACCTCCTGCCCTTCCTCATTCTGTCCCCTCAGTCCCTAGATGGTGAACCCCTTGTAACATTGGGCCTGATACAATGCCTTATGCAGGTAAGACCTTCATAAAACAGTGGTTGAATGAGTCAGTGGATAATGGATCAGTAGAAACATGACAGATGGATGAACAAGTCAATTAGTTACACATCGATGCATATATAAGTGATAGAAGAAGTGAGTGGGTTGGGGAGTACATGGTGGTCAGACAGCAAGG
The DNA here is from genome assembly GCA_004024845.1 of Tonatia bakeri. Taxonomy (NCBI): domain Eukaryota; kingdom Metazoa; phylum Chordata; class Mammalia; order Chiroptera; family Phyllostomidae; genus Tonatia; species Tonatia bakeri. Next base: position 117,332 of record PVIA01001644.1, read on the forward strand.
AGGTCCCCGAAGAAGTGAGTGGTGACGTGATATGTTAAGTTCTTCACTATCTCCAGAGCTCCTCTTGAAATCAGTCTTTGTCAACTACTACATCCTGGTCAAGCAGATTGGGTCACCACACTCATTTCATCAACTTGAGCTCAGAGCCTGTGGCGGGAGGAACCTTGCATTTGTAACAGTATGGGTGCCTTAGAGCACAGCTTTGAGAGATATCAAGAAATGTGAGATGAAGGGTTCCTGGGTATTAACTAACACCTCACTAATGTAACTGAGCAGAGCCTGAGACATGACCTCTGACCTCATCCCGCTATGATCTTTTGTTTACTTGTCAGGCAGTAAGCCAAAGGAACCTGTGGTCTGTGTATTTAGGGCCACTCTTGAGGGACATGCTACTGAGAGGCACTGCATCAATTGCCCTGTAATTCCAGGAAGACCTTTCAGACCACTCTGCCTCTCTGAGTCAATAGCCGCCACCTATGGCAAGGACATGGTGCTGCTATCCAGGGACCAAGGGAGGGTGTACCCCGGGAGGAGCAGCCAACACAGCCTCACCCACATGCTGAGATTGACCACCACTTAAATGACCTCTGTCTCATTCAACTTCCAGCCCTCTTTTCCTTGTTACACAGGCTGTCTTGGACTCTCATGGCCCTTCCCATAGGCTGCAGCCAGCTGGAGGGTTAGCTTTGCTTTGACTCATCTCTTGCTGACCACAAGCACCACATCTGCTGACTCTGAGGGTATACAGTGGCAACCAGTCATTTCCAGCCACCCAGGGTCTGTCCAGTACTCTAGGAGCCCTTCCAGCAGAAAAAGTGATGGGTGGTCAGAGAAAGAAGAGACCAGTTGAGCAGACCCCGAGTGATCAGGAGGTACCTCTTAGAGGAGGTGACAGTAGAGGTGGGCTGTGATAAGGGAAGAAAACTTCAGAGTGCAGGATTTGAGAGGAAGGCAATGCATTTCATGAGTGAGGCATTGAGTCAAAAAAATGATGGTTTGAGGTATGAGACCTTGAGGCCAGCGTGGTTATACCAGTTCATTTTCTGGACATGAGTGAACAGTCTAGAAACCGCTTAGAAGAGCATCAACTTGCACTTTGTTTCCATGTAGCCATGTGGATTTCCAAGGGGACTTGTCAAGTTTGGTGAACTCCATCAAACAGGAAAGGACTGAAGTTACATGTATCACACACCCTGTTGTTAGAATCTCCTGCAAGTCCTTCTCATGGCCACTGGCCTCTGCTCACTCCACAGTTTCACCTGCCATTTCCTTGTCCATGGGTGCTCCATTTTTATGTGAGACTACCTTCCTTGTGCTCCGGCTGTCATTTCCATCTCTATGGATGCATGAGGTCTTCTATCATTTGGGGATGAAAGACTGACTACTCTGCACACTTTCCCTTTCTCTGGGGCCTGTAAAACAGTCCCCTGGGGTAATCTATGCTTTCCATGTCTTTGACTGCCATGACAGGGCCTAGGAACTTTAGTCAGAAGAAATTCTGAGGACAAACCTACATCTGCATCAAGATTGTAGAACATGCAGAGGTTAAAGATACATACTTGTAAGTCCCAAGTGCCCTCTGTGTACATTGAGTTTTGACAGAGAAAAGCCATAGATAATATGACTCGTAAGGTAAGTAAAGAACAGATTGCTGATGATTGAATCATGACTATAACTAAGATCTTGACCTAGTAAATGGCACATAAAGATGGAAATCTGGAACACTTTTTAAATGATAAAGTCCAAGCATTTTCATTTGGCTTCTTTGGGAAATCTGACCCAATCCTGACTTTGCACTTCATCTCCCATCTCTCTCTACTATTTTGTTCTCACTCGAGCCATGTGGAGAAGTCCATCATTCCTTTATCGTGCCGAGAACTTCCATCACTCAGAGCCTTTGTGATGCTCTTCCTGCTGCCTCGATGACGCTCTTCTTGACTATTCCCATCTGGAAAACCAGTCTGACCAAGCTCCAAACAACTGTCTTAGTCCAGCACCACCCACCATTAACAAGCTCACTCTCTCCTTCACATTTCCTCTTTGGACCTTGTTCACCACAGTGTTCTCAGAGTGCTGTATTTTGTGTGGCAGATCCATACCTTACCCACCAGTTCAGGAACAACCTGAGGGTTGAGAACCCACTGCATGCTTGCAGCATTGCAGACCCCAGTGGGTGTTCAAAGGTAAAATGGATGAATGAATTTACATATCAATGAACACACAGGTGAGGCAGTCACTGGGATTAGTCAGTGTAAAGAGTGAACAAAAGTGTCAGGGAACTGGTGTTTTGTTTTGTTTTCATTTGCTTTTGACTGATGAAGAGGAGAGGCTGTTTAAGATGTTCCCACATTGTTTAATACATGCAACAGGCATAAAAAGAAAGACAATGAATTGTTAGTATTTGGAATTTTTCATGCAGCCACCCTTTTCCCTTAAGGTCACCTACCTACACACTTTGCATCTTCTCAACAGGGCGAAGTGAACATAAATTGCTTTGAATTCTCTAGGACTATGAGGGTTTGGCGACTTTAACTTCTGCACTGGGAAGGGGACTGGAAGTCAGTTTCACTTCGTGGACCGTTTGGAAGGATGGCCCTGACAATGGGATGGGAGGGGGTGGATGGATGTGGTAGTGATCACAGCTGGTGGTGATGAAGGTCAGGATTATAAGTCATTGAAGAGCTACACTGGCACGTATTGGTGGTGGGGTGACTCGAGAGGACTTACTGACCAACTGGATGTGGGAAGAAGCCTGGGAAGGGGGTGGGGACAGCCTAACAGATGGTGTTGTCACCATCCACCAGTCCAGCTACCCAGGCTTCTACAGGAGAGTGGCGTTAACGTTGACGTAGAATGTCAGTGAGCTCTCCTCCCAATCTCACGAACTAGATTGAATGTCTCATCATCAACTATGAGTGCCCCAAGTTAGGCTGTGCTTCCCTAAGGCTCCTCACAAAAGAACAAAGTGTTTCCTGACCCAGTATCTCCAGTAATCTCATATTCAGTTAGATCCTCTTGATCATCTGAAATAGATTATAAAATAGAAATATAAAAAGTTATGTCTAAAGCTGGAGAGCACTTGGAGGGGTTACTTGTTAAGAATACAGGCTACAAAGAGCATTGTCCTGTACACTAAAATGTTGGGTGTTCGATTCCTAGTCAGGGCACATGCCTAGGTTGTGTGTTCAATCCCTGGTCAGGGCATGTGTGGGAGGAAACCAATGATGTTTCTCTCTCACATTGATGTCTCTCTCTCTCAAATCAATAAACATTTTTTAAAATTATTTTTAAAATACAGACTATATTTCAAACCTGGGGTACATAATTAGTGAAGAAATTCCTTCAACAAACATTTCCCATTTGTTTTGATGGTCATCACCTCATTCCATGTAAAAAGAACTAGTGAGTTCCCACATAATAGTAGTTATACTTGTAACTTCTCAGATAATGTAGTTGAGGTAGCCTGACTTCCCTGTAAACCTTACGAGTTTGGGGATTTGAGAGAGTTGGTCATTGAACAACTCATGGTCATTGACCAATCTGCAAATTTAGCAAGCCAAATACATCTCAAACAGCTTCAGTAAAATAAATCCATAGACATTTAGACACATTATAGTCAAAGGCAGAACATCAAAAACAAAAAAGAAAATCTTAAGAACAACTAGAGAGAAAAAGTTTTCCTTTAAAATTTGAAGTTGTCTTATTAAGATAAATAGTGTAAGACTGAATATAGCAAATCATAACTTCTATGTACTGAAAGAAAAAAAACTGTCAACTGAAAACTCAATATATTAGGGAAAACATATTTCAAACATAAAGGTGAAATTAAGGCATCTTTAGAAAATAAAAATGGAGTTTAACCACCAACAGAGCTTCTCTGAAGAAAATCCTAAAGGTTGTTTTTCCAGCAGAAGTCAAATAAACTCAGATGGAAGACCTGAAATTCAATATAGACAAAAATCATCTAAGTAGTATCTGCGGGGGATACCTAGTCAAATATTGGCTTTGTTAAAAACAATACCACCACTGTAGCAACTTTAAAAAGGTATCAGTAATGAAGCTACACCAATAAGACCTAAAAGTCTTGAGGGAAGGAGCATGAACCACGGCACCCCAAAGTGTCTGCATTGTTTAGGAGCCAGCTAAAGATACCAATTAGCTCGAATCTGCACTTAAGTATGATCTTAACATTTTCGGAGTCTATTAAGTGGAAGAAAACATTGACTCTCATGTCCAAATTCAGAGAGAGAAAAGATTAAAAGACAATCAATCAGTCCAAAAGCAGACCAGAAATTAGGCGAAGCAAAGGAAGAAGAGTCAGGTTAGTAGAACCTACAAAATTAACTGATACAAAATAAAGCCCAACATAGACATAATTACAACAAATGAACATTATTAAGTACTTCAGTTAAAAGATAAAATTTCAGAGTGGATAAAAAGCAAAGCCTAGGCTTCTGCCGTTTTTAAAAGACACACCTAAAACAGAAGATACAGATAGCTTGAAAGGAAAGGTATAGAAAAACATACTAGGTAGTCACTAGTCAAAAGGAAGCATGCATATTTATATTAACATAAACAAAGTACTTCCAGGCAAGATGGAGGCATAGGTAGACACAGTGTGCCTCCTTGCACAACCAAAAGAAGGACAACAACAATTTAGAAACAAAAAACAACCAGTATTGACAGAAAATTGAGTTGTACAGAAGTCCAACAACCAAAGAGTTAAAGTAGACATATTCATCTAGACCAGTAGGAGGGGCAAAGCCTGGCAGCTGGGCAGAGAGGGGTCGCAACAAAGTGGTGGCTGGCGGACCCCGGGTGCACAAGGCAGCAGGTGGTGGACCCAGCGAAGAAGCAGATTGTGGAGGAGAGTGGTGCACATGGTGGCTGGCAGACTGGGGGTCCCACATTTGCATGCAGATAAGCCAGGTGAAACTGGGGAGTGAGACAAATTGTGCAACCCAGGGCCCCAGAGCCAGGAAATAAAGCCTCAAATCACCAATTGAAAACACCTGTGTGGGTTGAGGTGCTGGGAGAAACTCCCAGTCTCACAGGAGAATTCACTGGAGAGACCCACAGAGTCCTAGAATGTATACAAACCCACCCACCCAGGAATCAGCACCAGAAGGGCCCAGTTTGCTTGGGGGAAACGGAAAAAGTGACTGAAATCTGACAGAGAGCAGAGCAAGCACCATTATTCCCTCTCAGACCCCTCCCCCAAATACAGCGTCACAACCCAGCAACTGGGTTGCCCTGCCCTGGAGAACACCTAAGACTCTGCCCCTCACTATGTAACAGGTGAGTCAAAACAAAAAAAAAAAATGGCCCAAATGAAAGAACAGATCAAAGCTCCAGAACAAATACAACTAAGCAATGAAGAGATAGCCAACCTATCAGATGCACAGTTCAAAGCACTGGTAATCAGGATGCTCACAGAATTGGTTGAATTTGGTTGCAAATTAGATTAAAAAAGTGAAGGCTACACTAAGTGAAATAAAGGAAAATTTATAGGGAACCAATAGTGATGGGAAGGAAACTGGAACTCAAATCAATGGAGTAGACCAGAAGGAAGAAAGAAATATCCACTCAGAAAAGAATGAAGAAGCAAGAATTCAAAAAAATGAGGAGAAGCTTAGGAACCTCCAGGGCATCTTTAAACATTCAAACATCCAAATTATAGGGATACTAGAAGGAGAAGAGAAAAAGCAACAAAGTGGAAAAGTTATTTGAACAAATAATAAAGGAGAACTTCCCCATTCTGGCAAAGGAAATAGATTTCCAGGAAGTTCAGGAAGCTCAGAGAGTCCCAAAGAAGTTGGACTCAAGGAGGAACACACCAAGGCACATCATCATTACATTAGTCAAGATTAAAGATAAGGAGAGAATCTTAAAAGCAGCAAGAGAAAAGGAGACAGTTACCTACAAAGGAATGTCCATAAGACTGTCAGCTGATTTCTTAAAAGAGACCTTACAGGCAAGAAGGGGCTGGAAAAAAGTATTCCAAGTCATGAAAGGCAAGAAACTACATCCAAGATTGCTCTATTCAGCTTTCATTTAGAATAGAAAGGCAGATAAAGTGCTTCTCAGATAAGGTCCAGTTAAGGGAGTTATCATCACTAAGCCCTTATTATATGAAATGTTAAAGGGATTTATCTAAGGAAAAGAAGATAAAAAACATGTATGGTAAAATGATAGCAACTCACAATTATTAACAACCACACTGAAAATAAATACAAAAACAAACTAAGTAAACAACTAGAATAGGAACAGAAACACAGAAATGGAGATCACATGGAGACTTAGCAACAGGGCAATCAGAGGAGGAGAGGGGGGGAAAGGTATGGAGAATAAGTAGCATAGACAGTAGGTAGAAAATAGACAGGGGGAGGGCAAGAATAGTATGGGAAATGTAAAAGCTAAAGAACTTATGACACATGGACATGAACTAAAGGGAGGGAATGTGGGTGGGAGGGGGTATGCAGGGTGGAGGGGAATGAAGGGGGGAAAATGGGACAACTGTAATAACATAATCAATAAAATATATTTAAAAAACATAAACAAAGTAAACTTTAAAGAAAATAAAAGTCACCTCATAGTAGGCTAAAGGCTAACGTAACAATTCCAGAAACCCAAAATGCATCCATGAAGACAATCTCCACACATATATAGCAAAACCTGACATATTCCAGGAGATTGGCCAGCCCATCAGGGTAAGAGGGGATTTCGAAGACACTTATCTTAGTAACTGATAACTGTGGAGGAAAAATAGTAATGAGGACAATGGCAGCCATATGCATTTGAACAAGCTTGCAAGTCAGCATCACATAGACAGCCTGGGTTGTAGTCATGACATTGGCCCTAGGGACCCTGAACAAGTTACATGATCATGCTCTGCCTCAGTTATCTCATCTGGCAGTGGGGAGGATCACGGGTACTCTCTTACACACATTTACATGGACAAAGCTTTGAGAAAACTACCTGATGAGTGATAGTTCTATATGCAATAAGCAGTATTTTTCCTAATTGAACCAACAGGCATTTATAGGTTACTTTAGCCAAAAATAGTAGGATACGTATTCTCTCCAAACACACACAAAACATATAATAACTTTGACCAGAAACTAAGCTTAAAGTAAGGCTCATTCAGACTACATTCTCTGACCCCAATGTAAGGAAATTAGTATCAATATCAGAAATGCATTTAAAAAATGACTATACCATTGATTATGTAGCAATATAGTTTTAAACAACTCATAGATAAAAGGAGTAATTACTTAAAATATTAGAAATATTTAGAGCTGAATAATTAAAAAATAAACCTTTCAAATGTGAGATATAGCCAAAGCAGTGTGAAGAGGAAAATAGATTAATATAACAGATTAATCTATTCAATTATAATAGGTTATATATGACATATAGATATATATCTGCTATATTATTTCATATAGAATATATATATATATATATGAAGGATCATGCATCCTTCCCAAGTCAGATCACTTTATCCCTTTCAGGGATGAAAATAAGAGGAGAGTTTAGTAAACTCTCTGGATTCAAATTCAATCTACAAAAATCAATCATGTTTTTTTATACACAGACAACAGATAGATGATTTAATTTAATGACATCTATCAACAGATGTTACTGCTAATAACATTGAAAGTAGGAGTTAGAGAGCCCTGGATGGCATAGCTCAGTGGATTGAGCGCGGCCTGTGAACCAAAGCATCGCAGGTTCGATTCCCAGTCAGGGCACATGCCTGGGTTGCAGGCCACGGCCCCCAGCAACCACACATTGATGTTTCTCTCTCTCTTTCTCCTTCCCTTCTCTCTCTGAAAATAAATCTTAAAAAAAAAGACTGGATGAGACAAACGTTCAAGTAGTAGGTCTGCTATTGTAAGGAGTCAAATGAACATGTCACAGTAAACATTGTTTTCCTTTCAGATAGCTCTTTTAGGGGAGAAAAAAACTTATTTTAGCTTATTCTGCCATTATGTTTTAAAATTTGACATAGAATGTTCCTTTGTGGTTACAGTACATGTTTACCTACCCTTCTCTCCAGTTAGGTTGTTCAAATAAAATTAGTTTTCTTTTATAATAAAAAAAAATAAAGTAGGAGTTAGAAACATATCTATCAGGAGATGATCAGGGTCTTCATGAAGCAAATGGGCAGGACAAACACCACAAAGCCTGTGAAATCTGTAAAACGTGAGACGCCACGCACATCCGGATTGGAAGTTGCAGTACCATCTGGAGGGCGATTCTCTCCAAACTGACCTGCAGAGTCATTGTAATTCAGGCACTATCCCCACAGATTTTGTGGGCACGTAGATTGTGTGTGGGGAAATCGACGGGCTGATTCTAAAATCTATAGGAACTTGCAAATGGCAGGGAAAGGGAGATTCTTCTGAATGAGTAGAAGACGTTGACTGGCTGGTTTTTGCAGGTATCAATAATTACTTGAATAATAGTAATTAAGGCAGCATGATGCTATTCCCAGGCCACACATTTCAACCAGTGAGATGGGTTAAGAGCCAGAAGTGAACTATGTGTGTGTGTGTGTGTGTGTGTGCACACCTGTGTGTTTCTGTTATAAGCAGATGCAGCATCACAGCTCAGTGGGAAAAGAATGCATTTCTAACTACGTGGTGCAGGACAATGGATGTCTATTAAAAATAAATAAATTAGAGCTCTATATCACAGTATACACAAAAATGAGTTCCCGGTTTAAAAATTCACGTGAAAGGTAAAATGATAAAAGCAATAAAAGAGAATATAGGATAATATGTTAATACATTTGTGTGAAGAAAGATTTCTTTAACCAGGCCCAGAAGTGAAATCCACAAAGGAAAAGATTAATAAGTTCAAAAGACAGCAAAATAAAGGAACACATAATCTTTAAAAATGGAAAAGATATTTACAACGTATGTAATTGAAAAATGATTCGTATACAGAACAAAGAACTCATGTCAGGATGAAAAACGCCAGTGACCTAATAGAAAAGCAATTGAAAGACTCGGACAGGAATTTCACAAAACAGAAACCTCGGCGGCCGATGAAGGAGGCGGAGATGTTCCATCTCCTTGCAAAACAGATCAAGAACCTGAGAGCCAAAATGAGTTGTTATTTCCTACCCAGCAGATGAACAAACGTTAAAATATCTGACAATAGTACACAATAGGGAGCAAGGGACACTCTGTTACATTTCTCAGAAGGATACAAATTGGTGAGATCGCGGTGGAAAACCAGTTGTCATTACCAAATGACAGGGAAAGTGCACACGGCCTTGGCCCTGAACTTCCTCTCGGGGTGCACCCTGCAGGACCTTGTGTGTGTGTGTGTCTGCAGGCATGGGGAACAACCAGCGCACAGGAGGGTGTCCAGCACAACAGACGCAGACAGCTCAATACATGTGGGAGTGGACTGCAAAGACGCCTCCTGACCTACTCACACACCAGCACTTTGCTCAGCTGTGACAACATGGGAAGCACAGGATGGCCCCAGCATGGATGGGTCTCAAGAACAGTATGAGCCAAAAGTGCCCCCAAACCCTCCAAAACCCCCAAAGAAGCCTCACCTGCAAAACAGCACATTTTGAGGAGAACCCAGTCCATAGGATTCCACTTATGTCAAGTTCAAAACCTGCAACACTGAGTGATGACCTTTAGGCAGACAAACACGCTGTGCAAAGATCCAGAAAATAAGAGAGTTCAACAGAAAGGCAGAAAGTCGTTCCAGTTGCTGGGAGAAAGGTGCCGGGACGGGGCTCTGAACCGGGTCAGACACAGAGGTGTTTTGTTGCAGTTTTACTTTTTATGTATTTTTAAAAGATTTTTTAAATTTAATTTTTAGAGAGAGGGGAGGGAAGGGAGAAAGAAAGGGAGAGAAACATCAATGTGTGGTTGGCTCTTGTGCGCCCCCTACTGGAGACCTGGCTTGCGATCCAGGCGTGTGCCCTGACTCGGAATCCAACTAGTGACCCTTCAGTTCACGCAGGCTGGCACTCAACCCACTGAGACACAGGCCAGGACTATACTTTATGTATTTTAGGAAAACATGTATTTATTCAGTAATTTATAATAATCATCTTATAGGTACTCATAAGGTAGCAAAAAAGAATACATGTACATAGCTGCTGATGGGAAATAGTCCAGCATTGATGAGCATGCTGTAGAAGTTCGACAATTGGAACCATTTGTCCCTTGGCACTCTGGAGGGCTTCCTGGAAGAAGGGGATTTTAAAGTCGGTCAAAGCATTGTTGTGTCCATGGTGAGGAAGAACATCCCAGCTTGTGCAAAAAGGGGGAGGAGAGGGCGTTGTAAATGGAGTAGATTTATTTGCACTCTGAAGGGGGCATTTCAGAATTGCCAAAACCTGAGCAACCTTTACAAATGGTTAAGCAAGAGATGAATCACAAGGTCATATAAGTGGTAAAGCGATGTTGTGGTTGATAATGGACTTGGGTTTTACTCTTCAGTCTGCCAACTTTCTAGCTGTGTGAACTTGGAGGAGAACTTTTATCACCCTGACGTTCAGTGAACTTCCACACGGCTGAGTAAGACATGTGCAGAGTGGTTTGCAGGGTTAAATACAAGACTGCATATGATGTGCCTGGAATATTCTACCCAACAGTGAGCATTGATCACTATTGTATGGTTGTGGTTGTGGCTTCCGCTGGCGTTGATGGACGTAAAGGACAACAAACGCAGGGTGGGGAGCAGGTGTGAGGATCAGTGGGACAGAGGGAACTCAGAACCTGCAGTGGCTGGAGCCCAGTGGCTGTGGGGCACCGGGGGCCTGTGAGGCCACAGGAACACATCTCGAGAGGCCTCATGCACCAAGCGAAGAAGTCCCAACACAACATGAGGACAGGCAGGAGAGCCCCTGAGGCAGAATAAAAGCATACTCCTAGAGGGTGCGTGTAGGGTTGAATCTGAGCCGTGTGCCCTTGATGCACATCAGCCTGGAGTGGCATTTTATTGTGAGAAAGACCCTACCAGCTGCCTCTGTGTGGAAGGTGGCCCGGCAGGGGCTGGAGTGGGGACCGATGGGACAGGTGTTTGGGAAGCTGTCCTTGCCACACCTGCACAGATTATGAGGAGGCCCTACATCCAGGTGGGGTGACACAGGAAGGGGCTGACAGGAGCCACACCAAAGCCGTGTCTTTGACAGGATCTCTCAGTGGCTTAGTCTCAGAGCTTATTTTAAATGCAAAAAAGGGAAATGGGGGTGCATGGGGAGCCAGCGGGCCGGTGGGGAGGAGACCGGGCTCAGATCTTATCTGGACACTCGGCTGTCATCGGAGCTGTTCAGAGTAGGTGCTTCAAAGCCTTTGGTGTTATCCCGCACGCGGGCCGCGCCTGTGCACACACAAAGTGTGCATGCATTATTCAGGTGACAGCGTCGCTCCGTGCTGCTTCCAGGGCCTTGGCGACATCGGCCTCTCCTTCCCCAAAAGCCCATTGTGCAGAAGTATAAACAAACAGGACGGAAGCCTTTGCAGTCACTTCACTGCTGGCAAGATCCACAGTCATAACAGGAAACCGTGCACTCGCCGCAGAAGGGCTCTCAGAGACAGTGCGGGCGTCACTGACCTACATTCCAGGGCCCCAGCCTAGACCTGCAGAACTTTTCAGCAAAGAAATGCTGATGCAAGGCAGATTCAAAGGGTCTGCAACTCTTTCTTCCTTTCTGTTTTATGAGAATTCATTGACATGAATGTTTGCCGACCCTGAAACCTACTTCTAATTTTGCAATCAGGTTCCCCAAGGAGGTGCAGAAGCAAATAATGTGAGGGCTTTGGAAAGAGTGGAAGATGCTGGCTTGCTATTCATGGAGGCCGATGTCATCTGTACCATGACTGAGGGAGGTGACGGTGAGACCCAGCTGTGCCCTAAAGGGACCTGGCTGTCCACAGTGCCCAAGGGCAGCACAGGTACCCACCACCTTTTAGATTCGGCCCTACCTCTGATGTTGCTGACTACCGGTGCCTCCCCTGTGCTGGCTGTTTCAATGGTGAGCACATCTGTGACTGTGACTTATTGTATTTTTTTTATTCTTCTTTTTGGCAGTTCTATTGCCTTTTCCATTTTCTTAGCACTTTGTGATTCTTAGTGGTTCTAAAGGGCGTTGGCAATGCAAATTAGGTCAAGTACCATTTTCTATTTTGCAATAAGCTCCTCTAGCCCTCCAGACGCAGTGGCCAAAGGACTTGCCCAGGATCTCAGCATGGAGTTAATAGGCAGAGTCTTCTGCGCTGCCCCGTCTCTCTCCCACTGCAACAATGCGTCCTTTCAGTCCACTCCATTCACGTTGGGCTTGTTCAGCAGTAACTATTGAGAGAGCACCTGCCGTATGTGGGCATGCACCATGCTGAAGGCTAGAGATACAGAACTTAATGAAATGTGCTTTCCGTCGTAAAGTGCTCACGGTCCAATGAGAGAGCAGACAGGTTGTTGGCCAGGTGTGACAAGCTGTGATAAATGTTGCAATAATGTTTCTAGGGTGTTCTGGAGAGCAGTCCTATAACCCAGGCTAGGATATTCAAGGAACTCTTCCTGGAAGAGGTGACATGGACACTGATTTATCAAGAGAATGCCATATTTTGCCGTGTATAATATGCATTTTTTTGGCCCAGATGTTTGAGGGAAAAATAAGGATGTGCACTATACATGGGCAGTGCAAAACATGGGTGCACATTATACATGGGTATAATGATTACCTACCATGGGTGTAATGGTCCCGCGTATAATGCGCACAAAACTGAGTGTGCATTACACACGGCAAAAATACAGGAAATCTGGGTTCAGTAATACAGAAGAGGAGGGAGAATGATCTGGTCAGAGACCGTCTGGGTTGCAGAGAGCGTAGCTCCTCGCAGGGGATCATTCATTCTGTGGGGAGCGGGGGAAGCTACCCCACTGTGAATGGCAGGAGGTAACTAAACAACGGGGCACATTACTAGGCAGCGTGCAGGTGTTCTAAACCCTTGACTTGAGCCACCGAATCTAAAGGATGATTCTTTAGGGCGGTCACTAGGAATCTCCTCACAGGTGGAGGTCTAAGGAGGTGACCAACCTGCCCTGTCACAGACCCAGCTGAGAGAGAGGACGAAGATTTGAACATCCGGACCACCTGGCCCCTGTTCTCTGGCCCAGAGTCTGAGCGATTGACTGCCACTCCCTCAGCATTCCCTTCTGGGAAACTTGTCACCCCCTTCCCTCAGAAGCAGAGTTCTGATCATCCGGAGAGAAGCTGGCAGGGAAGGTGTGTGGCTTCCTGTCTGACAGCAGGCGCTGTGGCACTGACCTCCTCTTTTTGCATCTGGAAGAAGGATGGCATTAAGCCAAGTGCAGGCCACGGCACGGTAGGGGTTAATGTTGCCCAGGAGAGTGAATTTGCAGCTCCCAGCTCCTCTGTCACTCAGAGCTCTGGGACCCATTTCCAGGGCTGTATCTGGAGGGTCATTCCTCTACTTGAACTCTCGGCCCTGCCCTCCACGACCGCCCCTGCCCCGCCCTGATGGTCAAGGATGGAAAGAGTTTTATTAGTTTGTTTTTAAGGTGCATTCCCCATATCCATGGAAGGAAACAGCTGGCCAAGCCAAGGCCAAGGAGAGTCTGCTTGTCACCCAAACACAGAGTCTTGGGGGAATACCCACCAAAGACATGGACTGCAGCATGATCTGGCTGAGAAAAAGACATGTGGCCAGCTGATCATCAGGAAGTCCCCCATGCCGGGTGAAAGAAGGGGCTCTTGTTCCGGACAGATGCAGTCCTGAAGCGCGTGGTTGCCCTGCCGGCAGTGGACCCTCAGGCCGAGGTCTGGGCCTGAGGGGACATGGTGGCTGGGGTCATCTGCAGACCCTTCAGAGCTGAGTGGACTCCTGGTCCACCTGTCCCAGCAGTGGGACCCTAGGTGTGTGTCTTCATCTATAGGCAGAGCTTCACCTCTCATCACATTCAGGTCTCAGGATTTGGGTCAGGGCCACCTTGGACCATCCTCTGTACCCAGCCATGGACACTGAGTGTGCCTCCTCTTCCGCACTCTGTGCACAACATGTTTTACTGAACAGTGACTCCACTGTCGGCACCCTCTCACTGAGGTCAGAAGTGGGGCTCAGAGAGGGCGGGTGACTTGCTAGGGTCACACAGGGAGTGGGTGGTGGAGTGATGTTCTGACAGAGGTACTGCTGGAACCCACGCTGTGGCTCTTGGATGAAGGACTCGGTCTCTCTGTGCCTCTGCACCTGGGAAGGGAAGTGAGGCATCCGGAGTCACCTGCCTGCCTGCGAAAGGAGCGAGGACCACCTGGTCATGCCAAGGCATGTTTTCTGGACGTTTCACACAGGTCGTGTTTGAACGTTCTGCGTCAGGAATGCTCTTCGCCGTCCCCACACCGCTCCCCTGCTCTCACCTAATTCTTTCCTATCTCTCTTTCACTGCGTATTTTTTCTATCCATTCTTAAGGCTGTGTTCAAGCATTGTTTTGGAGAGATGCTGTCTCTCGTCCCTTCAACTGCTCACACTCAGAACAAATTCCTTTGTCTTATTTATGGTGGGTTGTGATTATCTGCATACCTATCCCCCTATCTGGTTAACATGTGTCACTACCCCACTAATCTCTGCAGCCACAAAGGCAGGCCCCGTGGCAGGCTCGTGCTGACCATTATACTTTTGAAACAAACATAGAGAAAGCCCTTCACAGGTAATACATTGTCAGATGCACGAGGCTCTGTTGGCTTTCAGAAGGGAGACAGGCTCAGTGAGTGCTTGTTCCCTCCCTCTGCCACAGCCAGGTTTCCAACTCGGAGGTCTCCCCATATCCACTCACTGTGCAGGCCAATGGGCCTAATAAAGTAACACACTGTACTCCCAACAAGTGACTGGATTCTATTTTTTTCTTTTTTTAAAATATATTTTATTGATTATGTTATTACAGTTGACCCATTTTCTTCTCCCTTTTACCCCTCTCTGCCCTGTGCCTGCCCTCCCACCATCACTCCCCGGCCATAGTTCATGTTCATGGGTCATGTGTTTGTGTGTGTGTGTGTGTGTGTGTGTGTGTGTATATATATATATATATATATATATATATATATATATATATATATAAGTTCTTTGGCTGCTCAGTTTCCTATACTATTCTTAACTTCCCCCTTTCTACTTTGTACCTACCACTTATGTTTCTTATTTCCTGTCCCTTTCCCCATCCTCATTTTTTTTCATTTTTGTTTTCCTAGGTCCA